>JAJSOF020000031.1:69625728-70219099 GCA_025594305.2 Periplaneta americana
ACTATATCTAGAAGATTCTGACTTTTTTTTTTTTTCAAAATCACTGTATATATTAATTTGTCGTTTGAAGATTTTTACTCTAATAGCGCGTTTCACTCAGAATCCTTATATTTTTATATTACTGAGGCCATAAGTGCACCAGCGTCCTGCTACAGGCGCCATATTTAATTCTAGTTTGTCAAGTACTGTGTTCATTTCAAAGTGTCATGACGTCACTGTTGATGAGCAGCTGACGAAGCGAGTTTCAGCTTTTGTGTCAGAGAAGCTGCCCTATTAATCAAGGCGTTCAATCTGAACTTGAGAATATGTAATGGTATAACTTGAACGTCGTAGCAACAGATGGCGGTCTGTACGGTCTGTTATTATAATCGCGACGCTGTCATTCCCGGCGTGACTCCGCCTCTTTGCTTACGTCTTAGAAAGTGAAGGCTCTATAAAGTCTAGGTAGGTAGTATCATTCGCCATTTTTGCTCTTACGTTGCCGAGCTACCATACGAGGAATCTATTGCAACACCGTTAAATATTATTATCATGTCGTAACTCCTATGATAATAATCAAACGCACTGTAATTCAGCAAATAATTGAGCGGCAAATAACGTCTTCGTGTGCTTTCTAAGAACGCCAACTAAAGAGCTAAAATGGCGGGCGATTATATTAAGTATTTATCAGAGCCTTAAGAAATGAATCAGCGAATCACAAGACGCACATGTTTAAATGTATCCGGCCTGCAACGCGATTGGCTGCCGGAAATTAGATGATGGGACTATAACATAACCTCTTTCGAACTGTGTTTGAGCGGGCAAGTCGTACGTCGGTATTTGCGTAAGGCAAACATTCCACAATACAAATCAGATGCTCCGTGTCCATGTTGACCGTCGAAATTAATGTCAACAAATACGTAAGTAATCGTTAACTCTCCATATCCGGACAGTAAGAAACTCACCTCAGTACATGTTTGAAACAGTTCACATTCCTGCCACTACAGGCGTTACCGTACGTATTGTAAGTACTCTTCTGAATGAACCCGTACTTACTATGCAACTTCTCTGGCACATAAGTAATACACCTCTGGGAAGTGTAGGAAGATTGAATTTAGGCTCATCGGCTAGCCACATGACGGGTACACAGCGAGCCATGACACACTTTGAACTGAAACACCCAGTAGATCGATATTCGCTCCAAAGAAGGCCTGTCCTGTTTCGGAGTTTTGTTATAAAAAATATTCCCATATGGTCCACTCCACCCTTCATGTTTTAACCGCCTAAGGATTTTAACACAGACATATGGAATAAGACGAATTTTGTAATATTTTGGCTGCCTCTCTCATATTCGAATACCACAGGACGCAAATTTCATTTGACTTCAAAGATCTATGGTGAACCCCATTCATTCAGATTCATTCATTCATTCATTCATTCATTCATTCATTCATTCATTCATTCATTCATTCATTCATTCATTCATTCATTCATTCATTTTATTTTATTCCATAGATCTTATATGAGCAATGAAGCTTTAAGATGTCAGAACATGTCAAACATTTTACAATATTACAATTACAATTTTTACAAATTTTATAATTTTTACAATTTAGTAATTTTCTACAATTTTTACAATTTGTACAATTTTTACATTTTTTTACATTTGGCGAGATGTAGTGAGATGAGATGAGGTCCGAGGATTCGCCAAAATATTACCCGGCATTTGCCTTTCGGTGGGGAACTCGGAAAAACCCAAATCAGGTAATCCGTCAAAGGGTAATCAAATCAAAGGGGTTGATGCTAAGGACTCGCCATGAGACCATCCGGCTTCAGTCCCATGGCTGGGGAAAACCTCCGAAGAAACCAAAGTCCAAAGGGGGATCCAACCTGCCCGAACGCAGCTCCGGATCAGCAGCCCAGCGAGTCTGCCGACTGAGCTACATCGATGGCTCTACTAAAGTATACAATACATAGCCAATCAGATTATTAAATTTACAAACGCAATCGATCATTCATAAGTTGAGCTATATTATAATACAAAACAATTTAATTAAATTTAAGGCATAAACAATTCAACCAGTTGTGATATACAGAAATTGATAATACATATCATGCAAACTACTTCAAATTACAAACACAAACAATTTATCAGTAGAGCTATATAGATTACTATTCAATTTAAAGCATATACAATTCATCGGCCAAAACTATACAAATATATACAATACAAAGTAGCACACTTTCATTGCTTACATAAATTTCTGCAATTAATATCAAGTAGATTAATCCAATTTATAATCATAAACAATTCATCAGTTGAGCTATACATATTACCATTCAATTTACAGTAGGTCTATATACAATTCATCAGTAGAGCTACACAGACTAGTAATCATTTTAAGAACATATACAATTCATCAGCCAAACTATACAAACATATACAATCAAATTAGTTCAATTTACAAACTTATTTTCGTTAAGCTGTACAATTCATAGAAGTAGATTAATTCAATTTATGTTTAAACAATTCATCAGTTGCCTATACAGTATACTATTCAATTTACAGTACATACAATTCATTAGTTATGCTAAACAAAAAAAAAATACATAGTAAAAACAGATTAAGTCAATATAAAAACATATTTTAGTTGAGCTATATAAAATTGTACATATCATTTAATAGAATAATTCAATTCATAAGCATAAACAATTCATCAATTGTGTAGAAGGTATGAGTATGTAGAAATTTGGTTAATTCTTTTCTGAACCTTTTCTCGTTGTTCTTCAAGTCTTTAAGATAATTAGGCAGTGCATTGAAGACTGCTATGAATACCGAACCTTTTTAAAACAGCTAGACTAACAGAGGGTAGATGAAGATCTGATTTATGTCTTGTATTAAAATGATGAATGTCTTGATTAGTACTGAATTTATCTTGGTTCTTAATATACAGCATCATTAGGGGAAAGAATGTATTCACAAAGTCAAGATTTCTAAGTTTCGAAAATATTTTTACATGAGGTCCTTTTATGCACACCGGCCATTATTCTTATAGCTTTCTTTTGTAAAACAAAAACGTGTTTAGCTTCCAGACGAGTTACCACAGAATATTAATCCATATTTCATTACAGAGTGAAAATATGCAAAGTATGACATTTTTAAGTAAGTTTATATCACTCAATAGTAGATAAGGATCTTAATGCATAACAGGCAGAGCTCAATTGATTACGAGTAATACATTCTATATGCGTTTTCCAGTTCAAAGTGATTATCCAATTCTAAACCAAGAAACTTTGTGCTTATAGATTCTTTTGAGATGAGTTCCATTTAATCGAATACTGTAGGAAACCTGAGCACTATTGTGTGTACTAAATTTGACTGCACTGGTTTTATCAACATTAAGTGCTAGTTTATTTGCATGGGAACCATTCATTCATTAGATTCAGCACTGTATTAGAAGTGTTTATAAAATGATCGTATTGTTTGCTTGAAATAATTACACTTGTATCATCTGCAATAAAATTGTATGGGATGAATTGTTTATGGTCAAGGCTAAATCATTAATATAAACTAGAAACAACAATGGACCTAAAATTGACTCTGCGGAACACAATGACAACTTACAAACAAAGATACCTTTATGGAATTGAAGCTGGCGACCCAGATAGTACTGAAGCTGGTAATAGAACATAAAATAAATCAAATGAACGTTTCTAGAACGAAAATTCTAACTCCGCAAGCACAAACGGTAACTGAGTAGCACGCAGTCAGGGTTGAATGAGTGGCGTGGAGCTACGCAATTAACCTCCTCGATCTGTTCCGACCTGTGTGGCCATTATTTCAATTTGATACTTTGTATGACATTTTCAAGTATGGTGTAATGGCAATCCGTCGTTCGCGCGTGCACCACAACAAAGCACGAAAATTGTGTGGCTTATCCACACCCACAACAAAATGTGATTTATTGCTCTTGCAAATGTAATATATGTCCGTCCAGACTTTAACCTATGTAATATATCTAAATCACCGAAACATAAATAAGGTCATCATATTTGACCAGCTAAATGATTTCAACGTAGGTTCATGTTTCTGAAACTAGAAAAAGGTCAGAATCCAAGGAAAGAAGGTGAAGAAAGGTAGAATCGGAGAGGTAGAAAGGAAGTAAAGGAGTAGAAGAAAGATACAAAGCAGAAACACACTTGAAAAAGGATGAAAGAATATATAGGAAATTATAAGCAGGAAAGCTGGAAAGGGAAAGGGATGTAGAAAATGTATTTAAATGAAAAATAAATTAGTGTTTGGGATTTAATCCATTAATCTAATCGATTAATCGATCAATTTTATTGTTGTAAGAGTAATCGATCAAAAATATTTAATCGAATAATCGGGTCGATTAAAATTAATCGGTTGTAGTTAATATTAATTGTAATTTTATTAGTACAAACCCATACTAAAAATTCCGACAATATTCCTCTCTCGGAAATTGCTTACTTAAAAGCACAATAGTATTGTTATTTTCTAACTGCAAAGGGAAAATCTTTGCACAAACACTTCAGAAAGAGATGGAGATGCGAAGACAGTGACCTAGTCTACCGCTATTGAAAGCTGAAGCACAATGCGAAACCCTTAGTAAGTTTGTATATGAAGCTTGTGTGTTTAGTTTGATAAAGAAAAACAATCAGTTTTCTGTGGTGTGTGAAAAGTATAAACTCCATTATGTCATATGAGAATTTGAGAGGTAAATTCGGTGAAACGTTTGGATTTAAACTGAACGATCGTAGAGAAGTACCTGACAGAAAAAGTATATATTTTTTCGTGTTTAGTGATGCAGGAAACATTGTTACTAAACGTAGAGCGGCACTTAATTCGGAGCATATGAACGCACTCACATGTTTAGAATCATGGATGAAGCTGTATTAACGAGGTGAGTCTTCATATTTTTTGTTAATTATGTTTGTCTAAAAAATTCCCGGAGAAGTTGACACAATAAATTATAAGCCTCATAATAAATATGTTAGTAAGTAATTAAAATAGTTGTTTTGTATTATAAAGATACAATATATACAGATATACAACATTTAATACTTATGCTTATCATCGAACACATCGATTAAATTAAAATAGTTAATCGATGAAATAGTTTGATCGATCAACAACACTAAAATAAATATTTTAAATCCAATAGCGGATTGTTGCACTTGCTGCCATTCATCTAGGTAAGCGTCCCCATCTAGACGAGACTGTCAGTAACTATAGATTTTTCTGCCACCGCAGCGTTGTCCTCGATATTATAGCATGACAAGTGATCCAAAAATCATCGAACGATGACAATGATGATGATGATGATGATGAAGAACAGAGTAATAGTGAAATATCTATAAGGGAAAATGGAGTACTCAACGAAAACCTACCAAGAAGCGCCTTCTTTGACAAACACAAATTTCACTTGCGCCCACTGGAATTGAACCAGATTACCAGTGTGGAATGTCGACACTCTTATCTGTTCGGTTAATACTGCGTATGCAAAATAAAGAATATGAAAAACAAATTGCAAAAAATAAAGAAGCGAGCATAGTAAGACATAAAAGAATGAGAAAGAACAAAGGAAAAATACACAAAGAATAAAAAAGAAAATAGGAGTGAAGAGAAGAGCTGCAGAGAAAATGGAAATAAAGAAAGAAAGAGAAAGAAAGAAAGAAAGAAAGAAAGAAAGAAAGAAAAGAGACGAAATACAAAAGAAATAAAGGTATATACGAGAGGGAAAGAAGCGTTCAAATTATCATAGTCTTATCACAGTCTAGTATATACAGTCACGAAGCTTGAGTTGTGAGGGTGCTAGGAACGATAGACTGTGCTGGTACTATTCCGCATTGTCTGTAATGAGGCGATATTAGCGATCCTAGCGGTTAGTAACTATCTATGGATGCATATTTACTACGTATTGAGCTTCGTGTGGTCTAATGTTGAATAACTTTATGTATGTTTCGCGCATCTAGTTTGCACTCTTGTTTCATGTCGATAATGTGTTTTCTGTAGCTGCACAGCGGACTACGTAATAGTCTTCAATATAACAAAGCTTCTTTAACAATTTATACCGAAACTCTTAAATCTTAAAAGCTAGCTAAAGTCTGAATGCAGGTTTGAAAAGTTAGTGTTTACTTACGTATTTCACTCAATACATATGAATACTCATCTCATATATAAAAAAATTTAATTTTTTATTATCAAGCAAATTTATATGTATACTATTTTGAATCACTACCATAAATATCAAGCTAAACTTATATCATCCGATCACGGCCACAACACAAGAAGATACAATATTTCATGAATCAAAATGTAAGACTGAAGCAGGTCTAAAGCACAGTTGTAATTACGGTCCAAGATTATATAATGATTTTATAAAGGGGAATCCTAATATAAAATTATTAAACAATACATTATTAAAAAAACAAGTGCTTGAACTGTTTCTAAAATTATAATCATGTAAATTTTTACCATTTATTTATTTTTCTGTCACTTTAACAATGTTGTATTCTTAACTTAATATGTTTATGTATAGGCTATGGTACCGTTTATTTGTTTGTTTTTTTTTCTTATTCTTTTTAAACTTTATGTGTAATTACATTTAACAGTTTAATCACAGTTGTGATTATTAGTATTATTATTTTTCTTCTATCCAGTTTTCATTCTTGGTCACACCCGACCTCAAGCATCTTGCTTTTTCGGGTGTGACACAGTTACATTGTATTTATACAATAAATTGTAATATGCAGACTTTTCGACTATGAGATTGGTAATCAATTTCGAATTTTGAAGAATATTCATATATGAGTATTACAATAGTAATGTAAAATCTTTGTTATTGTATGTAATTTTTGTTTGCAATAAAACATATCTTTTTTTGTTGTTGTTAAAAACTCTTGTACACTTTAGATGTGGCAAACGATTGAAGACGGGGAGTGAGAGAATATTATTTCGCGTTTTCAATAATTACGTAAGAATGTGCAAAATATTAATTACGGAACATAATAAATTACATAGAAAGCTCTTTATTCCATCTTAAGGACCTAACATTCTAAATGTGCTAACTGCCAAAAACAACTTTCTGAGATGTTGATGAAAAACACACTGCACAATGCATGTTGAGATATCTACAACACCGTCTTTTGACGCACGAATGAGTCACTTACAGTTGAGCTACGACAAAGATAATTTAGTATGATATTCTCATATGGAAGTTCCTTCCTAAGATTGAACAAAATGAAATTTGAAATATTGGCACTTAGCACGTTTGGATTGTTAGGTCTTTAATTTACTTAATATAGATTTGTGTTGTCTTTCACAGGTACTGATTTATTGACATTTAACCATATTACGAGCCAGCGTGACAGATTTTGTGTGTAGCGCAGGTTGATAAAGCAATAATCTTTTTTAAATCATACTCAAAATTAGCCCCCAAACCAGTTATAAATATTGTTAAATCAGAAATAAGCAAAAGAAAAAGTTCCACTAAAATTTCTTCTTCTTCTTCTTCTTCTTCTTCTTCTTCTTCTTCTTCTGCCTTTCAAATTGGGGTTTATCCCGTTCCGCGCCAAAGACATTATTCTTGAAACTGGTCTTTCCATCTCGTTCTAGGCCGTCCTATAACCGGCTATTTCCTTTGGCGTTTTTAGTACTTATATTTTTTACATGGGCGAGTTACTGGCCCGCCGCATAACCCCCACTCTGGAGGACCGGGTTTTCTTTCAGGGTTTCCTCCCTTAGCCTTTGAGAATTCTCCACTGCAAGGCAGCAGTTTCCACTCTATTTAACCCCGAGTAGAATTGCCGATTGAAGAATATCTTCGTCGCCTATGCTGCCGTTGAGGTCTTCGTCCGTATCCCTGACAGGGGCTCGCTATAAACTTATTCTAAAACGAATTAATAAAAAAAAATCTACAGTAACCAAATTGTCAAACGTTATTAAGTGGAAAGAGTAAAAACATTGCAAATGAGAAAAATACTGGAAATGAAGGAATGAATAGAAAGATGGTACAGAAATGATAGAATTTAGAAAAAGTAGAAACAAGAAAAAGAGAGTATACAAATCCGGCTTTCAGGTAGTAGCTCCTGTAAAGCAGATTTGAATAATTTCAAGGAAAATTGTTCCGGGGCCGGGTATCGATCCGGGACCCTTCGCTTAGCGCGCGAACGCTCTTCCGACTGAGCTACCCCAAGAACTATACACGACACCGTCACAAAAGAAAAAGAGACTCTTCAAAAGGAAGATAGAACGTGAAGTAGAAAAAGAGTAGGCACAGAAAGAGATTGAAGAAATAAACATAGAAAGAAATATGGAAATAAAGGTAGAAAATGTATGAAATAAAGAATTAAATAAGATGTAAAGAATGGAAAATGAGAAATATAAAGGGAATGACTGAAACAGAGAAAGAAAAGATGAAATAAAAATAAATTGATATTACAAAAGAAGGAAAATAGCAAGAAAATAAAAACAAATTGAAAGATAAGTAATAGAATGGGGAAAAAAGAAAGAAGAAGAAAGAGAAGAAAAAATTGAAATAAAAAACGAAAACAATGAAGTAAACATTAAGTGAGAAACATTGGAGAAAGGAGGCGAGAAGGAAGTCCTGTTGCAAATTGCATTGCCTCCAAGTGACGACATCCATTGCGTAGTGAGAAGCAATTAGTCTTGTTCCATTCCTGTCGTCTTTTGTTCGCAGCATTGGAAAGTGCGTACACAGGGGCTCGACACTAGCTCACTCTACAAGATGGAGAATGATAGCAGTTGATTACTTTGACGTATGAATGTGTGGTGTAGAGATAACAATCAGATTTGTTCGTCCATGTATGTGCAGCGGGAAAGTACGAGCCACTTACTAAAATGAGTTGGTCTCCTACACTATATTATTATAATCCTAACTGCTACATAGCCATTTTGTCAATTTAGTGCAACACCAATCTAACATAATTAAGAAAGTTACACACTATTGATAATAGTGGTCCGAATAATGGGTCATATTTCCCCCACAGTTAATAACTGATCCCACAGAATTTTAAACATAACCACCTTCTTCTTCTTCTTCTTCTTCTTCTTCTACTTCTTCTCCTTCAGCCACCGGCGTAGCTCAGGCTGCTAATGCGCTTGCCCGCCGATCCGGAGTTGAGCTCGGTCGCGGGTTCGATTCCCGCTTGGGTTTTTTCCGAGGTTTTTCCCAACCGCAAGGCGAATGTTAGGTAATCTATGGCGAATCCTCGGCCTCATCTCGCCAAATATCTCGCTATCACCAATTCCATCGACACTAAATAACCTATACTGTGTCCAAAACTACTTCCAATCTGACAAATGTCGCCTTTAACATGTTACCATGGCAACCATTCAAATCAACCAATCACGGGAGACGCGTAACTCGACGGTGTTGCCATATCTATGTTTACAAGTTGCACGTGCATAATATAATACCCGAGTTAACTTTGAGTTGGCTGGTTAGCGCGTGCGTTGTGCCAATTAAAAATATTGTTTACTTTTATTATTGTTTTAGTATATCGATAATTACACGTACTATCTTCCTTGTCATTGGTGGAGTGTGTGGCTAGTGTGTGTTTTCTAGTTTCTGCAAGAGTTTCTAAACAGTTGACTTGTGCAATGTCGGAAAGTAGGAAAGGCAGGCGGAGAACAAAGAATATTGTACAAGGTGCCACGTTACCAGTGAAGCGCGAGAGATGGTGTGTAACGTAAGAGAGTATTTTGAGGTGTAAAAAGATAATGGCGAGCCTCTTTTACCTTTGGTGCAAGTCGTAATGAGAACTGCTGCTCGTGTTAAAATTAATAAGAGCACTGTTATCGATAATGAAAATGAAAAAGACCGTGTAGATGAAGATGACGCAGGGTCCTCAAGACTTGAAACTCCGGGGAAAAGAAAAAAATGGAGAAAAATGTAACAAATATAGGCCTAAATGCTTTCCAGCAAGATGCTTTTCTAACAATATTTGCATGGACGAATATTGCACTCATAAAAGTAAAGGTATCGTATTAAATTTTGTGCGAGATCGTGCGTATTTGCTTGGTTTCCGCACAAAACCAATCCGTGGAAAGTCTAAAATTCCACATTCAGTATTCCCAACCTAACACACATAACAATTTCCTCTTCTTACCGTTTAAGTGACATATTGATTTTACACTTTAGGCTTTTAACATATTATTTTTAGAGACGTTCAATGTAGTAATAATTATAAATTGGAAACTTACCACTGCAATATCACCTAAATTGCACTGTTAATTATTGTTTTTAAATATTTGCAAAAATTAAGTAAACTCTACAACTCCACTAAAGTTACTGCATTCGTGATGCAAGTAACATTAAGGAAGCCGTGAAAAAATCAAGAAGATTCCAGACTCATCATAGACTGGGGAAAAAAGACAGACGTATATCACGGCCTGCTGGAGTATAGTAAACACAGAAAACATTTTAAAGCAACAATGTTGAAGATAGATATTTTTGTTTTGCAAATTTGCCGTCATTCAACAGAAACCAATATGGACATTTCATTGCAACTAATTAGAAATTCCTCTTTCAGGTATGTAATAAACGATCTTCGCACAAAATAATGTACGATACACGAGCGGTATGTTTTTTTTCAATTTCGAAATTAAAAAAAGCTCAACTAGGTTTCGCTTTTTCAAACTTTTCCTCGAACATGACAACTTCAACATACCGCTCTTGTACCGCATATTATTATTAACTTGCTTTTACATTTATAGTTCTTTCCACGCTTTTCTAACAATATTACAATAGCCTACATTGAAGAATACCGGCACTACTACTACTGCTACTGCTACTGCTACTACTACTACTACTACTACTACTACTACTACTACTACTACTACTACTACTACTAATAATAATAATAATAATAACATGCTAATAAAATAATAAATTTTATTGGGGGACTTCAATCCTAAAGTAGGACGGGAGGATATTTTAGACCAACTATTGGAAAAAGAGAGCCTACACGCAATTAGTAGTGACAATGGAGTTAGATTAGTCAACTTTGTCACATCGAAAATTTAATTGTCAAAAGTACAACATTCCCCCATAAGGATATACATAAATATACTTGGACTTCTCCAGATGGATTGACACACAACCAAATAGATCACACCTTGATAGATAAACGGAGACATACTAGTATAGTAGATATTCGAACTTTCAGGGTGCAGACTGTAATTCTGACCATTATTTGGTGATTGGGGAATTAAGAGAAAGATTATCAGTAGCCAAGCGAGTAGAGCAACAAGTTAATATTACTAAATTCAATATTTTGAAATTAAAGGACGAGGAAGCTGCAATTATCAGGTCGAAATTTCAAATAGGTTTGCCACTTTAGAAAATTACGACGAAGTTGAGAATTAGATTTTAATAGCGTGTGGAAAATATCAGAGATAGTATCAAAATTGCAGCTGAGCAGAGCATAGGTTATTGTGAAACTAAGAAAAAGAAACCGTGGTTTGATGAAGATTGTTGCATGGTAGTAGAAAGAAGGAAAAAGAGGCAAAATTGAAATTCTTACAGGATCCAGTTGAGGAGAAGAGAGATAATTATTTCAATGAAAGACGGGAAGCAAGTCGTACACTTAGGAATAAAAGAGAGGTTACTTGAAGGAAAACTGAATGAGGTAGAAACAAATAGTAAGAATAAAAACATTCGAGATTTATATAAGGGTATAAAGGAATTTAAGAACGGATATCAGCCAAGGGTAAACGTGATCAAGGATGAGAATGGTGACTTGCTTGCAGACTCTCCATCAATCCTAAACAGATGGAAAACTATTTTGCGCAACTACTAAATGTACATAGGCCAAATAGAAACGATCGGGACGAAATTGAAATACAAACTGCTGAGCCATTTATACCCGAACCCACGCTTTCAGAAGTCGAAATTGCGATAGAAAATCTGAAAAGTACAAGTCTCCAGGTATCGATCAAATTCCAGCAGAATTAATACAAGAGAGTGGAAGTGCATTATATAGCGAAATTTATAAACTTGTACTTGCTATTTGGGAAAAGGAAATTGTACCAGAACAACGGAAGGAGTCCATAATTGTACCTATTTTTAAGAAGGGGGACAAAACCAACTGTGGTAACTTTCGAGGAATATCACTTTGTTGACGTCGTACAAAATGTTGTCCAATATTCTTTTGAGAAGATTAACTCCGTACGTAGATGAAATTATTGGGGATCATCAGTGGTTTTCGGCGTAATAGATCGACTATTGATCAGATTTTTGTATTCGACAGATAATGGAGAAAAAATGGGAGTATAAGGGTACAGTACATCAGTTATTCATAGATTTCAAAAAGGCATATGACTCGGTTAAGAGGGAAGTATTATATGATATTCTTATTGAATTTGGTATTCCCAAGAAATTAGTTCGATTAATTAAAATGTGTCTCAGTGAAACATACAGCAGAGTCCGTATAGGTCAGTTTCTATCAGATGCTTTTCCAATTCACTGTGGGCTAAAGCAGGGGAGATGCACTATCACCTTTACTTTTTAACTTCGCTCTAGAATATGCCATTAGGAAAGTTCAGGATAACAGGCAGGGTTTGGAATTGAACGGGTTACATCAGCTTCTTGTCTATGCGGATGACGTGAATATGTTAGGAGAAAATCCACAAACGATTAGGAAAACACGGAAATTTTACTTGAAGCAAGTAGAGCGATCGGTTTGGAAGTAAATGCCCAAAAGACAAAGTATATGATTATGTCTCGTGACCAGAATATTGTACGAAATGGAAATATAAAAATTAGAGATTTATCCTTCGAAGAGGTGGAAAATTCAAATATCTTGGAGCAACAGTAACAAATATAAATGACACTCAGGAGGAAATTAAACACAGAATAAATATGGGAAATGCGTGTTATTATTCGGTTGAGAAGCTCTTATCATCCAGTCTGCTGTCCAAAAATCTGAAAGCTAGAATTTATAAAACAGTTATATTTCCGGTTGTTCTGTATGGTTGTGAAACTTGGACTCTCACTCTGAGAGAGGAACATAGGTTCAGGGTGTTTGAGAATAAGGTGCTTAGGAAAATATTTGGGGCTAAGGGATGAAGTTACAGGAGAATGGAGAAAGTTACACAACACAGAACTTCACGCATTGTATTCTTCACCTGACATAATTAGGAACATTAAATCGAGACGTTTGAGATGGGCAGGGCATGTAGCACGTATGGGCGAATCCAGAAATGCATATAGAGTGTTAGTTGGGAGACTGGAGGGAAAAAGACCTTTAGGGAGGCCGAGACGTAGATGGGAGGATAATATTAAAATGGATTTGAGGGAGGTGGGGTATGATGATAGAGACTGGATTAATCTTGCACAGGATAGGGACCGATGGCGAGCTTATGTGAGGGCGGCAATGAACCTTCGGGTTCCTTAAAAGCCATTTGTAAGTAAGTAAGTAATAAAATAATAATGTACACTAATTTTAATGCATAGTATTCAACAAATTGGATAGTAATGTGCGCTGTGCGTTCACGTCAGCTGTTCGTTACTGCACTCTATTGGCAGCGCGCTCGCTTACACAACAAGATGGGCAACATGATAACATTGCTCCCCCTTCTCTGTAAGCTGTCAAGTCGGAAGTAGTTTTGGTCACACCATAGTAGTTGATACAGCATCGTTAAATAACCAACTAACTATCGTCTCTGTCAGTCAAGGTTTGGGCTCTCTGCTCCTTTACTTTATCATAAATGTGGAATGTGACAGTGTTTTGTCGTCACAGCCAACATGTTTTCAGCGGGCGACAGTGAGATAAATAAACCTGTTGAAAAGAAAAAGGGAATAAAAATAATCATTTGTATAAGTGCCAAAAAAAGAGCATACTTGCAGTCTTCCAGTAAATGTAGAGATAATGGAGGATTTGAGACAATTTCAGGAGGAAATTCCAAGTTTCTCGAAGAGTGTGTATGATTGGGATATAATTGAAGAGAGATGAACTGAGGATCTCCATTCCTGAAACATTTTTTTTTTTGTGTAGCTTCATGAAATATTTTTCGCGTGCCTCAGTACAACTTATTAATAATTTGAATATTTATAACATTTGTGTATTTTTTATTTATTTTAGTTGGTTATTTTACGACGCTTTATAAATAGCTAATGTTATTTAGCGTCTGAATGAAATGAAGGTGATAATGCCTGTGAAATGAGTCCGGGGTCCAACACCGAAAGTTACCCAGCATTTGCTCACATTGGGTTGAGGGAAAAACCCGGAAAAAACCTCAACCAGGTAACTTGCCCCGACCGGGAACATTTGTGTAAGTAAACAAATTATTGCAACATCGTTACTTTATAAATGGAGTCTGAATTTATTCACTGTCTTAATATAATAACAAGATATTGTGCATTAGCCTACTTTCTGAAATCTCATAAGTCATGAACATTTAATTTGTATAGAAGCAAATTTAATATTATATAGAAGTTAATGGCATGCTTCTGCGACTAATCACTCAAAAACGAACATATTTACAAATCCATCCTAGTTTATAAATTAAAAGTCCATGAAGAAGTGCATTGTATCTCGGAAGATGATTCAACAGGACGAGCAGATATTGTTGTCATTGATAGAAAAAAGAACACAGGAATAATATTATTAGACCTGACTATCAGGTTTGAAAGAGATGCACAACAGCCAAAACTTACTGATGAAGAAAAGAGAATCATCTATGAACCATGCATTCCTTATTTTAGTTAGCAGTATAATAACATCATGGCTAATCGTTGATCAGCACAGGAACTTTTTTTTTTTTTTTGGAGTTCGTGGTACCATCTCCAAACACACCTATAACCTTTTAAAATCAAAAGGATTCACATTTTACAATGCTGGGATTAGAGAAATTCTAAAGGACTCAATTCAAATTTTGCAGTTTCATCTCTATTTCAAGAATATGTTGTTTTCTAATGCCAAGCGTTTGATAATGAAGTCATTTGACCTCTTGCACTCCAATATTTTTCAAAGATATTATCATGGTCAGCCACTGAAGCACAGATTTTGAGGAGTTCCGAATCCATTTCTTGATTTGAGTTGCACAATGGGCAGTTAGGGGACTGAAATATTCCAATTCTATGCAGGTGTTTGGCCAAACAATCATGGCCTGTTGCCAATCTATAATTTCCTTTTGAAATTTATTGTATATATTTTCATTGTTTCATTGTAAACTTTTATATATGTATTTGTTTTCTGGATCCTTGTGGTCACCCTTATTGAAGGGCAGATGGTTTTATTTTATAAATCCGATACATATTTTTACTGGAACTGTTTGTTATATTTGTATGCATTATCTGGTCACATTATACAAACAAATGAATGAATGAATGAATAAGTAAAAAAGTAAGTAAATAAATAAATTAATACAGCTGTTCACTCAATTCGATATTAGCGCCATTGTTGCCAGGTAGCTGAATAGTATTTCAAAACGGTCAAAATAGCAAACTTGAAAGTAGAAACGGGAAACTGGCTACTTTTTCGTGCATCACCCAGTATGTGTGAAGTAGATAGCTTTCAATTTCTCTTCTAGAAACCAAACCCTTGGTCCACTGTACTTGTAATAGGAAACGTCCCCGCTTGAGTCACGACAGGGAAAAGCGTAATGCTATGTTTTATTTGAAGTTACTCGTAGAGCTGCTTCTTAATTCACATCTGTCTTGCGTGTTTCCATCTGATTTCATATTTATGGCCCTTGCAGAGCTACTAATCACCTCCGAAAAGGCTTGACACGAAGTAATGTGTGTATGACAAATGTACGGTAAATGACTTGAAATGTAGCAGAGGCGGCAGTCGGTCCTCTCTCCGGAGGAACCGGATCTCGTGGTGAAGTGGAAAACGAGATGATGAAGAGCCCGTGGTGGGAGGGATGGGCGGGCCTGTCCTACAAACGTTGCAACTCAGACATCTTAAGTAGCAGAAACCCGAGTCCTGCCTTTTGTAAAAGAAGTTCAGCAAATATTCTTTGAAACGTAACAATCCGTGGTAAGAATAAACATGAGTATATAGTATATACTGAACTTTTTTTAGTATATACTCTTGTTAGTAAGAATAAAAACATTTGAGTATCTGCTCATTTTTGATTAAATACTCATAACATGGAAGCATAGTAGAATATACTCAAGTTTCCATCTTGTACAGAATATATACTCATGCTTGATAAGAATAAAAGCTAGTATATTCTCATATTTATAAGTTCGTTCTCATGTTACTCTGAGTATGGTTTGTATCAGGTTCAATTCTGTATATATGTTGATTTGTGTTCAGTTTAAAGTTAAATAAAAAAAATGGCAGAATTTATGAACAGTGTAGTACCTTATGGAAAAATATAAAAAAAGACGTGAACTCCAGAAGCCTTTAACGCTTCACAAAAGTGAATGTGAAATTGGTTAAACACGTATTTGTTCTTCATAAAAAACATAACGTATACAAATATGAATGGCTATCAAATTATGAGGTTAGATTGTATTGTTAAATATAATTAACAATTACAGTTTATTTTGTAAAATTTGAATTGCAAAATGGAATTACATGAAACTTTAATATATATATATATATATATATATATATATATATATATATATATATAAAATCTCTATAATAAAAAATAGAATTAGCATAACTGTAATTCTAGAAATAGATTGTAATCGCTATCCAACATCCAGTAATGACGATTTCCCAGTACTATTTCTTGTTTCCTGTTTATTAACGTCACTTATCTGATTTGCCTGCCTGCCTGCCTGCTTGCTTGCTTGTTTCTTTGTTTGTTTCTTTGCTTGCTTGTTTCCTTGTTTGTTTGTTTGTTTGTTTTGTTTGTTTGTTTGTTTGTTTGTTTGTTTGTTTCTTTGTTTGTTTGTTCTTTTGTTTGTTTGTTTGTTTCTTTGTCTGTTTGTTTGTTTGTTTGTTTGCTTGCTTGCTTGTTTCTTTGTTTGTTTGTGTTTGTTTGCTTGCTTGCTTGTTTCTTTGTTTGTTTGTTTGTTTGTTTGTTTCTTTGTCTCTTTGTTTGTTTGCTTGCTTGCTTGTTTCTTTGTTTGTTTCTTTGTTTGTTTCTTTGTTTGTTTCTTTCTTTTGTTTCTTTGTTTGTTTCTTTGTTTGTTTGTTTCTTTGTCTGTTTGTTTGTTTGCTTGCTTGCTTGTTTCTTTGTTTCTTTGTTTGTTTATTTGTTTATTTATTTATTTATATTTATTTTATTTATTTTTATTTATTTATAAAAAGCAAAACACAAACCACTACAGCATGCGGATAGCATGTGAAAGTCTATAAAAAAACTCAGCATCAGGGTGCAATGTGGTCAAAGAGGATAGATAACAAGAGCACATACTAACTTTTAAACGATCAAGAAGGCTGTAGAGATGAATATATATTCACGTTAGGTAGAATGTCTTTATTCTTACGAATATGAGTATGTTCTAGTGGTTACGAGTATATAATCACAAGAAGTGCTCATACTCAAAAATATAAACCTTGATAAAGTACTTAAGCTTTATTCTTACTACCCAATAAACCACCTCCGGAAGTAAAACCTGAATTCATCTATCTCGGAGAGAAAACATTATCAACAACAGCATTTTCGACATTACAGTTGAATTAGATAGTGAGAAAAAAAGAGAGAATATAGAATATATGCGCAGTAGAATTGAAAATACTTAAGGTGTTGCCTAAATTAATAGTAATCCTTATAAAGGTTTGGATAATGAGAGAAAATAAATTGGGATTAAATTTGTCACTTTGTACTCAATACAATTCACAATTAAAAAGTAAAGAAAATGCTTATGATAGCCAAATTTAGATGGGTATGGGTGAAGTACATAAAACCAAATTTATTGTTTATAAATTGCTTTTCAAATATTGTAAGTGCATCTTGTAGTTCATTCGCAGTCTTCATACGATGAAGTAAGATTTAATTATAAATTACTGACAACATATTTGAATCGATTATTTTAAACTCCGTAAGTCAAGAATTGTTAACTTGTGGGAATACCGCACTTTGACTCATAATGCCGCACTTCGATTATCTGACTTGTTGTTCACTGACTTAAGCACCGAACTCTCGAACAAATTACAACGTGTTCATAATATATGTGCAATGTCAGACGATACGATATTTCACCATTTTTCGAACCTTTATCTTGGCTCCGGCTCAACGATCGCAGGACTTTAAACTATCTTTCTCTTCTATTTCAAATTCTGCGCACCTCAACCCCAAGTTATCTGTCGTCTCATATTGTATATTTACGCTACAATCATAATTTAAATAGGCCTACTCGATCTCAGATCATCGGTACATTGAGTATACCTCATCATAACACTTCCCAATACTCTTCATCATTCACCGTTTCAATTTCCGTCATTGGAAACAAAAGACGGTAACAATGGAAAAACTACAACAATTTTTACTGTTATCGTTAATTACAAAAGATTTATGTCCAAAGAAAAGTGCAATGTGTTTTGTGACAGGCAAAATTTCAATCTGTCTCTCGTGTACGAAGTGAATTTCGTCGCGTATTTAACGAAAAACTACAATACGAGAATAAAATTCGTTTTGGGAAAGACAGTTAAAAGAGTCTGGAAGCCTATTGGAGGAAAAGCGTACTGGAAGTCCATCGACAACAGTAGAAGCCACCTGAAGAGCATTTGTTTAGAGTCTAAAGAACACAAAAGAAAGTCCAAAGGTGTCATGTCCGGCGATCGTGGAGACCATTCTTTCCATCCACTCCTCCCAATCCAGTGCCGTGAAAATTTTCATTAAGCACATCCATAATAATGTTGGCATAATGTGGAGGAGTACCTTCTTGCTAAAAGGTCATATTGCCATCAAACTGATGTATTGATTTTTTAATTTTATTTGGACATCCATCTTGTATAATTAATTGTATCAATGAAAATTATTTCGTTTGATTGTTACAGTCTTTTGTTTCCTTCAGTACCTCAAACTTACTTATTTACTTGCTGGTTTTAAGGAACCCGGAGGTTCATTGCCGCCCTCACATAAGGCCGCCATTGGTCCCTATCCTGATCAAGATTAATCCATTCTCTATCATCATATCACACCTCCCTCAAATCCATTTTAATATTATCCTCCCATCTACGTCTCGGCCTCCCTAAAGGTCTCTTTCCCTCCGGCCTCCCAACTAACACTCTATATGCATTTCTGGATTCACCCATACGTGCTACATGCCCTGCCCATCTCAAACGTCTGGATTTAATGTTCCTAATTATGTCAGGTGAAGAATTCAATGCGTGCAATTCTGTGTTGTGTAACTTTCTCCATTCTCCTGTAACCTCATCCCTCTTAGCCCCAAATACTTTCCTAAGCACCTTATTCTCAAACACCCTTAACTATGTTCCTCTCTCAAAGTGAGAGTCAAAGTTTCACAACCATAAAGAACAACCGGTAATATAACTGTTTTATAAATTCTAACGTTCAGATTTTTTGACAGCAAACTGGATGATAAAAGCTTTTCAACCGAATAATAACAGGCATTTCCCATATTTATTCTGTGTTTAATATCCTCCCGAGTATCACTTATATTTGTTACTGTTGCTCCAAGATATTTGAACTTCTCTACCTCTTCAAAAGATAAATTTCCAATTTTTATATTTCCATTTCGTACAATATTCTCGTCACGAGACATAATCATATACTTTGTCTTTGCGGGATTGACTTCCAAACCTATCTCTTTACTTGCTTCCAGTAAAATTCCCGTGTTTTCCCTAATCGTTTGTGGATTTTCTCCTAACATATTCACCTCATCCGCATAGACAAGCAGCTGATGTAACCCGTTCAATTCCAAACCCTCTCTGTTATCCTAGACTTTCCTAAGTACTTCAAACTTACAGACGAAAATAATACTTTCAAAGTTTTATTTTCATCTGGCACCAATATTACATTTTTACCTCTTTACCTCTGTTCATGCAGAAAATTTAATCCTCTGAAACCCCATGATTTTTGGGACACAGTGTATTGCTGCTGCTGCTGCTGCTGCTACTACTACTGTTGCTGCTGTCATTAATACTTCTGTTGCTACTACTAGTATCACTATTACCACTATTGTTTGTGCGGGTACTACTTCTACTATTACTACTACTAGCACCACTACTACTAATTTTAATCTTTAGTAAACAACTAATGTAAAATATATACTCTATAGTTAAATTGCATGCAGGTTAAATGAATGCTTATTAAAATACATTAGGATTAAAGGAAATATACTACAGTTGTATGAGAACTTTATGAAGTGGTCATACAAGTGTAGTATATCTCCTTTAATCTTACAGTCTTACTAATAAACCGTGTATAGTTTTTATACGAGACTTATGCAGAGTTGAGACAGAAAACGTTACTAATAAACCGTGAATAAGCTATGGACGTATAAACAGGCTGTAACTATACAATGGGAATTGCTTTGCAGTAGTTATATACACGAAACCCCTTATTTAAGCGTTGTATATAGAGAAAAAATGGCCGCCCCTCTAACAGCTTTTCGTATCGACTGTAATTTAATGATGATTGTTACCTTGTAACCACAGAAGAACAAACCAAAGATCATAAAATTATTAGAATAATATTGCTGTACCTTGTACTCTTTGACAAAATGTAGTTTTTTTATTTTATTTTTTTAATCGATTTTAGAGCTGTATCAACATTGTACTATCGATATTTAACACGCCACACCTACCCAGCATTTGCTCTACCGGATGCAATATGACAGAACTCAGATATTCTATTACCGATTTCAGTTGTAATCGATATTTAAAGTAATGACGAAACAGATATTCTATGACGTAAAGAAGTAATGAAACTATGACGTGTAACAGTTATACTGTTATACACGACGTGTGTAGTGATTATTAGTAAGGAATTTACACACGACTTATAAACGAGCTACTCATTGTATAAGTATAAGACAGTTAAACGTCTGTATATAGAGTTTTTATTAGTAAGACCGTTAATGTATTTTGTCGATTTTATGACCACTGTAACAAAAACTTGACCAAATATCTGTATTTTATCAATGAATGCTTATTAAATGAACTGCAATTTCTCCCAGCCCTAATTGTGTAAATGAAGTGTGATTCATGTCCTGTTTTGAAAATAGCGAACTTGGATGAAATTAGCCTGTGCTGAGTTCTCCGACCCCGATTGCATAAGGAGGAAGCCCGGCAGTGGAGCTTGTTTACAATGAATGTTGTTCATTGCCAATGTAAATGACTCATTGCAGGAAATGTGACGAACTGCATGTTTCACTTTTATGGGCTCGGCAGCTGATCGGTGCTGAGATAGGGATGTTGATTTCAGTATTTTACATGACACCCCTTCCACATTTAGCAACGCTTTTGTTCCGCCCCAATAGTTGTTGTACAACACATAATTTTGGCGCAATTATTTATATTCGCTCTTAATGGTTTTCACACTTCAGTGAAGTCGCAAAACAGAATTAGCATATTCAGGAACTGGCTATAATTATACTTCAGAGTGAATGGTGAAATCACACGATAGCAAAGATTTAATTACAATTAAAT
Source organism: Periplaneta americana (assembly GCA_025594305.2). Lineage (NCBI taxonomy): Eukaryota > Metazoa > Arthropoda > Insecta > Blattodea > Blattidae > Periplaneta > Periplaneta americana. The sequence goes on from JAJSOF020000031.1 coordinate 69,647,278, forward strand.
GAATGAATAAATAAAGTAGATACCGTTGCAAATAACTGAAACGTATTTTATTTACTTGGTCATACCTTTATTTATGCATCTGATTGAGGTTCTGGCTGGTATGTACATCTATTATTTATCAGGCAGTACATCTCACTTGACGATATGTGTCACAGAAAGAACAATTGTTTGTATGCATATGAAGTCTGCTTAGCGTAATATGTAGCTAATCGGCGATGTATTCAGTGGAGGAGTAAAGGAACTGGCCATCTTCCCCATTATCTCCTGGTCTAGTTGCCTCATAAGTGGTGTCTTATTGTTATCACTTGTGAGGTTCAGACCTGTCTTCGCACAGTTGACTAAACAACAACCGGGTCATTCCATAGTGACACACGTAACATTATTTAAGTACCTAACTATGATCTTCCCAGGATATTTAATTAAATACTTAATTCATGAAAAAGACATTACTGTCTTTTAACATAAGCAGTCCTAAAAATAAACAAAAATTCTTCATGAAAAGGAATAATTAATAATGCAAAAAATATTAAATATTGTATGGTGTGACACACGAACATTTTCTTGCCACTAGATTTATTACCAAAATGGAAAATGTTCATATTATTGTGCGAAATGACATAAATTCATTCAGTTGTTTTCCAAACAATTAAGACACTTGTGTAGTATATGTAACTGCTAAATCACGAACTTTAAAAAAATTAACAGTGCCATTAAGAAACAAAATATTGCAAATATGTTATGACACACGAACATTTCTGTCATGTTGGTTACCTACTAATTGTTTCAAATGCACTATAAATACATCACTTCTTGTGAAAGACTTATACACTATGCCTACAGTTTTTATTATACAAAACGACACTAGACTGCACTAAAATACACTTTTAAATTTAAAATATCCACGGTTGTTTACAACCAAATGTGATGATATTTCCTGTGTAATGTCATGTGATGAATATACCAATATGTCAGCCATTTGTAGTACTTTCCTTCCTTAGACATCACAGACACTTTAAATTCTTCGCCACCACAAGATTTTGTAACTTCACGTGTAGCCTATATTTGACGTCTTTTTTTTAATTAGTCATTTAATGACACTGTATCAACCACTAAGTTATTTAGTGTCAATGGGATTGGTGATAGCGAAATGGCATTTGGCGAGATGAGGCCGAGAATTCGTCATAGATTACCTGACATTCGCCTTATGGTTGGAGAAAATCTCGGAAAAAACCCAACCAAGTAATCAGCCCAACTTAAGTTCTCGAAAATACTATAAAAAATGTTCAAAATATATTAATATTTATATCAATAGAAGAACTAATATAGATTTAAAAAGGCCTAACTTTTAGAAATGCTGAATGATACCTAGGGTAAGTTAATTAATGTCATTAAACACAACGATTTTAAATTAATATCAGAAATTTAGTACCATTTACGTAATGTGCAAATAATTACACCAATTTATTTATACATAGGCCTGGTATGGTGGCTATCTATTTACGATATAAATGTACTGCATAAGCTTGTTTTTTATATGAAATAAATTAACATAAACCAATTTTTGTAGGTTTTTAATTCAAGGAATTAAAAAAAATAATAATATTTTATAGAACTTTAGGCATAAATTGTCTTATACTAATTTTAGGCCTACACACTATATTTTTACAACAGCTGTTGTTTAGTCTGTCCAAAGACATGTGTGAACCTCACAAGTGATACCAAGAAGGCACCACTTATGAGGCAACTAGGCCAGGAGACAATGGGATAACGTGGCCAGTTCCTTTTCCCTTACAACAGTTATGGAACACATATTTTCAAGAGTGTTTTACCTACAGTTTATGTACATTGAAAAAAAAAACGCAGAGGTGCGTGTGCACGCACACACAATTATCTAAATCAACAGTAAGTATTTGAAATTCCACTACTAATTATGTTTAGACGTAAAGACTTGCAATAACAACAAAAATTGTAACTGGATTTTAAGATAAACTTAGTGATACACGAACATAACATTTTTGTTCGTGTGTCACAGTCATTGTGTTACGTGTGTCACGTGTTTTTCTTGTAGAATACGTACATAAATCAAAATGTTGTCCATATAAGAAGTTGATTGTTATGTGATGTGTCTCACTTTTACATTTATGAAACATGGAAAAATGAAATGGTTTCGAAGAAATATAAACAAATGTCCATTTGAGCGTGACACACGAACTCTCAACATTTCTTTGTAATAACTGCAATCAAGCACGAAATAATCATTGTATTACGGTTTCTATGTATTGTAATTATTAACAAAGGTCCGCACTTCATTATTAATTGCATTTAATATACCGAAGTAATGATTTATTTACCTTAAATGTGCATTCAAATATGTGATTTCTAGTAGATAATTTCGCGCTCTTAAACCACAGACTTCCTGGCGCTTTTTCTCCCACATACGTGTTGTTATACAATGAGTGTTATCAGATTCAAAAAATTCTGATCATAACGAAAAAAATGACATAACAAGCAGAGATTCGTGAGATTTTTATTTTTCGTGAAAAAATCGCATTTTCGTGGAATGACCTAACTACCTTTATTTACACCTCTGATTGAGATTCTGGCTGATATGCACCTTTATTACCAGGCAGTACATCTCACTTGACGGTATGTGTCAGGAAGAACAATTGTTTGTATGAATCTGAAGTCTGATTAGTGTAATATGCTACTAGTCAGTTATGTATGCAATGGAGGGGGAAAGGAACTGGCCAACATACCCATTATCTCCTGACTTAGTTGCCTCATGAGTGATGCTGTATTGGTGTATTGCTGTACCAGTGTTCGGACAGTTGGCTAAAAGAAAACATAATTAATTCATTCATTCATTATTTTCTGCCCACTGGAAGGTCTTTTACTGGAAACCCAGTATTCACCCAGTTTTCCTACTTTTTCCTTCCTCTTAATATTCGAATATGATCCATATATCTTAATGTCTCTATCATCTGATATAAACCCTGTTGAACATGTGTGGGGAATGCTAGGAAATCGAGTTAGAAGTCTTCTACTTCCTCACAGCAACTTACAGCAGCTCCGAAATGTTCTAAGTGAAGAATGGAATAGCATCGACCAGACTGTGATCCAGACTCTGATAGAAGGGTTGAATGGGCGAATGATAGCAGTCATACAGTCACGGGGAGGTAATACCCGCTATTAGCAACATCTGGATGGCCCAAAACCAGTTAAACATTTGGAAGAAAATATATACAAGTTGTAAGTTTTTACACCTTTTAACCACTCTTTGGCGTTGAAAATAATAACACAAGTCATAATAAAAAAGAGTTTGTTCGCTCGGAAGCAATGTTTTCTTCATTTCATAATGGGTTTTCTGATTCTCACCCCATAAAACAAAAAAAAAAAAAAAAAAAAAACAAACAAAAAAAAAAAAAAAAGAAACTTTACGTGGCTCGGTTTTTTTGCCGGTGACTGTATTATAAATTTACAAAATATCTTATGACGTAGTAGAGACATGAGTACTCCGTATAACGACAGTCTAATGAATACAGTCAGGAAGATCAATAAGTAGGGAATATGCATTCATAGATAGTTGCTAACCACTAGAATCGCTGCTATCGTCTTATCACAGACAATGCGAAATAGTACCGGCACAGTCTATTGTTCCTAGTACCCTCAACAACACAAGCTTCGTGACTCTGTATTAGACTGTGGCATAACGTAATATATTGCATAGTTGCTAAGTAATCGTTTCTAAGACAATATATTTTGTGCGAGATCGTGCGTATTTGCTTGTTTTCCGCACAGAACCTATACGCGGTAAGTCTGAAATACCACATTCAGTATTCCCAACGTAACACACATAACAATTTCCCTCTTCTTACCGCTTAAGCGCCACATTCATTTTACTGCTTTAGGCTTTTAACATATTATTTTTAGAGACGTTTAACATAGTAATAATTATAAATTGAAACTTACCAGCAATTTCACCTAAATTGCAATGTTAATTATTGTTTTTAAATATTTGCAAAAATTAAGTAAAGCCTACTACTCCACGAAACTTATTGCATTCCTGATACAAGTAACATTAAGGAAGCCGTGAAAAAATCAACAAGATTCCAGATGCCGATGTTATTACTGCAATATGTTATATAAATAATATTGTTAAAATATTAAAATGAAAAATAAATCATTACGTAACCTTACCGTTTGTTTTAAGTTCGCATTTATAGACTGGGGAAAAAAAAGATAGACGTATATCACGGCCTGCTGGAGTATAGTAAACACAGAAAACTTTTATAGCAACAATGTTGAAGAAAGATATTTTGGTTTTCCGAAGATGCCGTCATTAAACAATAAAATAATGCACAAAATAATGTACGATACACGAGCGGTATGTTTGTTTTCATGTTCTCGGAAATTAAAAAAGCTCAATTACGTTTCGCTTTTTCAATCTTTTCCTCGACCATGAAAACGTCAACATACCGCTCTTATAACGTATATTGTTATTTTGAAGCTTTTTCTTACAAGCACATTGTATAAAATTGTGTTGCGAAGGCGGGATGACGTCATGGAATTGCTACGTAACATTTTCTGGCACCAGTGCCAGAATTAGACTAATTGTGCACGATTTGTAGCGCCGTAACAAGCGTCTTTTAATGTTAGGATTGCATAAAAATAATTATTAGGTTTTCAGAAACATTTAAGTTGCTTAGTGATGTACGGATACTGTACAATAAACAAGCTAATTTTTATTTTCTTAGAACCTATAGATTCTGAGGAAAAACGTTGAAATATAGTAAAATTATGTTAGCGAAAGGTGTACCGCTCTTTAAACTTTCATTTACAATATGACTTTTCATTATGGGGTTCGACAAAATGTTTTTGGAAGTTTCTTTTGTGGGAGAGAAAGAAAGACGATTATTATGAGAAATCAGAGGTATATAGGCCTAATAGGATGTAGCAAAAGAGTGGGATTAAATCGTGCGTTGCACTTTATATTTTCTTTTCAGAGCGAGCAATATTTCCTGTCGTTTGACATACGGGAGATTTCCTCCCATTTCTATATAAGGTGCCGCGTGGGTTTCGACGGCCGGCCTTCCAAATGTTCACAATAATTCGTAATGTTACCAGAGCACCAATTTTATATCACAGCGTAGAAAGTGGTCTGTCGCTCAATAGATCTTTTCTCCTTATAACTTATATTAATTATGATTTTACTATAATTGGTTGGAAGGTTTAATGATACAGTAAGTGTGTTTCGGCGTCACACTCTACTGATATGCTCAGACAACCAGGAATTGAATATTATACAATCGACACGCTTCATTTTACATCACACGCGTTTTCACTTCAGTGCAATTGTTCGTAGGTGTTTTACGTAGTGTTATAACTCACTTAGACACGGGGCGGATCATATATCTACTGAGATTGAGTAGTCGGACTCTTCAGCGACTCAGTACAGTGTGGGGTAGAAATCCCGGCGGTAGTAACTGGACAGTTGGACCTCAAGTGACAAGTTCATTTCCAAAAGATGCCAACTGAAAAAAAAAAAATCGAAAATGAGATAATAAAGGGAAAGCAAAAGGGAAAGCAAAAGTCGCCAAAAGGTAAAATATTCATGTTAAATCGTATATTAAAATCTAGCGTTCATCGCATTAAATACCAATCCTGCTGACTTCTCTGCCAAAAGATACCACATCCGTTTAGCAAATCATCAGCTACAAAAGTCGCATGATGCATGGTGATCAGTGTTGCCAACTCAGAATTCCATTTACCGCTGCACAAGCTTAAAAAAAACCACTATACTATATATATATTATTTTAATGTACCGAAGTACATATGATATTTCCATGCAGATATTCTGCGTCATCATACGATGAAAGAGTAATGGAACGGAGAAAAATTCTCTCCGGCGCCGGGATTTGAACCCGGGTTTTCAGCTCTACGTGCTGATGCTTTATCCACTAAGCCACGCCGGATACAACTCCGACGCCGGATAGAATCGTCTCAGATTAAGCTCCAACTCTTGGGTTCCCTCTAGTGGCCGCTCTCTGCACTACGTCATAGATGTCTATGAACGCAGGACCGAAGTCCACACATGTGCTGAGGTACACTCGATATGAGTGACTAGTTGGCCGGGATCCGACGGAATAAGCGCCGTCTTAAATCACGAAGTGATTTACGCATATCATATATAGTTGGAGCTTAATCTGAGACGATTCTATCCGTCGTCGGAGTTGTATCCGGCGTGGCTTATTGGATAAAGCATCAGCACGTAGAGCTGAAAACCCGGGTTCAAATCCCGGCGCCGGAGAGAATTTATCTCTGTTCCATTACTCTTTCATCACTAAACTATAGTTTAAAAACTCCAGATTTTTCTAAACACATTATTTCCAAATTTGAAATACAAACTATATAGTTTTAGGAATTGGAGAATTTTAGGTTTCAAATTTAAAAAAAATCTAATATTTATAATACTCTGGAAATTGAAATAACACTTACCTCTGCCCAGAAGCCTGTTGTGAATGGCAATATTATGTTGTCGAACAACAGAAAAACATTCGTATTCTTTTTGTGTGTATAATTATCAGCATGGGTAATTAAATCTGAATATTTTGCATTTAATATCACCTTACAACATTTACACCGAGCTTTCGAACTATCACCGGTAACTTCTTCCACCTAATCTTTCAACACATTGTATTTTTAACACATCTCTAAACTTTTGTACGTATGTAGTTTTGTGTGGCACATTTCTTCAAAATTTAATGAAGTAGATCAAGAATATGCTGGACACTTCGGAAATAATCACATTCACAATCACACCAGTCGGTTCGAAATCTGATTTCACATTGAGCTGGACACGTATCTGCCAACAGTGAGTCTGGTTTTAAGTTTTATGTATATCTGTGTTACATAAACTATAATGCGGAATGATAAATTAAATAATAACCTATATCATATATCATAAATGAAAAATAATAATAATGCAGTTCATTATCAATCCTGATTAAATACATCAATTCGTTTACAAAAACAATGCATACATTAGATTAAGAGGTTAACGAATGCGGAATACTTATTTGTACAACAACAATGGATGAGGAATGAAATGGACGTGGTTGCACCAAATCGAGTTAACATAAAACGTTGATATTGTATACTCGCACAATGAAAAAGTGTGATAATACCATACTAAACTCTGGTTTATGGTTAACTAACATTGTCCGCAAGTACATATAAGAAATTATAACATCTTTACAGAAAAAAACTTAAAAATATCATCTCCCTCTGCATCATAAAAAAACGCCAAATAAATAGCTAGCTGCTGACGGTAAAATTCTGTAGCTGACCATAGTCCTAAAAACACCAGATTTAGCTACAAAACCGCTGACTTGGCATCACTGATGGTGATGGTTGCGTAGGACAGGAAAGTTATACGCTCACCAAAAACCTCCCGCAAAAACTGCATGGTTTCATTAGATGTGTGACATGTGGCACTGTCCTGCTGGAACCAACAATCACGTTCATCATTGTCAAGAAGCGCTGATCTATATTCCCTAAAACAGGCAATTAATCTCGTTATGGTCGAATTGTTAGGCATTACCACATCCGGATAATTCTTACGAAATTCGTCTACAACACGTGCATAAGAATGACTGGAAAAATAATGTTCAACAATGAAAACTCGTTGCTCTTGGGAAAACGACATATTTTCCGAGCAATAAACAAAGGACTACTGCAAGCATCAGTGTATACATACACATCACAATGACGTCTAGGTTTGTTGCTGTTAATACTCATGATGCTATTTAGCGGTAGCCGATAGCACAGCACTTTCCAACTGCACTACTCAATATAGACACTATTGGTGCTATTCATAGACATTTCGCTAGCCCGCGCTATGAGCGCGCTAAACTAGCCCCGGCTATCGACTGGTTACTTGTACAGGATTCATATCATATAATATTGCTAACACTGGTTTATGAATACAAAAACGTTAGTTCCCTGATCATCCACTAGAAGCCCGCGCTAAGAATGTCTATGAATACGGCCCCTATAATTTTAATGTGCGCGACTTTTGGATCGCTCTGCACTACTATAAAGATAGCAATAACAGTAAATATAATAATAATAATAATAATAATAATAATAATAATAATAATAATAATAATAATAATACTTACTTACTGACTGGCTTTTAAGGAACCCGGAGGTTCATTGCCGCCCTCACATAAGCCCGCCATTGGTCCCTATCCTGGGCAAGATTAATCCATTCTCTATCATATCCCACCTTCCTCAAATCCATTTTAATATTATCTTCCCATCTACGTCTCGGCCTCCCTAAAGGTCTTTTTCCCTCCGGCTTCCAAACTAACACTCTATATGCATTTCTGGATTCGCCCATACGTGCTACATGCCATGCCCATCTCAAACGTCTGGATTTAATGTTCCTAATTATGTCAGGTGAAGAATACAATACGTGCAGTTCTGCGTTGTGTAACTTTCTCCATTCTCCTGTAACTGCATCCCTCGTAGCCCCAAATATTTTCCTAAGCACCTTATTCTCAAATACCCTTAACTTGTGTTCCTCTCTCAAAGTGAGAGTCCAAGTTTCACAACCATAAAGAACAACCGGTAATATAACTGTTTTATAAATTCTAACTTTCAGATTTTTTTGACAGCAGACTGGATGAAATAATAATAATAATAATAATAATAATAATAATAATAATAATAATAATAATAATATACAAAAAATCAGTTGGTACTGCCAGCGTCGTATTTTGTATGTCAAATTATGCCACGGCATTGCTCAAACCACTTCTTCGCTCTCTAAACCGCTCGACGCGACGTCGGAGCAGCGGAGCGGGTAGTCTGCGCTCCTTAGAGCTTCTCTTAGGCTAAATGATGGCTTCATATCAACGATATTTTGCAAGGAATTAAATGCAAAATGCACAACCTCTCATTATATAAATCACTGAAGTACAATATCAAATAAATGTTTAAAACCATTTTTTCTTCACCAATGACAATGCACAGTCAGTGCATTATAAATTATCGCAAAATTATCACATACCCAAAGTAGGCTACCACCATCCATTAATTCTCTCATATTTCGATTAAAATCACCGACTATACTTATTACAACTTCATAAAGAGATAATAGCAGATACGAAACACATTTCTGTCCTCTTACCATTCTCATGAATTCACGAACTAGCTGACATTTCATATTTCATCTCAAGTATCTGGGTTGTAGCATGAAACTGACGTGTTCTCTCACAGATTTCTTACAGCGATATCCGCACGTGTACCATAACCTTCAAGAACAATGCAATTAGAAGAGGACAGTCTCCAGAGTACTCTCTTGTTTGTGTTATCTTTTGTTTTAAGGCCGGTTTTAATTCCCTCAACAAGAATAATTTCGTTTCCCTCGTCGTGTTTTGTTTTTATTCGGATTTGTAAGACATGTCACAAATCTGGCACAGAAAACACGAAATTGCTGCAACAGTTCTAATGACATACAATACAACAATTACAGCGAAGTGGAATAATTTATGGGTCTAGGGCAATATTCTGCAAACGCGTGAGACTTGACCGAGACAACGGTTGCAAAAGATTGCATCAATGGAGGGATTTCTCGACTTTTTTTTCTTACAAGTGCATCGTGATCTTTAAGTAGCTCTATTATGACCTCAGATTCTCGTTAAGAGGTTAAAAATTTCAATTAGCATTCATTTACATAATGAAATGTTTATTTCTGCAAGAAGTTGTAATAACAAAGCCGGTATCTATGTGGAAACTGGAATTTTTATTGTGGAAGTACTGGATTTGAAGTCTAGAATCACAGGTTTATTCTTGCGCTTACGTCAACGCCTTATTGTATCCCAAAACTATTTTGAACCTGCTTGATTTTATTTCTTTGCATAGTTTTATGTTATGAAAGATGGTTTCCCAGCAACAAGTTTCTGTGTGGTAATTCTAACTTCCAAGGCCTAACAAAGATAGCTGTAAATATAACGAAAAAAAAATCATGCAAAAAATATTGTAACATTGTGAAATAAGTTTACCATAGATTTTATATGCGTACATTAAAAGTTCTAGAAATATTCACTCAAGAAATAGCACTTAGAAATATATAACATTCTGTAACAAGCACAGTTCCAATAAATAGCTGTGCAAAACTTATTCTCGACTCTCCATTGAACTGAAAGATGTAACCGCGAATATGACAATTTTTTTTTTTTTTTTTTTGCTAATGGCGGGTATTGACTTCGTCATTCATCCATATCAAACCAGTTGTGTAGACCAATTATTATTTAACGACATAGTCGTTGCCCATGGTGCACCATAGGAGTCTGGTCTACGCTACACCCACGATGAGATGAGATGAGATGAGATGAGATGAGATGAGATGAGATGAGATGAGATGAGATGAGATGAGATGAGATGAGATGAGATGAGATGAGATGAGATGAGATGAGATGAGATGAGATGAGATGAGATGAGATGAGATGAGATTTGTTGGGATACCACAGGGGAACCGGAGCTCCAGGAAGAAAATCCCTTTGTTACCTGGATCGGGCTTACCCAACACAAGTTATAGATCAGGAGTACACCGGGAATCGAACCCGGACCCACAGGATTTTAAATCCAGTACTTTAGCCACTAGACCCCCCGTGAGGTTTAATATGACGATGTGCAATTTGCATCTTGACAAGAAAAGGTGCATTCCAGCTTATTTAAAAAATTATTAAATCTCCTATCTAGCTTTATATGAACAATAATAATTATAGTTAAGAAATAGTTTACAATTATGGGTATTTTATTTTAAAATGTATAGGAACTAATATTTATGTATATCTTAAAGCTCTTCTGGGAAATCTATCGATATTAATTCTTTTCATTTCTGTTTGTTATTATCATTTTTTCACCTGACATAATTAGGAACATTAAATCCAGACGTTTGAGATGGGCAGGGTATGTAGCACGTATGGGAGAACCCAGAAATGCCTATAGAGTGTTAGTTGGTAGATCGGAGGGAAAATGATCTTAGAGGAGTCCGAGACGTAGATGGGATGATAATATTAAAATGAATTTGAGGGAAGTAGGATATGATTATATAGAGTGGATTAATCTTGCACAAGATAGGCGGGCTTATGTGAGCCATTTGTAAGTAGCTAAGTAAGTACTATCATTTTTTAAGCATGAATATTTTTATCTGTTTTCTTACACCTTTAATTTCTTATTGTAATTAAGTAAATGTCTTAGGAATTCCATCTACTAGTTCTCATTTTTTGTTTTTGCCTTTTTAGATATTGTCCATGTTTCGCTACCAAAACTCAAAATTGGAATTGATTATGTCATGTTTTTATTTTACGCAACATAGTCTAATGCTTAAATTTTCATAGAATAAATTTAAAAATTATTATTGAAAATGAAATTACAAATTACATAATACGTATTTAAAATATACACTTTTCTTTCAAAACGACCCTTGTCATTCCTATAACTTTGTGGGAAATCATAAAAAAACTTTTTAAGTCTAAAATTTCTTACCAGCTAGGTAAGAAAAATTATGAAACCAAAGAGATTAGGTGCTTTTAGTGTCAAATGAGAGCATGAGACTCTTAGATTTCAAAGCTGGAACTAACATTTTGTCGCAATTATGCTGTTTACAGGAGTCAATTTGATTCCAATAGTCACTTTTGAAGCAAGATTTTAGTGATTTAGAGAGCATTCTGAAGTCAATTCATGACAGTTGTATCGTCGTTGTTCCTGCAATAACTGTTATGTGACATGTTTATCGATTTTTAGATTTTTGCTCTATTAAATAACTTACAGTACCTGGCCACATTATTATAATCACTCACATTTTTACTGTATTTTGCATAATCATTTGAAAATCAGAATTCACATTAAATATTTAATTTTAAACAATATTTAAATTACAATTGTTTAAAAATGATAAAGACCTCATTTTTAGAAATTTCAGTCTCGTACGACCTATTTTAGCTTTAATTACGGCAGCTTCAATTCTCTTTGGATGCCCTCAATAAATGTATTATTTCCTGGATCCTATCATTGTGATTCCAAACATGTGTCAGCCTTTCAATAAGTCGAACTCTGGTAGTAATAAATTCTTTTGCCATCTCTCTTTTTACGAGTTCCCAGACGTTCTCAATGGGATTCAAGTCCGGTGAGTTTCCTGGCCATGGAAAAGTGGAATATTGCAGGATAAACGTTTTGACTCTCCTATCAGTGTGACAAAGCACCATCTTGCATAAAAATATATTTCTCCCCATTTGGGAACCATTCTTTCAGCTGGATAAACCTGTTTTCCAATACCTGGATATATTGATCTTGTTTCATAACAATGTAGAATTCCTGAACCTTTGCCTGATATCACAGAATATAAAACTATTGTGTGTTTAACTGGGAAAAAAGAAATCCAGGAAAAAATTTCGTCGACGAACAAACATTGCTTTGTCCATCAAAATAAGGTTGATTCCAGAAGCAAATCTGAAAATTGTCAAAGAAACTGAAAAAAAAACTCTAAATTTTGTCTTTAAGATTAAATAGTTCATTACTGGTTAATATTTTATCATACCCTTTTCCAGTCCTCCACGGTGAAATTTGGCTTTATTTGGAAAAGCGTTTCTTCATTGCGTCGACGAAAGGGAGAAAAATCCTGGATGCCATAACAATATCAAATGAATGGTCTGAACAAAGGTTCAGGAGAACATTGTTCAGGGAACAATGAAACAAGATCAATATATCCATGATGTTTATCAGCTGACGAATGGTTCCCAAATGGGGAGAAATATATTTTTATGCAAGATGGTAAGAGGAACTGCAAAGAGTCAAAAGCTTCCAAAGAAAATAGGAAAGACATTGAGAACGTCTGGGAACTTAAAAGAGAGATGGCAAAAGACCAGAGTTCGACTTATTCAAAGGCTGATAACGTTTGGAATCACAATGAATGAAATGAATGAATGAATGCCAAAGAGAATGAAGCTGTAATTAAAGCCAAAATTTGACGAAATACTGAAATTTTGTATTGTATTTTTTTTCAATATTTCTTGAATGATTATTATAATTTAATTTTACTTAATATTGTTTAAAAATTAAATACTGTTTAATGTCTTAAGAAAGGAAACCAGAGTTCCTATGCAAAATTAGACCAGTCTGTAAATGGTCCAGCAAATAATAAAATCTCCTATAGGCTATGTAATTATATTTCTTTGTTTCCAAAATGTAAGAACCGGTCTTCTAGTAACGGTCACCATAGGATGAATAAATGTGTTTTTCTTCCTACTGAAAAATTATATATTTTGCACATACGCGTTATTGCAGGATCAACGACGGTATGTAGAGTTTCATTTGAAGAATGCATGGACACAGGAAGCTTATTTTCGTTGTCAGGTGAACAAGAGATGTTTTGAAAATGAGCTCCTCAAACCTTATAATACTAGAATTTAAGTGATATACGGCTAAAACTAGTACGGGAAAAAAAGAAATAAAAAATATGTACACAAAAAAGTTAAATAATTGCTAGGTTCAATTGAAAGAAATCTAACATTTAATTCTGTTACTGAAAATGTTATCATAAAGGCTACTTCATTCTGGATTTATTTGAATAAGCTCATTGTATAATCTTGGACCATAATATGAAGAATGAATTTGACCAGATTTTGTATCGTATTTTTGTTCAATTGCCATGGTATTATAGAATTTAAGTTGTGTTTCCCTTATTGTTTAATGTCTTACCGTCCTTCTCATTAGACAAGTCATGGTACTGAAGACTAAAAAATGCATAAATTTCTACATTTTTTTCGAAAACATGCCAAAAATGTAACGTTAATATGTTAATGACCAATTAGGAACATAAACTACGTCTTTTTCTCTCTCCTGAATATATCTCTAGTGCAGTTTATGCCCCAACAGGTAATTAAAACCTCTTAAAGAATGAGATCTACTTAGTAGAGATTAAAACGTATCTTTCTTCAGATTCAATGCACGTCTCATGTGAGCTCCACGTGGGTGGTAATCGACTCATTACCATAACAGCAAACCCTGAAGTGCAACGTAACACTAAAGCGTTCAGCGAACTCTGGGTTGAAGGATTTGCACAAATCGCTATGACAATAACGTCGCTAGTACTTAAATCCAATAGTCGTGATCCAAGCCTTTCTTTTCTGCTTACACATCTGTTTTCCTTTAGGTTACATATAATAAACCACAGCCAGCCTTGTATTAGCCGTATTCATAAACACTTATAAACATCAATGTCATCTTATTTGTCAGCTACTTAGGGTTGTCCACCATACAGGAAAGTCCTAAAGAGTGAAGACATAGAATGCGTGGACAGATGGACTTGAGTTGGAATGGGAGACAAATCCAAGCGCAGTGCATCTACAGGGTCATCACTTTATTTTTACTTGCATTTTTATTGCACCTGCTTTTCTGAATGTACTTGACTCCCACCCTTTTCACTCATGTTCCTGCTCCCGTCAGCCACAGAAACTTACGGCCGCTGTTACATTCGAAGTCTGCTAGCAGTGAAGTAAACAGTCCAGAGTATAGAGTGTTTCAGAAATATGGTTGCGTTTTCTATAGAAGGAAGAGCCTATATTATTGAAGCTTATTTCCAGGGGCAGGTATTTATAGAGATTAACTTTATCATTCGTGTTTTAATACTGGTATCGTTGGAGATTGATTTGTACTCTTGGCGGATATTAATGGAAATTTTGGAAAATACAATTATTTTGAAATTGGAGTATTAACTCAGTATGAATATTACTTTCCAAATAATTAATATTAAAGGTTCGTTGGATTATGGTAAAGGTGCAGTATGGCCAATAGACAATATTTGTTGGATTGAGACTGTATTTAACACACATGCATTAAACACGAAAAAAAAAAAAACTTGCAGCCCTCAAATTAACACTTTCAAATTATTAGTGAAATGTTGAATTCTCCGTCTTTTTTTGTTCACTAATGTAATCAGAACACCTGGAATACCATGCAATGTAGCCTATTTCGATATTATAACAAATTCAAAAGAAAAAATAGTCCGAAAAAAGAACATAGAATATGAAATTCGCTATAAAACGACACAATAATAATAATAATTCGCGAATGTGTTCATATTTCGCCTTTAGAACTCTATTTCGCGATTTGTCGTGATTATTTTATCCGCATATTATTAATCAGAGTCCCTTAATTCGTGAAGATTAGTAAAAATATATTGTATATCTATTATGTCGTGATTTTCGCGATCTCCATAAACACCTGGCCCTGATTATTTCGCAAAGGTACGGTGTGTAGCATGACTGAATAACTTTATCTGTGTGGACTGAGCAGAAGTGCAATTAGAGTTATCGAAAGTACGGTAATATACTGAATAAAGTAGCCAATATATAATGAATACAACCGCCTGAAGAGTTAAGTTTGTGAAAAAAAAAACTGTTACTACTCTACTGTATTTTGATAAAATACCGTAAAAGTAATAAACAAACTGATAATCATAATACCGCATTTCCCTGTAACATAAGTGGATGCACTACTTTACTCTCTTCCTATAGCTAGTAAAATGATTTGTTTACATATTGTACTAGTAACACCAAACTCCTGTAATGGAAGGGGTAACAGTGTTTTCGAGTATAGACAGGTTAATGTTAAAAATGTTGATGTCTCTGTAGATTACTCGTGCGTTAATATTCTACTCTAAACAATGTTTTATTAAAGGATAAGACACACCATTGGCCTGCAAAAATTTAGTCAAATATGAACAAAACTTTTCATTCTTAATATACATACATTACACCAGCGGTGACCAAAACTCGAACTGCAGTGATTACATGCGACAGACAGCGTATGAAGTAAGGAGACGAAAGAAAGCTACTTTGCACGAAAAATACAACCAGTGGTGGTTCCTGTACTAACATCTTGATCAATCCCGCGGATAAAAATCTCAAGCTTTGCTATATCAGTAATGTCACTGCTGTCATCAAGAGCCAGTGAATAATATACGATTTTTCTTGTTTCTTTTTTAACCTTCGTCTTGAAAATATAATCAGGAATTTTCTAAATTCTTCTCTCGATACTTGGTCGAGAAATTCGTAGTTTTTCAAAATTCAAAACTTCTTAGGGACAAGTTATTTAAGCATTTTAATCATCACTGTTTGAGAAAATCTGTTCTATTAAAAGGCTTTAGAGCACGAGATATTTCAAATCCCATTAGGTAGCTGACTTCCTTACATTTATTTATGTAATCTTTCTTTTCCTGGCTATGATTTAAGACATGTAAATTCCTGGCATTTAACAGTAGTTCGTTGGCACATAATATTGAATCAGTTTTTCTACAATATTATTATTAAATGCATAACTAATAAATAGTTACCCTCATCTAAAGATTAAGAAGATTAAAATTGAGATAAAACCTAATAATTTTATCCTTCTAGGGAGAAGATCTAAAAATATCAATATTCATGCACGTACAGAAGAATTATAGAAACACATACTTAGTGATCAGTAATAATAATAATAATAATAATAATAATAATAATAATAATAATACTTACAAATGGCATTTTAAGGAACCCGAAGGTTCATTGCCGCCCTCACATAAGCCCGCCATCGGTTCCTATCCTGTGCAAGATTAATCCAGTCTCTATCATCACACCCCACCTCCCTCAAATCCATTTTAATAGTATCCTCCCATCTACTTCTCGGCCTCCCTATAGGTCTTTTTCCCTTCTCCCAACTAACACTCTATATGCATTTCTGGATTCGCCCATACGTGCTACATGCCCTGTCCATCTCAAACGTCTGGATTTTAAGTTCCTAATTATGTAAGGTGAAGAATACAATGCGTGCAGTTCTGTGTTGTGTAACTTTCTCCATTCTCCTGTAGCTTCATCCTGCTTAGCAAAGTAAATATTTTCCTAAGCACCTTATTCTCAAACACCCTTAACCTATCTTCCTCTCTCAGAGTGAGAGTCCAAGTTTCACAACCATACAGAAGAACAGGTAATATAACTGTTTTATAAATTCTAACTTTCAGATTTTTGGACAGCAGACTGGATGATAAGAGCTTCTCAACCGAATAATAATAAATAATAATAATAATAATAATAATAATAATAATAATAATAATAATACATTATTCAGCGTGGCAATTAATGTTTCTATATACTCCTGATTGAACTGCTGAGCAAAGTAAACGTATTACATTTTATCCGACAGAAGAACAAAAAAGTTTTCCTTCGCATTCTTTATGAAACCACCTCTTACTGCTTGTAGAGACAGAGTTTGTAGAGCGACATGATACCGCCACTGCTTGCCTTCAGTACGTGAATGAAACATACAGCAATGTACAGGAAACTCCTTGTACCCGTTTGAATGTCTGTGATTACACGATGTAATCACGACACCCGCTTTGGTCACTGCTGCATTACACTTTATAGACCACTATTCAGAATATTACAATAGAATCGCCCCATGCAGAAAGAGCTTCAGTCACAAATTTTGAAAAAAAAAAAACGAGATATCGATAGAAATCATGTCTTTATGATTGGCTCCATCGGCCTGTGCAGAAAGGTATTCAGTCCAATGCTTGGAAAGATAGGAACTGAAGCGTCAGGCTCAGAGTTCTATCCAGAAAGGAATGTAGTGTACAGGATGTTTTTCTTAGTTTTCTCAAAGCTAGGTCTAATGTGCTGAAGTCCTTTCTGAATGGGGCGATTCAATAGCTAATAATTACCTGTAAAAATAATATCAAGTTTACATAGACCTAATTTTCTTTCACAACCGTACACCATTTATATAATAAAATTCACAAATAATTAAATATCTGCATGATTCTCAGCGTCGTAAAATAACCCAATAAAATTACATAGACCTAATTTTCTTTCACAACCGTACACCATTTATATAATAAAATTCACAAATAATTAAATATCTGCATGATTCTCTTAAAGAAAATATATTCTAAAGACCTGCATCTACAACATAGTTTATCTGTTTCTTCAGGAAATATATTTTTCTTAATATTTTTTTTTAGAAAATTTAATATTGAAGGTAACGAATAAGAAAAAATTTTTTTTTCTTGAAGGGACACATAAAAGATCCTAGACTATGTTGCTGATGTAGTAAGTCTTTAAAACATTCCAGTAAAAGAATCATGTAGATATTTAATTAATTGTATATTTTATTAGGATGTAAATGCTTTATGGTTCTAAAAAAAATATGCAAATTGGATATAATTTTTACATGCAATTATTACCTATTTTAATATTCTGAATAATGTTTTATAAAGTGTAATATATTATATTGAGCATGAAAGGTTTAGTTCAGTTAGCTTTTATAGTATCCTAGCCGAGATATAAAAAAATGAATTTCACTCAATTTTTTGCAGTGGTGTACCTCATCCCTTAAACAAGAAATTGACGTTAAATATTCCCCAGCGCCCTCCAAATGAATGACAGGGCTGTTTTACGTTATGTAAGTCTCTAAGCTTGAGTTTCAGTTTTTTTATACCAATGGCAGGTATGCGACTTTTCCTCATTCATCATAGTTCTGTAGAGCAGTTCTGTAGAACAATTTACTGACAGAGTCATTGTCCAAAGTGCGTCATAGGAGGCTAGTTTACGCTACACCCGCTATGAGATGAGATGAGATGAGATGAGATGAGATGAGATGAGATGAGATGAGATGAGATGAGATGAGATGAGATGAGATGAGATGAGATGAGATGAGATGAGATGAGATGAGATGAGATGAGATGATGGAGATTTGTTGGGATGCCACATGGGACACTCCTGTAGAAAACCCTGTGCTACCTAGATTTTGGGCTTGCCTAACACAAGTTATAATTTGGGAGTACGCCGGGATCGAACCCGGATCCACAGGGTTATAAATCCAGCATTTTACCCAATAGATTACCATGATGGCTTTTAACTCCAATTACATTCAGAAGAAAATAATTCTAATGACCACTTGTGTAGTAGAAAATAAACATAAATCAGCGGCTCAACAGCTCATTGAGAGCCATGGCCGACCAGCGATGCTGGCCTCACGCCCACGTTTCCGCAGAGGTGAACGATCATCTCATCAAAACGGCGGTGTCGTGTGGTTAGCTGGTTGTAACTGGATTTCGCTATCTCAGGTCCCCAAATTAATCACGATACTGGTTCGGCACAGGTTCTATACATTGGCCGAAGGTTTGTGACAAAATTTCTTCCCCCATGAGCTTTCGAAGCAGTGCACATTCCGTAACGCGAGTCCTAGGCATGGTGCCTTAGACCACAACGACATGGCGTGGAACAGTAGTTGTAGTGGCGGTAGTAGTAGTAGTAGTAGTAGTAGTAGTAGTAATCCGTGGCGCTACAGCCCGTGAAGGGCCTAGACCGAACAGCTGGCTGCTGGCCTCACGTCCACATCCCGAAGCAGAGGTGAACGATCATCCAACCAGAATGGAGGTATCGTGTAGTTAGCATGATGATCCCCCCAGTCGTTATAGCTGGCATTCGCAACCGGATTGCGCTACCTATCGTAGCTCCCCAAGTGCATCACGATGCTGAGTGGGCACCGTTCCCATACACTGGCCGAAATTTCATGAGAAAATTTCTTCCCCCATGAGAACTCGAACCAGCGCGCATTCCGTAGCGCGCAGAATGCCTTAGACTGCGACGCCACGGCGCGGGACAGTAGTAGTAGTAGTAGTAGTAGTAGTAATAGTAGTAGAAATTTTGTTGGCACAAACATATTATAATGTTTAGCAATGTAAATTAAATCAGTCACATAAAATTTAAATTTACATAATACCATTAAATTCTTGAACACTGTTAATAAAGAGATTTCGCCACCAGAGTAGATTTTATAGTCCTATTATCAAATGCACAAGTCAAGTCTTCAACACTGTCTTATTATTATATTGGGTTATTTTACGACGCTGTATCAACATCTCAGGTTATTTAGCGTTTGAATGAAATGAAGGTGATAATGCCGGTGAAATGAGTCCGGAGTTCAGCACCGAAAGTTACCCAGCATTTGCTCGTATTGGGTTGAGGGAAAACCCCGGAAAAAACCTCAACCAGGAACCCGGGCCACTCAACACCGTCTTATAGACAAAATAATTCAATGATATGATATATTCATAACTAACTAAGGATCTCACTATACTTACATTTACTAATACACAAGGTGGGGCATGGGATATTAACTATTTCTAAGTTGTTACCAAAGATTAACCACAATATCGTTATTGTTGCATTGGTACGTGCTTTGAATTTAATATACAACATGACTAATTGGAGTATTCAACATCGTGTGTTAGCAGTTGATAGTTACACAAAAATGAGAGTGTAGTGCATATGCTGCGTCCATTTCACATACATTTCCACATTAATAGGAGAATGTTCCTGTAGAATTATCAGGATATTCTTTAAATCTTGAATGTTTTCTTCTGCTTACTTACTCTGTTATGTTCTCGCCATAAAGCGGTAAGTTGCTGTGTAATTATTAGTTGATTTTTTACCTGAGATGAGATACGCTGCTACGTAATTACTTGGTTATATTTTCGCCTTGAGGGAGTTATGTTCCAGATAG
Organism: Periplaneta americana; assembly: GCA_025594305.2. Taxonomy (NCBI): domain Eukaryota; kingdom Metazoa; phylum Arthropoda; class Insecta; order Blattodea; family Blattidae; genus Periplaneta; species Periplaneta americana. The sequence continues at coordinate 69,667,889 of JAJSOF020000031.1, forward strand.
TTACTTTTTATTTTCTCTTCTTTCATTTCATATAGATCCATATTACTTTCTGCTAACTTTCTCTATTAGTTAAATCAATAACATGATGCCAACTGAACTCTCTAGCATGCAGAAAGAGATTCGCAAATTGTCCACTTGCACAAGAGAGATAAACATTTGTATTTGTGTTTATCTCTTAGAGAAATGTTTCTTCTATACTGATGTGGATGTTTAAAAATTGAGCACGGAACCACTATGATAAATCCAAATTTCAAAACAGCTTAATGATATTCCTATAACACTAACTGCTTATAGGCTAAGAGCAAGTTGTCTGAAGCTTTGTACTGCGTCAGAACGATTAGAGGGAGTTACACTTTTATACACGGAATACGAAAAAAAATTAACTTTATACAGAATGATTGAAAAGTCAGGCGACAAAGACAAAGTCCGTTATTAGTGCAGATTGCGAAAAATGGAAAGAGGTGAAAGTTGTTGGAAATATGTAGTTTTCAACCTAAAGTGCTTCAATTTCCAATGCAGAATACATCGTTAAGGCTGCACACTAGTACGACACACCCGCCAGTCCCAATGCTGCCAAATTAGTGGATTCTGCTAGTTCTACCGGATTTTAGATACGTATTATTTAACGGACAAAAATAGTTGACATGCAGAGTTTAACGGTTAGGTGCCATATCTATACAATATACCGTACACTGGCTGAGAAGAAACTGCCTAATTAAGGATGCACTGGAAGGAATGGTGAACGGGAGAAGAGTTCGGGGCAGAAGAAGGTATCAGATGATAGACGACATTAAGATATATGGATCATATGAGGAGACGTAGAGGAAGGCAGAAAATAGGAAAGACTGGAGAATGCTGGGTTTGCAGTGAAAGACCTGCCCTTGGGCAGAACACTATGAATGAATTAATATTACACCCTAAATTCATGGCCATTGTTAGTCTGTCAATTTCTTTCCATTATTTTCTTAGATTTCAAATGACATTATTGTCGCTAATTTTTAAGTATAATTTTATAGAAATATATCACTGAATTGTTTTTATGTTTCATGTTTATTGTTGCTTTGAGAATGACGACATCGCCCACCACTTCATGGATGAATAATGGTACAAGGGTCACTCATTGTTGTTGTAAAAGTATTCTTTTAATCGCTTTGGGTTTGTTCGAATGACGAATCATAAATTTATCAGAAAAAATTACACGATAAAAATTTTAAGTGCCGATTTCTAGAGTGTTTTTTTTTTTCCTTAGTGAACGATTTTTTTTCCTCATAACTAAATTCTCGAATGTTCCACAGGCCCTTCGGGCAAAAAATGCCGCCCCGGGACAACTACCCCGGTCTGCCCATATTGATCAAAACAGAGGCCTGTTTAACACTCTGTTCCTTATCACTGCAATTTAGAGAGCTATTGACGTTCTCGTTTATCTCTCTTCCAGTAATTTCCAAACTATAATACCAAGGATAACTGTAATTATTTACTCGAGACCCTCAATTTCTGTAACTTATTTTTTACTTCGTTATTTAACGACGCTCTATCAACTATTGAGTTATTTAGCGTGGTGATAGCGAGATGGTATTTGACGAGACGAGGTCGAGGATTCGCTATAGATTACCTGATATTCGCCTTACTGGGAAACCTCGGAAAAAACTCAACCAGGTAATCAGCACAAGCGGGAATCGAAACCACGCCCGAGCGAAACTCCGGGCCAGCAGACAAACTCTCTTCCACCTGAATTATGCCGGTGGCTATGTAACTGAAAATATGAAACATACTGTATATAGCCTATAGTAAAGCTTTGGCCAATTATTGCATTGTCATTTGCAATATATTTCTATGCTTACATTGAATCAACAATAGTAAAGTTAATGATAGCTAAAATAAATAATTCATATGACAATAATGAATAAACTTTTATTCTAACCTTCTTACTTTCACCTCGAGCTATCCCTAAACGGCTTGCTTCTTTGTTCTGCCGTGTACGTCGTCCACATGTACACCATTGATCAGTTTTTCTGCTTTCAAACTTAGCACAAAACGAAACTAATTTATCCGCCTCTTATGTTTTTCTATTCAGCTATTCTTTGGTCGGTATAGAAACAGAGGTCGCGTGAACCTAAGAGCTTTGTTATCGACAAGAGGCACTGAAAAATATGATTTTACAAAGATGAAATTTGCTTTCTCATTTCATTACATTTTCTGCATTTCACAATAAATCAGTTCCTTTAACATGTTACGAATAATTTACTATTTATAATTTATTTATTTTGAATAACATGTATACTAATAATAAATCTGTAGCCGAAATTTTTCTGGTAATTTTCGATTTCCCAAAAATAATTGGTGTTAACATGTATAATTACCCATCCTGAAACCGAAAATCGCTTTTTTGAAATTTTTGTTTGTATGTCTATCTGTCTGTCTGTCTGTCTGGATGTTTGTTACCTTTTCACGCGATAATGGCTGAACCAATTTATATGAAAATTGGAATATAAATTAACTTCGTTGTAACTTAGAATTTAGGCTATATGGCATTCAAAATACTTTATTTAAAAGGGGGTTATAAGGGGGCCTGAATTAAATAAATCTAAATATCTCGCTTATTATTGATTTTCATGAAAAATATTAAATAACAAAAGTTTCTTTAAAATAATTTCCGATAAGTTTTATTCTATACAATAAATTTTGGTAGGACTGATATTTAATTACATAAATGACTTTTAAAATTACAATAACAACGCCATCTAAGGTGCTGTACTGAAATAAAACAAATGACTTCGTCTATAAGGGGGCTTGGACAACAACAATCGAAAGCTATTAAACATAGCCTAAGATAATGTTTCTGTGTTTGTATGAAATAATATCGGAAGCTAATGAATTGTTTAATTATTATTTCACCATTGGAAAGTGTAGTTTCTCTAGATGGACATAATTCTACAATGTTATTACAGTAACTTCTGAAACATATAGCAAGTAATATAAAGTATACACATTAAAACTAAATGATATGTCAGTCTTCATTAAACTATGGTTACATGTAATAACAATTAAGAAACATGTTAAAAGAATTTCATTGCACCAAATGATTGCTCTCTGGACAAAATGACAGCATTTTAATTATTTAAATACAATTTAAATTAAGTAACATATTAAACGATTTATCTTTCTATCAAACACGAATGTTCCCTGGATCAAATGTCCTATTTTAATTATGTAATTACTTTATACTTATTTCTAACGGGTGCAGCGGAGCGCACGGGTACGGCTAGTACATAAATAAATTTCATATTCTCCTAAGTAAAAATGGACTGCTCGGAATTGATCCTTCATGGACTGTTCGCGCCACGGTTTGCTACTGGCTAAGTAAGAGAATGCACTATCGTTTTGTGATTGTTACAGAACAAGAGTTGACCAGTCAGCGGTTTTGTAGCTAAATCTGGTGTTTTCAGGACTATGGTCAGCTACAGAATTTTACCATCTGTGGCTAGCTATTTATTTGGCGTTTTTTGGTGATACCGGCAGAGGGAGACGATATTTTTAAGTTTTTTTTCTGTAAAGACTGTAATTGTTTTTATATGTACTTACGGACAAAAATATTAGTTAATCATAAACCAGAGGTTAATTTGGTATTAACACAATTTTTCATTGTGCGAGTATAAAATATCAAAGTTTTATGTTAACTCGATTTGGTACAACCATGACCATTTCCTGTCTCATTCATTGTTGTCGTGCAAATAAGGTATGCCACACCCTCAGAAGTGGGTTACAATTAAGCCACAGCCAGGAGAGAAGACCAGAAATGTCGAAAAGACAACCTGGTGGCATTGGATAAAAAAAACATTCGTAAACTCTCGTCTAATCATGTATGCATTGTTTTTGTAAATGAATTGATATGTTTAATCATAAATAGTAGATAATGAACTGAATTATTATTTTCATTTATGATACCTTATATTATGATTCATTCATTCATTCATAGTGTTCTGCCCATGGGCAGATCTTTCACTACAAACCCAGCATTCTCCAGCTTTCCTACTTTCTGCCTTCCTCTTTGTCTCCTCATATGACCCATATATCTTAATGTCGTCTTATATATTATTTAATTTATCATTACGCATTGTAGTTTATGTACCACAGACATACTTAAAACTTAAAACCAGACTCATTGTTTGCAGGGACGTCTCCACCTCAGTGTGAAATCAGATTTAGAACCGACTGTTGTGATTGTGAATGTGATTGTTTCCGAAGTGTCCAGTACATTATCTTGATCTATTTCATTCAATTTTGAAGAAATATGCCGCGTAAAACTCCATACTTACACAAGTTTATAATTCTGTGAAAAAAAAAAAAAAAAACATACTATGGTGAAAGATTGGGTGGAAGAAGTTGCCGGTGATAGTTGGAAAGCTCGATATAAATGGTGTAAGGTGATACTAAATGCAAAATATTCAGTTTTAATTGCCCATACGATTTTGCATAGAACATAGAGCCTACGAAGTGATACACACTTTCCATAATTTAGTCTACATTTTTATAAAATTCTCCAGTTCCTAAAACTGTATAGTTTGCATTTCAAATTTGGAAGTGATGTGTTAAGAAAAATCTGGAGTTTTTCAACTACAATTTAGCGGTCTTTTTAAGCTTGTGCAGCGGTAAATAGAATTCTGAGTTGGCAACACTGGAGTTGACTGCAAGATTACTTTCCATCCACAACGTTTACATTAACTGAATCAAAGAAGCCTCGTAGACCTTTCCAGCCGTTTTTTTAAAACTGGTTTATTTTACGACGCTTCAACTGCTATGGTTATCGAGCGTTTGAATGAAATGAGGTGATAATGGCATCGAAATGAGTTCAGGGTCCATCGCCGAAAGTTATCCAGCATTTGCTTTTAATTGGTTTAGGGGAAACCCCGAAAAAACCTCAACCCCTTTTCACGGCCAGGCATGCTAACCGTTACTCCACAGTGGTGGAAGGCCGTAATTTACAAAAAAAAATCAATTGTATTTCAGATCAATCAAGTGAATTTCAGAAAAGATTCGACGTAGTTCGGATTCTTAATAAACCAGAAAATTCAGCTGAAATTCAGACTGATTATTTCCAATTCGGAAAGCGTTAGATGTAATTCAGGAAACATTAATTTTATTTTAATTCGGGAAGTATTAACCTTAATTCGTAACATATACTATTATTTATGTACTTATTTATTCATTTATTTATGTATTTATTTATTTACTCATTTATTCTGTCATTAATTAATTGTACGTAAGTGAGATTCAAGTTTAGCTGTAAATGTTTAAATAATAAATAAATAAATAAATAAATAAATAGATAAATAAATAAATAAATAAATCTTTAATTTCATTCATTCATTCATTCCATTCCATTCGTTCTTTCATTCATTCATGTTCACAAACATCGCAGCAGTATGATCTATATCAGGTCGTTTCTTTCAAGATCAAAACTCATCCAGGATGCAGAGAAATAGACACCCTTGGACAAGTTTTGTGTTATTGCCCTAAAGGAGAATTACTGAGGAACAAACGTCATCTTAACATCCGCTGGGCAGGTTAAATGTGGGTCATGGGAAAAAGAACATGCCCAGCGGAGGATTAAAATGAATGCATTACACAAAACCCATTTACTTTAAGTCTATTCTAGATACAGTTCTTGAAGCTTATAAAATAAACTCAAAAATAAATAAATCTTTAATTCCATCATTCATTCATTCATTCATTCATTCATTCATTCATTCATTCATTCATTCATTCAATCATTCCATTCGTTCTTTCATTCATTCATGTTCACAAACATCGCAGCAGTACGATATGTATCAGGTCGTTTCTTTCAAGATCAAAAGTCATCCAGGATGCAGAGAAATAGAAACCCTTGGACAAGTTTTGTGTTATTGCCCTAAAGGAGAATTACTGAGGAACAAACGCCATCTTAACATCCGCTGGGCACGTTAAAATGTTACGTGTATTGGCAAATGGGTCATGGGGTCTCAAAAGACCCCACATGCCCAGCGGAGGATTAAAATGAGAAGTTTCATCGCAACCGCTCTTCGGAAGGCAAATTTGGAGGTTCACGAAGAATTGTACTGTTTGGATGAGGATGGGTCAACCAGAAGAGCAGACATTATAGCCATCGATCGCCGGAATCAAAGAAGCTTCATTCTTGACCTCACTGTCCGTTTTGGGAAGGATGATCAACAAGCTAATAATGTTAATGACGAAAAGAAGTCTATTTACAATGCTTGTATTCCTCACTTTAGTGAGAGGTACAAAATGAATATTAATACATGGAAAGTGAAAGGACTTCTTTCTGGCGCTAGGGAACTTCATTTAAGTTAATCAAAACCATTCTTCTCCCTATTAAATTTTTGTAATGAGGACATTAACACAATTTGTCTAATAGTATTGAGGGATTAACTATCTATTTTACATTATCCATGACACTACATAAAATTATTGACTTCATTTTAATTATTCTTCATTGTATTTTAATCTCATGTTTCTCCGAAAATCAAATTGTACTTCATTTTAAGATTTATCATTGTTTTGTATTCTCTCCGCAAATCAAATTGTATTTTAATTTTAAGTTAACTTCACTTTGTAATCTGGATCCTAGTGGTCAGGCGTAGATGTCGGTCAAATGTCCCAAATTGTGGAATTAGGAGAAGTTTATTTATTCTTCGAACATTAACAGTGAAATTTAAAATCTTAACCACAATTAATGTTTTCTGAATTAATACATCTGACGTTTTCTGAATTACAATATTGACGTTTCCTGCAATACAAAAATATTTTATGAATTCCAGTTGCACAGTCTGTGTTACAATTCATCTATTCTGAAATTCACTTCAGTAATCTGAAATGCAATTGAATTTTTCTCTATGTCTATTGATGTTTTCTGAATTAAAACTGGAAAAGGTGTATATCTGGGTTTGAATCGCAGACAGGCGTTATATGATGATGATGATGATCTAGAAGTTTTTTGTGGTAAAATACAGAAAACTATTAATGCTAAATCGTATTTCAATTTCATAGCATCGAGTTCTCTCTGTGCATGATGAATGTAACTGGTCTCAAATGACAGATGCCGAATTATGAAGATGCATAGGATTAGAATTACACTGACAAATATAAAGGAAGAGAAAGCGAAGGTAATTAGTAGAAATAATGTACAATTAAGGAAGACTAGTTTTATGCGGTTTCAATGCGTGCGGCTTGGAGGGTCTATTATGAACCTGAGAATATTTGGTTTGCAAAATATAGCCTGGGCTTCGCACTTGTTGGTCAAAGTGAAGGAAGATTCGCAAAACATGTGAATTAGAGTGTACAACTTTCAGAAGAAATTCAGAAGTAAGTTAATAATTTTTTTGTTTCGAATTTAATTATGGCAAGAAATTCATCAAGAAAAATGCTAGTATCATCCGAGGTAAGTAGTGGCCATACATAATTTAAAATAAATTATGTTCTACATAGAAATCTTCATCTATGTATTAATATTTACTATACGACTTAAATATGTCTCTGTAACCCATAATATTCTTACCCAGTCAGTCCCATTATTCACAGTAAACTTCCTCTTTCTCTTATTTCTTTCCTCATTCTTTCTTTACATTTTTATTTTACTTTTCTTCAATCCCTTATTTTTCTGTTTCTTATTCCTTTATTTTTCATCTATTTTCTTCTTTCTTCTTTCTGTTTATCTTTTCCTTTGCCATTCCTATCTTTCTCTTTTTCTTTCTTTCCTTCTTCCCCTATTTTTCTTTCTTCTTTTCTATACTATCCCATTCTTTTCTTTCCCATCATCCATTCTATTCTTTCCCTTTTCTCTTTTTCCTTCGTCATTACTTTCTCCTTTTTACTTTTCTTCCTTCTCATCTATTTTCTTTGTCATATATTTCTCTCTTTTCTTTTTCTTCCTACATTCCATTCTTTCTATTTTCTCTATGTTTCGTCATCATTCCTTCCCTCTTTTTCACAATTTTTACTTCCCATTCTTGTCCATGTGAATATTTATTATTATTTTTGCATTGATTTCCTTTAAATTTATTAATTTTGAGTAGTGAGAAAATGTTAAAAAGACTATTCTAAAAATAATTCATAATTAAAATCATTCAAATAAATATATAATATTAAAAATAAAACCAAAGCAATATTCTAAACTCAATAAAGTAACAAGCAGATGTTTACGATTAGAAGGAAAAAACTCAAATACCACAAAAAATTTAATATCTTTCACTCTTCCTTTCTTTCTTCTATCCCTTTTTTTTTCTTTTCCTACCTTCAGCCGATTATTTCTTTCTCTTTTTCCCTTCGTCATTCCTTTCTTTCTGTTATCTTTTACTTTTCTTCCTTCCCTTATCTTTCCTTTCTAATATCTTCCTCTCTTTCTTTCTTCTCCTATTCTTTTTTTTTCTTTTCCTACCTTCAGCCCATTATTTCTTTCTCTTTTTTCCTCTGTCATTCCTTTCTTTCTGCTATCTTTTACTTTTCTTCCTTCCCTTCTCTTTTCTTTCTAATATCTTCCTCTCTTTCTTTCTTCTCCTATTCCTTTTTTTTCTTTTACTACCTTCAGCCCATTATTTCTCCTTTCTCTTTTTTCCTCCGTCATTCCTTTTTTCTGCTATTTTTCACTTTCCCCCCCCTCTCACCTCTTTTCTTTCTCATATCTTTCTCTATTCAATTCTTTCTCCTCTTATTCTTCCTATTTTCTTCATTCTTTGTCCATTATTTCTCTTCCAGTTTCTTGTTTCTTCTCGTTTCATTAAGTTTTCTCTCATTTATTATCTGTCCTTAATTACATCTACTTCACTTTTCCTTTCTGTTTGAATATTTAATTTTCCTTTCAACTCATTACATATTCTTGCTACCTTAAATGACTAGTCATTGAAGTCTGTTTGTAGTTCATTTAAAACTATCTGCAAATAAAGCAACGTGTGCTTGGTCACCCCTCGTTCTCGGTCACCTGGTTCTCTGACTGTCGAAGTAGGACCAGACCTCTTCATTTACGACCCCCATATCCGTGTCCACTGTACCTAATTTCTCTTCATTCAGTCATGGAGTCCTCGCAGGTGTAACACTTGCCAAATGGTGGTGCTCGCAGAGGTCGTGAAAGTTGCCCCTGCTTTGCGAGGTCTGGGCATTTAACAAAACGGCCGTCGACAAACGTTGCTCTGGTCACAGTGACCGCAATCCTTCCCTTCTCACGAAATTTATTAAAATACTACATCTAAATTACGTTGGTGAAAATGGACATGTATCGTACATTCTCTTGCGTAGTTAACTGACGGAGTTTATTCTCGTATAATAAGAGTGACGACCATTCAACTTGACTGTGTCGCGAATGTGAACACGCGAAATGAATTCAGTCCTTCCGCTTTGAGAAAATATAATCACTAGACCCATCTACTTTCACATGAGCAGTTCCAAGCAGTCGATATTTTATTATGCTTATAAATATTTATATTAATTACTTTATCGTACTTTACGAAATGGATCATATTTTGTTCTTTTTATTCTAACGTCAATATTCGACTTAAATAAAGTAATATGAAAAAATAAAAGGATTTTGTAGAACGGAACGCTTATCTTACTATATATATGATAAAATGAAACTCAACGAATACATTCATATCAGAGTGTTTAAAAAATACGGGGTATAATTTCAGGTATGTATTTCCACACATGTAGACAATGAAAATAGTTCATTACAACATGTGTCCGGAAATGCTTCATTTCCGAGTTATGGCCTTTACAACATTGAAATACACTGGAACGCTTTTCTTTCCGCAGGTCGTTGTCATTACAGAAGATGTTCAAAATGTCCACCTCCTGCTTCAATACAGACCTTACATCAATGTCTCATTGACCTGCGAACAAGATCCCAAACTCCAGGAGTATTGCGTATGCCCTCAGAACATGCCACAATTCGATTCCGAAGGGATTCCATGACGAATAAACGAATGATTTTAAATGGCTCCACAAGTAGAAATCGAGAGGGTTCAGATCAGGTGAGCGTGGAGGCCAAGCAATTGGGCCACCTCTACCTATCCATCGATCAGGAAACCTTCGATCCAAGTACCGGCGAGCCATACGACTGAAGTGTGCAGGAGCGCCATCAAGCAAGAAGTGAATGTGTTGACGATTGATCAGTGGAGTGTCTTCTAAAACATGAGGTATGGTGTTTTCCAGGAAGTTTGTGTACGCCTGCCTCGTAAGTCTGTTTACAAATACATGGAGTCCAACTAATCGATCACCAATTATACCGGCCCACATGTTGAGAGAGAACCGCACCTGGTGATGAGATGTAAATAATACTAAGGCAGGAAAGTTCGGATTTACACCACACTGCTGCAAGAACCACTGACAGAACCTAACTTGTGCAGGGTAATCTGCTGGTGACAGGGCCTGTACACGTTGCACATGATAAGGATACAATTGATACTCTTTCAACAGTCTCCAGACAGTCATATGAAGAACATTGACTTGCAACGCTACCCTTCGTGTGCTGATAGAAGGAGTCATGTTCACAGCCTCCAGAATCTCCTCCTGTACTTCTGGAGTTGTAGATCTTGGTCGTCCCCTTCTCAAACCAGGAGAGTTAAATTTTCCATACTCGCACAGACGGTAATGGAGACGTACAAATGTCTTCCGATCTGGACATTATCGCTGTGGGGGATACCTCTCCTGGTACAAACGACGAGCCAGCGCAGCATTGCCGTCCGCCTTACCGTACATGAAGTGTATCTCTGCCAACTCTTGATTTGAATACACGTCGCACAGTCTAACGCCTACACAACACTGAATGTAACCTTCGCCTCGGAATGAACTGTCAGAGTGCCCTCTTAATGTCTCCTTTGACGGCAACGACCTGCGGAAAGAAAAACGTTCCGGTGAATTTCAATGTTGTGAAGTCCATAACTCGGAAATAAAGCATTTCCGGACACATGTTGTAATGAACTATTTTGATTGTCTAAATGTGGGAAATACATACCTGAAATTATGCCCCGTATTTTTGAAACACGCTGTATAAAAGGAAAGACCGGATATAAAACATACTTGGAAGGGATTACTCGTAATACAATTTTACGATCTTACTAATAAAAACTCTTATACAGACGTTTAACTGTCTTATATTTATACAATGAATAACTCGTTTATAAGACGTGTGTAAATTCCTTACTAATAATCACTACATACGTCGTGTATAACAATACAACTGTTACACAGTTACGTCATATGTAGTCTCGCCATTATTTTATTACGAAAAGAAACAGAATAACTGAAATTCTCTTTCGCATTGGATAGTATGCGCTAGTGTGCCGCGCTAAGTATACGACTGCACAACTGGGGCTAATCGATTATCACCTTAATTTTGATCAAAGAGTACAGCTACAGCAATATTACTCTAAATTATTCTATGTTCTTTGGTTTGTTCTTCTGTGAATACAAGGCAACCATCATCATAAGATAACAATTGATGCGAACAGCTGTTAGAGAGGCGGCCTTATTTTTTCTATATACAACGCTTAAACAGGGAGTATCGTGTGTATAACTACTGCAAAGGAATTCCCATGTACAGTTACAGACTGTTTTTTACATCCATCGCTTACACATGGTTTATTAGTAACGTTTTCTGTCCTAAATCTGCATGCGTTTCGTATAAAAATTATACACGGTTTATTAGTAAGACCGTTAAATTTAACAATTTTACTGACTTGTACTTGCACATGGACAGAAACAGAAGCGTGTATAATACAGAGTGTCCACCATGAACCATTTCAAACACACACAGTTAAAGGAAAAAGTTTTATACAAATAATACTACGCATGAAAATGATTGTAAAACTCATAAAATTTTCAGTTCAGTGTACCTGAACATGGGCGCCTAATGTACCACGAAGAATGTGCAGCCTGTACTCGATATGCCATGGAGCATATTTATTGTGACTACATGGGGTATTCGGTGCCCCAAATTCGCATATTGTGGCGACTTACTTTTTCTGAAAGATGAAAGGTGGCATCGTCTGAAAACGTAGGCCTATGCGCCATAAAAAGATTTCGTCATCAGCAATGCGATTCGACATATCGATTGCAAATGATTCTCGGTTTGGTCCTTCGTCGGGTTTCATTTCCTGCTAAACCTGTACCTTGTAGACGTGAAAATGTAATAGTTGGTGAATAATTTTGTCGGTTTACAAGCAAAACACATTAAGTCAATAATATTACTTCTGAGAAAAAGATCTAGGCCTATACAGTTTACATAACTTATACATATAAATTTAGAATTGGAAAATTAAATGCACATAAAGGAAAACAACTTAGTAAAAATAATATTTTGAGGATTTATTTTTGTCAGGAACGTTCAAACGCCTTTTTCTCTGAAGTAACATTTTTTACTTAACGTGTTTTGCTTGTAAACGTCGATTTTATGTACCGTTGACCATATTCTCTCGCTGCTTGTCTGATTAACTTCGTTGGACTTCTTTCTGATTGATTTTTTTTACAAACAATCTTCGCACAATTTCAATACCCTCTTCTTGGTTACCGGGATTCTCAACACACTACCGTTGACCAAAAACTTATCCACAAAACATCATGGACACGTTCGGTAGGAGTCACCATTTTATAAATTATTCGCTACACAAATTTTTTGAGTCTGGAATTATTTTTCCGATCAGAATCACAGCTTTAGTGTAATGGATTTGTATGTATAATTGCTGAATAAATCTATATCTAATTTAATGGAAATGTACAGAGATGGCCGGTTTTATGGGGTGTTAAGTGTGAGGATTATAAAAACAGAAACAAGAAAATAGATACGTGACAAAAAATTTCAGAAGCGCGAACTATGAAATGAATTAAAGAAGAATAAATTAAAGGTGTAGTGGCACAGTTACATATATCATGAATTAACAAGGAAAACTCAGAAACCTTCAGAAGGCAGAATTGAAGAAATTTGACAAAATGCTTGACAATGGTAACACATAGGGGCCATTCCTTTATCAGCATCCTGAAATAAACTAAATTCTGACAACAATGTTTGATTTGATGTAACACATTCTCTTTGTGCTTCAAATAATGAGACAATAAAAAAACTATAAAATAAACTGTTAGGCATCGAACCTAGATCTCCTGTTATCAAAGCTGTCAGTCAAGTCAAATTAGATGGACAATATAAACTGAAGTACATTTTAAAAACTGACCTCACAGCCGCCCTTTTAACTATAAATCTCAGAGAATCTATCCAGGAATATTTTCTGCAGCTCTTCGAAACCATTTGCAGTTCAGACCAGATAAATGATTCATTTTATAACATGTATCAGTTTACTACATAAGTATGTATATCTCTTTCCATTAGAAACACATTCTGCGCTCATCTGTCGTATCTCTAAACCACTGCAAGAGTTCATTCACGTAGTCCATCCAAGTATTAAAACGACTGCAGACCAATAAAATGTTTTATGGCTTGCAGGTCGCGCGCTGGACTCCAAATAAAAAAAGATAACTTCCTAGTAACTTACGCTAAAATGTTTCGTGTGTTAAGAACTTTCATGTCTTAGAAAAAATGTTGTAGGCTATCAATGTAGAGAAATTTTATGAAAAGTTGTAATAGATCTGTGTTATGTTACAGTATATTGTATTGCGTTTTACTACCTTCTTTTTTTTTTTTCGTGTTCCCTGTGATGTCAGATATTCACGCTTTCTCATTTACAACCTACAATTATACATCCAGATTTACTCAAACAATATAATGAAATGTTTATTTTCAACGCAATGTCGAAATATACAAAAATAACGTATCATCTAATAAAATAAAAAATAATAATAATAATAATAATAATAATAATAATAATAATAATAATAATAATAATAATAATAACAACTTCATGTAGGTGGAAAGAAGTTATGCATGTGTGGGGAATAAAATATACACTTGAGTTAGAGAATACAAAGCTCTTCGTTATTGAGTGGTACAGGTTACGGTACTTCAATACAACATGGGACAAAGTACGGTATTTTGTTATAATAGGTGTAAGGAGAGTTTGGATAGAAGGAGAAGGATTTTATTTGTCGGGATGTGCACATGGGTTAATTTGGATCTACTGGCCACCAAATCACGTATTCCTCTCTAGGCTATCACATTGATATATAATACTTCTGATCTGCCTATCAAAATTTACCAAATTTGACTTAGTGTCCACACCTGTGGAGTAACGGTTAGCGCGTCTAGCCGCGAAACCAGGTGGCCTGGGTTCCATTCCCGGTCGGGGCAAAGTTACCTGGTTGAGGTTTTTTCCGGGGGTTTCCCTCAACCCAATATGAGCAAATGCTGGGTAACTTTCGGTATTGGACCCCGGACTCATTTCACCGGCATTATCACCGTCATCTCATTCAGACGCTAAATAACCTAAGCTGTTGATAAAGCGTCGTAAAATAACCTACTAAAATAAATAAATAAATAAATTGACTTATTAGCTGACGTAAGTTATGTAGTGTTTTGCTTAGGCTCCAATCCTATAAAAAGCCTGTGTTTTCTAATCATACATCTATTTCAATACCGTTACAAACAGAACTAAAGAAGAGACTAGTGAAGTGCTTTGTGTAGAGTGTGACATTGTATGGGGCAGAAACATGGACATTACGACGAACTGAAGAGAAGAGACTAGAAGTATTTGAAATGTCGAAGAAATGGTCTGATCCAAAAACACGTAGAACTCGTAATCAGAAGTTATTAGGTTACTTACTTACTGGCTTTTAAGGAATCCGGAGGTTCATTACCGCCCTCACATAAGCCCGCCATTGGTCCCTATCCTGAGCAAGATTAATCCAGTCTCTATCATCATATCCCACATCCCTCAAATCCATTTTAATATTATCCTTCCATCTGCGTCTCGGCATCCCTAAAGGTCTTTTTCCCTCCGGCCTCCCAACTAACACTCTATATGCATTTCTGGATTCGCCCATACGTGCTACATGCCCTGCCCATCTCAAACGTCTGGATTTAATGTTCCTAATTATGTCAGGTGAAGAATACAATGAGTGCAGTTCTGCGTTGTGTAACTTTCTCCATTCTCCTGTAACTTCATCCTGCTTAGCCCCAAATATTTTCCTAAGCACCTTATTCTCAAACACCCTTAACCTATGTTCTTCTCTCAAAGTGAGAGTCCAAGTTTCACAACCATAAAGAACAACCGGTAATATAACTGTTTTTATAAATTCTAACTTTCAGATTTTTTGACAGCAGACTGGATGATAAATGCTTGTCAACCGAATAATAACAGGCATTTCCCATATTTATTCTGTGTTTAATTTCCTCCCGAATATCATTTATATTTTGTTACTGTTGCTCCAAGATATTTGAACTTCTCCACCTCTTCAAAAGATAAATTTCCAATTTTTATATTTTCATGTCGTACAATATTCCCGTCACGAGTCATAATCATATACTTTGTCTTTTCGGGATTTACTTCCAAACCTATCTCTTTACTTGCTTCCAGTAAAATTCCCGTGTTTTCCCTAATCGTTTGTGGATTTTCTCCTAACATATTCACGTCATCGGCATAGACAAGCAGCTGATGTAACCCGTTACCTTCGTAAAATTTATTTGTCGTAATCAGTTCACTGTAAAACTAAACATTAAATGTCAAGATTACAAATGCTAATGCAAACGGTAAGTTCCGCTTATAAAAGCATGCAATGAGTGTGGTGGGAGAGGAAGTTGGAATTGTGATGTTTCCTAAGTTACTACACGCCTAACTAAACAGCTCTGCTGTGAATTCCACACGGGTTATAACGTTTTACTGCCGGTTTCATCAACTCTTACGCCATTTACAAGTAGTAGCCAAAAAACCGGTAGGAAACCGCTGTATCTTAAAGTGTCCGATTCGAGCAGAACTGCTTCCTATAAAAAAAGTGTTCCTCTTGTAAATGAGGCTCCAAACCTGTAATTTCAGCAATGAGCACATACTTCCGTCCGTAATCTCCCTCAAATTATTAATTAATTTAGCATTTTTTGCTTCGTTTACAACAATACAATGAAGACCATTACGACATAAATGCTAGTTTCACTGATGTTTTTATATCTATCTTGGTTTTTCTTATGGGCAATCATTTTCATTATTACATTAATACTTTGTCGGTTTAGGTATAAACTGTATTACAACATCACCAGGGGCAGGTATTTATGGAGATTAATTTTATCATTTGTGTCTTTTTTAAATATTGGTGTCAGCGGAGATTGCTGGAGATTGATTTGTACTCTTTACGGAGATTAATAGAAATTTTGGAAAATACAATTATTTTGGAAGTAGAGTATTAACTCAGTAAAAAGTAAAAGTAAATCCATAGCCCTACAGCCCATGAAGGGCCAAGACCGAACAGCCGGCTGCTGACCTCACGTCCACATGCCGAAGCAGAGATGGACGATCATCCAACCAGAATCGAGGTATCGTGTGGTTAGCACGATGATCTCCCCAGCCGTTATAGCTGGTTTGCGAAACTGGATTTTCGATATCAGCCGTTATAGCTGGTTTGCGAAACCGGATTTTCGCTACCTATCGTAGCTCCCCAAGTGCATCACGATGCTGGGTGGGCATCGGTCCCATACACTGGTCGAAAATTTCATGAGAAAATTTCTTCCCCCATGAGGACACGAACCAGCGCGCATTCCGTAACGCGAGTCCTAGGCAGGATGCCTTAGACTACGACGCCACGGCTCGGGACACACACCTAACCTAACCTCTCACATAATACTACACATCTAACCTAACCTGTCACTTAACACTACACATCTGAAGTAACATTTCTCACGTTTAGTGTCATTAGTTCGCATATACTGCCATCCCTGCTACGCGCCGTGTCGGGTGCCATCTAGTGAAAATGGATCGTGATGGCGGGAAGAAAATATGGCGACTATCATAATTACAAATTTAGTTTGTTCAGTGTATGTTTTATGAAATATTAAATGTATTAATGTAGTGATTATATATATATATATATATATATATATATATATATATATATATGAGGGGGTGACTTTGTGCCATGAGGGTGACTTGGCGGGAAGAAAATGTATATTCGCGAAAAACGTATGGAAGTATTTTTAAGACCGTGACAAGGTTTTAAAGTCTACTTCCTTACGTTTAGTAGTCTTTAAAACCTTGTGACGGTTTTAAAGATTAGTTCCTTACGTTTTTTATGAAATATTCGAATGGCACATTTCACCCTCCTGGCACAAAGTCACCCCGCGCGACGGTATATATAGTGCAATAAGAATTGAAATGTGCTGTGGCTATGATAAAAGTGTTGAAGTTTGCTTTATAGCGCCACATTGCCAATAATAAAAGTGTGCAATATTCGTTATATTGACGGGTGGATGTCGTTACATTGGCGGATGCTCTACCTTGTCCTTTAATTAATTATCATTGGTGTGAAAATGAATTTTTAATTAGCATTAGGCTGTAATTTCATTTGTTGTTAGTGAATCCCCAGTTTTAAGAGCACCAGCCGCCACTGCCAGTTAATAAAAAAATCCATTAGAGAAGGATATCTTTCGGTACCGATTGGATAGGGCATTCCTATACTCGCTACTCCAGTAGCATAGAGAAAGGTATTAGAAATTAAATTTAAGTACAGAGCTTACACCCTTCAAGCATACAATGACCTATGAAACTGCGTATTTGTTTAGTCCTGAGGCTGCTGCTTTAAAACACAGTTTAAGCAGTCCGATCATAACATTCACCTTCACGTATAGCCTAACGGTTGCTGCAACTTTAATTAAAATCAGATTTTCCTGATTGCTTTTTGCAATATTTGAAGCAGATATCAACAGACGCTACTTTCCATTCAGATTAAGAGAAAACCTGATTTTCGAGACCTGAAATACTTTCGATCTCGTTTATTATTATCATTATAACATTTTAACTGGCTTCAGCTCGGGTAAGCAATTAGATTAACTTCTTCTGCGTATCAAGTTTGAGCATCATCTGGAAGAGACACTTTCTACAGCACGGGGAAGAGTTTATAGTAACAAGTTTTTAGAATTCACCTTAACGCTTGGACGAGCACACTTCCACCTGTTTCGTGACGTCACCAAGATCCAGTTAATGGACTGTTAATGGGTAGCCGGCACCAAATTTAGCAGCTGAATATCTTGTTCTTCATCTTTCATTCCATTCTGAATGACTATGTTACAAATTGTTAGTCTAGTGGGCCTTGGGATTTTTCCCCTTGATTATGTTACTAAGCAACAATTACCTCATGCTCATTTTTTTTTCGTCTCTGTTATTTATACTAGCCAAACATCTGCATAGAATTGGAATATATCAGTCCTCTAACTGCCCATTGTGCAACTCAAACCAAGAAATGGATTCGGAACACCTCAAAATCTGTGCTTCAGTGGCTGGCCATGATAATATCTTTGAAAACTATTGGAGTGCAAGAGGTCAAATGACTTTATTGTCATTAGAAAAAACAACAACATACTCGCTTTAACATCTTTGGTCATATTGCTGGTCAATCTTTTGGGTGAAATCCGAATGCCTGTGTACTATTGTTGAGACTGGTTCTATTGTTGTGAACTAGATGGCCAATGAGTAATTTGAGGAAAAATTGTTCCGGGGCCAGGTATCGAACCCGGGACCTTTGGTTTAACGTACCAACGCTCTACCAACTGAGCTACCCGGGAATCTACCAGACACCGATCCAATTTTTCCCTCTATATCCACAGACCTCAAAGTGGGCTGACAACCATCAAGCAACCAACGTTGAGTGCACACTAATTCTGTGTGACTTACATTGTGATATTCTGTTAACGAACAGTGACGTGTATCATGCAAATCAAGCTTTCAGGTATAACTCCCTGTAAAGTTGATTTGAATAATTTCGAGGGAAAAATTGTTCCGGGCCAGGTATCGAACCCGGGACCTTTGGTTTAACGTACCAACGAGCTACCCGGGAACTCTACCAGACGCCGATCCAATTTTTCCCTCTATATCCACAGACCTCAAAGTGGGCTGACAACCTCAAGCAACCAACGTTGAGTGCGTGCACACTAACTCTGTGTGACTTAAATTGTGGTTTTCTGTTAACGAACAGTGACGTGTATTATGCAAATCAAGCTTTCAGGTAAAGTTGATTTGAATAATTTCGAGAGAAAAATTGTTCCGGGCCTAGTATCGAACCCGGGACCTTTGGTTTAACGTACCAACGCTCTACCAACTGAGCTACCCGGGAACTCTACCAGATGGCGAATGTATATGTATTACTGATTTTGTTATGAATATGATTTCGGTGATGGACGAGGCCGGTGATATTCAGGGATGTTGTGGCCAGAATTTCCTGGTATTTGCCTTACGGTTGAGGGAAAACCTTGGAAAAATCCAACCAGGTAAACAGCCCAAGCAGGAATCAAACCCGTGCCCGAATGTAACTTCGGACAGGCAGGCAAACGCCTCAGCCGACTGAGCTACGCCGATGGCCTTCTATTTATTCTCCAATCATATATGAACACGTGTCAAAATATTCATTTGCACGGACGAAGTTGTTCCAGATAAAAAAAAACATGATACGATATTTAACAATGGTGAAATAGGGCAGTGGTATTCAATCTACGGTAGGCGTACCCCCAGGATTACGCGGGATTGTCTCAAGAGGTACGCATCTCACTGACTAGCTAGGCCAATTTAAAAATGTTCACATTTATTTTATTACACTTGTTGATAATTATTGCAGTTCACATATTTTATTTTACAACACCAATTCTTGTTTTTGCTCGTTTCAATAATATTTTTTTACGCGATCGTGTTTCTTGCTGTGTTTACAGCTATTGTTGTTAGGCCTTGAAAGTTAGAATTCCCACACAGAAACTTGTTGCTAGGGAAACCACTCTTCAAATTGTACTGAAGTGTATTACAAAATCTCGGAAATTGAAAAAAATGCTCTGCTCGTTTTTAAAACTTTCCCTCGATCGTAATATATTATTACATAGTTCATTACTGTTATTATTGCAGCAATAACTACCGTATAATAATAATAATAATAATAATAATAATAATAATAATAATAATAATAATATTATTATATATAATTTTTTTTCAAGCTACATCAATCTTAGAATTCATAAATCTTGGAGCAACAGTAACAAATATAAATGACACTCGGGAGGAAATTAAACGTAGATTAAATATGGGAAATGTCTGTTATTATTCGGTTGAGAAGCTTTTGTTATCTAGTCTGCTGTCAAAAAATCTGAAAGTTAGAATTTATAAAAAAGTTAGAATTTATTTTACCGGCCGTTCTGTATGGTTGTGAAACTTGGACTCTCACTTTGAGAGAGGAACAGAGATTAAGGGTGTTTGAGAATGAGGTTCTTAGAAAAATATTTGGGGCTAAGAGGGATGAAGTTACAGGAGAGTGGAGAAAGTTACACAACGCAGAACTGCACGCGTTGTAGTCTTCACCTGACATAATTAGGAACATTAAATCCAGACGTTTGAGATGGGCAGGGCATGTAGCACGTATGAGCGAATCCAGAAATGCATATAGACTGTTAGTTGGGAGGCCGTAGGGAATAAGATCTTTGGGGAGACCGAGACGAAGATGGGAGGATGATATTAAATTGGGTTTTAAGGAGGTGAGATATGATGATAGGACTGGATTAATCTTGCTCAGGATAGGGACCAATGGCGGGCTTATGTGAAGGCGGCAATGAACCTCCGGGTTCCTTAAAAGGCGTAAGTAAGTAACATCAATCTTAGTCTTTTGTAATTTCTTACATAAATGCAATGAAGTTTGGCGGTGAAGGTAAAAAAAAAATGTATTTTGGGGTACGCTAGAAAAAAACATTTAATACTACTGAGATAGGACAATAAAATCATTAAACTGCATCAAAATGAAAGTGCGACATGGAGGAAACATTAATTTTCTTTATTGGACTGTATGTAACGCTCGTGTAAGATTGGCAATTCATGTCGCTCACATCTACATCCAACTTGCAAGGGAGTTATACCACAGTCTAGTATATACAGTCACGAAGCTTGAGTTGTGAGGTCGCTAGGAACAATAGTTTGTGCCCGTACTATTTTGCATTGTCTGTAATGAGGCGATATTAGCGATCCTAGTGGTTAGCAACTATCTATGGATGCATATTTACTACTTATTGAGCTTCGTGACTGTATATACCAGACTGTGGTTATACATTGTTTGACTTGCATTAGACCTGTCTCTGCTGGTTATAATGTTTCAAAACTCTTTCACAAAAGACGCTTCTTTGTTTCACTATCGGCGAGTAATGTCCTCACCACGACAGAAAATGCGATGCGCAACGGGTGTTACAAGGCTCACTGCGCATGCTCGCTCCTCGCGCCAGGTGATTATCCGATTATTCTAAGAAGATGGCATTACTTTTCGTCATTTTTTTTTGCTTCAGTTTTCACTGTACAAATTTAACGCTACTTGGTTCTCCTAATTGCATTCTTATATACGAATTAGCAGGCACAATTCCACTTTCCGCTCCTCCCCTTAGCACAACAAAAACTGTCTATGAGCACATTTTTCAACATTATTGCAATTATCCGGATTTTATAACTCCGGAACAGCCAACAATCACACCACAGCGTAACGTCGACGGAAGAAACTTCCGTAAAAACAAAGGTTATTTCAAAATTGTTTACGACAAAAAGTCTTCCTTTTCTGAAAAAAATTTTGGGGTAAACAGTTCGTCTAAAACTTAATTAAACAGACAAAAGAGAAAACGAAAGTTTGAGATGCTCATATGTCGTAACTTGCAATTCGAAGTTACGAGTTCCAACTCCGCTTAATTTCACTGTAAAAGCCTGTGTTGTTTTGGTTGAGAACGAGCGTCGCTCTGACTTTTCATCATAGAATTCAACTATTTCAAACTTCCATTTTTTGTCGAGTTAATACAACCAAACAGTTGTTGTGGCGTTACTTATGCTTGACTTCTAACTCAAATCACGCTAATAAGATTGTGTTCCTTAATTGAATGGTGAATTTTCAAAACGACTTAAGTCCACATTTTGGGGGTTTTGAGTTGAGAGCATGATTATGTTACTGTGAGCAAGGGGCATCGTTTAGTAGCAGAATGACTTTAATCCACGTATTTTGTATAGTTTTTATTAGCAGCAGAATATTTGGTTAAGGGGTAAAACGATTTCAGTCCTGGACTTAACTTGTTTTTCCTATCAAGTACTGAAGAAACTTACATAATATGTAATTTTAATCGTACACTCAGCTGACAAATTGTTTTTTGTCCGTTGTCATTGGTAGTTCTTTCCGAACTTAACTCACGTTTACTATTCCTTCCAGTGCATCCTTCAGTAGGCAGTTCTATTCACCCCGTGACACAACCAATCCCCTTTATACTTCGTGATCATTTTCAGCATCATTCTTTCTCCACACTTTCCAACACAGTGGTTTACACCCGATCAATGAAACCAAAATTCAAGATATTCGTAAAATGCTTGTACATTCGTGATGAAGAAGACGTCCATACATTTTACGAAAACATTATAGCATGAGAGACAACAAAGAATTGACAGATGAAACTAAGCTGTGGTCTCGTTATAACACTCCTAAGAGATGTCTGTACTCTTGTGATTAACAAATTGTTCAAAATAAAGTTGTTCAACAATTGCAATAAGGTTATTTTATGATTTTGGTATAAATACATTTAGTTAAACATGTTTATGCGTCAGTAACCTAATAATTATGAAGCAGGATTGAAGTTAATTTGCAGAACAACTTAAGTCCTGAAGATAATTAAATTTTTTACGACCTGAAGAAGAATACAAAAGTATGAGTTTTTATAATAAAACTGTTTCTGCTCCATATCTGTTACACATAAAATTATATTATAACAATATATGGTTCAGCGAGGTTAAAAAGAGTTTTCTTTAATTTTCTCAAAACTACTTCTAGTGACCTAAGTCGTTTTGCAAATTCACCATTCAATTCTTTCGATTGCATGCAATGATTTCATCCACAAGTTGCACCATTGAGCAGTTATTGCAGTTTTTAGTGTTATTTCTTAAGTGTTGCACTTAAACATATTGGAAGCATAAAAACTTTATAGTATAATAAAATCTAAGACTAAGTGGTTATATTTTAGTCTAAAGTCTAGTCATTGGGAATTGAAAGGTCATAAAGGATCATGCCAAAAGTCTGGTGAAATGCTAATTGAAAACAGATTTTGAGAAACACTTTCGAAGCCGTACTTTTCTTTGCAATGTAGATTAAAATTTTTACAATACATTTTTCTACAATACTCGTAGACAGTTCTTTAGGGTTTGTTTTAATGTAATGATTCTGGAAGGTAAGTGCCCAGTTATTGGATAATTGTCTGTGCATGCTGACGACGTGTAGCATGACAGCGCTAAAACTCTGTCCTCTCCAGATTCTCGCCTTTCTTTAGAGCGAATTAAAAAAACGTGACATTCTGTTAATCTGGTTCCAATGTTCTGACCAAGTCCATACTCTCTCCAGACATTCTCTCGTCTTCTGTTTATCACAGCAGTTGCATGTTTTCTCTTTTTATATTGCCAGCCATCTGTATTAAGCTTAAATTGAATTAGTCAGTTTCTCTTCCAAGATGATCGATTTATGTACTTTGAATCAATTTGTTTGCGATCACGACCTCGTTAGGAGACATATTTGAAGACGTGTGAATTCTACTGTAACAAATGGACTGTCGCTGCTATTTAACGTAGCCTGCGATTCTCAACATTCGATCGTTATGTCCTCAAGCTCTACAAACACAAGGTCTTGTATTTCAGTTTGGTTGTGGAAACTCTTTCCCGATATCATTGTGGTGTCCAGTCTCAGATTGAAACAGCTTAGTGCTCATCTTAATCTTGAGAGACTCACCGCATCTCAATCAATATGACGTCTTGTACGTAACACTTCAACCGCACTATCCTGGGTTAGATTTTTTACCTTGATGACGGAATTTTCTTCATTAATAACGTGATATTCTAGTACAGGAGTCGTCATCTCAGTGCACTATGGTCAGGCACAGTTTGCTCGCTAGCTCAATTCTATCCCTTAGGCATCAACTGTGCAGCAGGAGTGGGGGAAGGAATCAGGTGATGGCAGTGGCGTCCGTTCACTTGTTCAACCCTTTTAATCAGTCTCTAATAATTATAATAAAAATAAACACGGAAGAAACATTTACTTAATTTATTTTAAGAGGAACTGTGTAATAAGTAAATAACCTTTCAGTTAAAGACAAGAAAAAAGTTGTATTTTTCCGTCATATGTTGTAACGTTTTGGATGCAAATAGTTTTTTTTTTTTCATATTAAAGTAATTGAGAACTTACAGATGTATAATGCATTTTCACTCTTACAAAATATTAAACAAATCGAATCCATTACTAATATTTAAATCTTATCATCTTATTCCTTTGTTCAAGTGTCGTCAATAAAATAAAATAAATGATCCATATTTTATCTGACACTATATATCACAAACCAATTATCTTTTATTATGTATAACTTATGGAACATATTATCGTTTCTGTTACAAGACTGAAGTAGGCCTAAATTATTTTATTACAATGTAAATAACAAATGATAAAAATTATTTTCGCTGATCATTAGCATTGGTTTTCCTAGCATTTTTGAATTCGTTTTTCCCTCACTAACTGGTCAATGTTAGGTGTCAATGCTCGTGTAGAACACAATCGAAGAAGACATTGTAAATTATGGTCAGAAAGTTGGTTTCTGTGATGGGATGCGTTGGCTTGGCTCGACACACCGCACAGCACTACTTCCTCAGCCAGCGTCTCGGCGCTCCGAACTAATATGCAGGCCAGTTGACGATGGCTGTTCTAGTAAATGCATGTAACGTGCTACGTACATCAAAACAGAAGACACCTAGTGTTCTTTCTATTGTGCCGTCACTGCTTTTAAATAATTTATTTCAGTTCTCTAATTTATTGTTTATCATGACAACTCCAGAGAATGTATACCAGGTATGATAATTTACGCAGCTCTTCTAGTCTACCACTAGCATAGAAATCACAGACTTAAAAAAGAGTGTCAAAAACACATATGCTTATTATACATCTTACGCGTTTCGTAACACTTTGGTTTTTTATCATATTGTCTCCTTGAGCCGTTACTAAAATATGACAGTCAATTAGTCAATCATATTTAGTTGTTTTAATGATTCTAGCCGAGTAAGAAACCTTTCTCACTCCAAATGTTTGTTCACCTGAAGACAGATATAGAACCAATCTACGAAAACTTTCATTTTATTTTTCACCGGCAATGAAAATAGTATAGTCACAGTCTAGTATATACAGTCACGAAGCTTGAATTGTGAGGGTGCTAGGAACAATAGACTGTGCAGGTACTATTTCGCATTGTCTGTAATGAGACGATATTAGCGATACTAGTGGTTAGCAACTATGGATGCATATTTACTACATATTGAGCTTGTGATTGTATATACTAGACTGTGGTATAGTTTCTACCTCTTCCAAATAATTCATTACTGCTTTTTTCTCCGATCTAGAACAAAATATAAATGAAATAATTTAACATGCACCTAAATAAAAAAATAATAAAATTCTGTTTCTGAATTACACACAAACGCATCCTCTGTAATAAAAAAATTTAAGACATTAAAATGTCTTGCTATAATATTGACTTGATGCCTTATATTGAGTACTGTAACTCATCATCACTGTTAATCAGTAATATTTGATCATTAATGTAAAAGGGTGTCAAGAGACTTATGAATTGATCGTTTCGGAAACAGACAGGCGGCCAGGGATTGAGTGGTCTAGTTCAAAAACTTGTGGTGGACAAGGTCCCACGGGTTCTCCGGATTAGACACGTACATCATTTCAACATTTCTCAACTCCGTCATCTTTCAAAGACGATCTGCCGGAACTTCAGACAGCCATCTTTGCAAAAATTACTAGAATTGTAATAAAAAAATTGCTTTGATGAAAAAATAATTTTGACAGCTCTTTAAATACCACGCCCCCTTACAGCCTTAATTTAAAAAATCTATATACATATATAATTTGAACTGGTAATGGAAATTACGGGAAAACGGCTGGACGGATTTTAATAAATGACCTCTCATTTTGAAGCTTGGAACTCAAAGTTTTTCCAAAAATAGAAGTTTTCAGCGAAATGTCAATTATTAAACATAACCCATTTTCCAAAATCCATCTGTCGTCAGTTTTGAGACAAGATCGCCGACTTGTTCGCTTTTTTAAATGAGCAGCGAAGCGAGTTCTCGGCCGTGTTTCAAAATAAAACAAAACACATACTACAGTAAACAATCTTCGAATCATTCTGCAAGAATGCTGAATATTTAGAGCTCAAATTAAATTGGTTATTAAAAACTTAACTTACTAAAAATAATTTCAGGTTCGATTGTAATTTTCATAGCTGTGTATTGGATATTAAAAACTACAAAACTTGAGGTGGTTTGATGACACTATTACCATTAGAAATGAAATATTATTGTAGTTAATGCCATGATGTGACTATTTTTCATTAATTGTACATATTAATGCTATACTGATCATATGAAAGTGAAACGTTTTGGGGTTATATAAGTAGATGTAGAGAATAACTTAAATTAGATTTGATTTCTATACTTTACTGAGTGGCGGCTAAAAATTGTATATGTTACTGAAAGCTATAAAAAAAGATAATATTAATCAAGAGGGGTTGGGAATATTTTTAATTTGAGGTGTAGAAAATCGTGGTTCTTTCAGTACTGGCTCAGTATCTTTCATTGTTTGGAAGCAAAAACTTTCCGAATGTCTGGTATTCTTCATTGAAAATAAATCTGAAAAATGTTTTTTTGAACGTCTAATGAACTTAGTTTGCAGAATTTGCTGCACAAGCCACTAGTAAACTTATATTTCATAATCATAATTGAACTAAATCAGCCACCGGCGTGGCTCAGTAGGTTAAGGTGCTTGCCTGCCGGTCTGAAGTTGCGTTCGGACGCGGGTTCGATCACCGCTTGGGCTGATTATCTGGTTGGGTTTTTTCCGAGGTTTTCTCCAACCGTAATGCGAATGCATGGTAATCTATGGCGAATCCTCGGCCTCATCTCGCCAAATATATCGTTATCACCAATCACATCGACGCTAAATAACCTAGTAGTTGATAACGCGTCGTTAAATAGCTAACTAAAATAAAAATAAAATAAATGAACTAAATCCATTTGGGGTATGAAAATATAGGGGAGTAGTGGGTACAGTGAGACACAAAATATTAAAACATATGTATGCAAGTGAGATAATTCAAGTATTTTTAAAATCAAGTGCAAAACATGGAGTACAATAATACAAAAACAAAAATGTTAATAGATAAAGAACATAATATACAATAAGTGTTTGTCAAAAAAATGCAAATGTCTCACTGTTCCCATTCAGGAGGGTACAGTGAGACACCACAGTGTCTATTAACGGACATTGAAATGATTTACACTTATTTCAAAAGAAAGGAAAGCTTGGTGTCTCTTTATCTTGTTATGTTCTGTAGGCTTATTTAGAATCAGTTTGATGTCTGACTTCGAAATCATTGAACCATCTGGAACATTTGGAAAAGTGAATTTTCCATGACATTACAAACTTTTGCGAAAAAATGAAATGAATTTTTGGTGACAACAAAGCATATAACCATAAGAATTTAATTTAATTCTTTATTATTTTTAACATATTCTTAAATTTTGTGAATAATTGTTTATTTAAGAAACCATTAAAATCTAATATATCTATTATTTTAAGCTACAGTTCCTAAATTGGTTACTAGTATGTTCATTTTTAATGTTAGTTACCGGTAAATGTAATATAATTGCAGTTTGTTTTTGCAAATCATTGGTACGAGGGGGATCCAGGATATAACGACCGTTCGCGCATACTCGCCGCGCAGCTGACTCCCCTTCCTTGTTTGAAGGACTGGCTTCCTTAACATGTGTTCTCATAATGTTGTGAGTACTGGTTGCAACAAGTCGCCATTGTGCATTTTATGTTACTTCAAAATGAACGACGTGATTGATAATCCCACCGACTGTGAGGTGAGGAGTGTGATTCGATTTTTGAATGCCCGACATTTGAAACCTGCAGAAATTTACCGGCAATTGAAAGAAGTGTATGGTGATACTGTAATGAATGAAAGAAAATGGTGCGAAATGTTCAACAATGGGCGAACAAATGTCCACGATGAAACTCGACCAGGACGCCCATCACTCATCACAGAAGACCTGAAGACTAAAGTTTGCAAGACAGGCGCACATCACTCGACGAATTGCATATTGCCTTTCCTGACATTTCTCGTTCTTTGCTTGGTGAAATTGTGTCGCAACATCTTGGATACCACAAAATCTGTGCACGATGGGTTCCACGGCAACTGAGTGACCAACACAAAACTCAGAGAATGGCCTCAGCATTGACATTCTTGATGCGATATCACACAGATGGAGACGCCTTTCTTGACTGGTGATGAGACCTGGGTGTCTCACAACACCCCAGAGACCAAGCGCCAATCACGTCAGTGGCATCATCCCTCATCACCCAAGAAACCGAGAAAATTTCTTCAACACAAAAAGTCATGGCTACTGTCTTTTGGGATCGCAAAGGTGTTCGTTTGCTGGATTTCATGCCAAAAGGCACTACGATCAATGCAAATCGTTCTTTGAGACTTTACGAAAACTACGGCGAGCCATCCAAAACAAGAGGCGAGGAATGCTTTCGAGAGGAGTTGTGCTTCTTCACGACCAAACTGCTGCTTCAACTCGAGAATTGCTGGATCAATCGGTTGGGAAATCTTTGATCATTTAGTCCAGACCTTGCTCCTAGCGATTTTCACCTTTTCACTAAGCTGAAAGACTTTCTGGGTGGTACTCGTTTTGGAAGTGATGAAGAGTTGAAGAAGACAGTGAACACCTGGCTTAATGAACTTTAACGGAAATTCTAAAGCTAGTGAACAGATACGACAAATGTTTAAACGTAGGTGGTGATTATAGAGAAGTAAAGGAAGCTTCAGTTATGTAACAGACTTTGTTTTTTTTTCAAATAAATATATATTTTTTAATCATTACAACAAAACGGTCGTTATTTCCTGGATCCCCCTCGTACATGGGAACAGTGAGACAAAATCAAAACAAGAAAGACGAAAATTTTCGAAACATAACCTCAAATACCATAGTATTAGGTAACAAAACATTCATATTTCTATTTCATTTGTATATCCAATATAACCTTCATTAAACACAAGCCAAAATGTTGCTTCTAGAGTGAAAAATTACGAATTATTTCACCTTTATAACTAGAATAAAATCGAGTATGAAAACACTGTTACTTTAATCATGCAACATACAACTCCACTGTTACCAACATCTGAACATGAATATTTACCATCTAATAAAAAATATCTCACTGTTCTCCCTGTCTCACTGTACCCACTTTTCACCTACTGAATATTCTAAAGCAGGCATGCACAAGGTTTGCGTTCTCCGAGCCGGCTCACAGCTCATGAGCGGAGGCAGATATTGACTGCGTTCTGTATAACGGTGGACTGGAAGAAGGGGTGACCTCGTACAAAATGTACACAAAAGAAAGTACTATTATGAGTGTTTATGTAATGAATTCCCGTTCAGTGTTTGCAAAACTGTCTTGGGCTGTTATTAATTACTAAATAAATATTTATTTTACAGAAATAATAGAAATTATATAGCTACTTAAATGTACAATATCATTTTGTTATATTTTTATTTATCAGTATATCAAAATGGGGTTTTATGCTGTTGGCAGCTGAAAGGAACAGTAGCCTACTGATCGTAATGAAACATCAGTTACAGATGTTAGATGCCTGCCTTTATTAAAGTTGATTATAGAAAATAGTTGCTCACAAATATAAATGTTGAGCCAAACATAGCAATCATTTTCACAGCCAGACTGTGTAGTCGTGGATATTATTGCTAATGTTTAGTCTTGTAAAACTCAACCAGGCTAGTAGTATTATCCAAACGATCTACAGCCCTTACGTCACATTGAAGATCAATAAGTTCGAGCTGTAAATCGTTAAATGTTAAATGTTATTTTCCGTCTTTTAGATTCCTCCATGCTGTACTGTAGCAGTAGGTAAGCAACGTGAAACAGTTACTGAGAACACACATTGCACTCCACTAGGTAGCTGTGTGGTCGTTTCCCTCTCCTCTACCTATAGCAAGTCTATGTCATTCTGACGTATCTTCCTCTCCGTTTCGGCGAGCGGTAAACACGGCTCTCCCGCTCCGAAGGAGCGCGCGCGCTCGTTGAACGCTGTTTGTGCAGGTATGTTGTAAAGAAATGAAACAGCCAGCAAACATTTTTTTTTCGTGATTATCAGTGGAGTTTCCCTTTAGTATGAATATAAGTTCACTCTATATAAATGATAAATGTCTTCACAAAATTCTAATTTGTTCAGTTCACACATGACCAGTTCATGTCTACCTTACAAGCATACTATAAACTGCATAACTTTAGTTTAATTTACAGAAGCTGAAGGCTTGCCAATAAAATATCGTTTCAAAATACAAAACATGTGGGGTCAAATATTGGAAATGGCCTCCCAGGAGCCTCAGTATTAAAAAACGTTTTATATATGACTAGAAATATTCATGCCGATATAGTTATGGTGTTATTTTATTATTCGAAACTAAAATATGTTAATAATTCCATGTCCGATGCTCCTAGAGTAGTCCCGCTTGCGAGCGTTTCGGGAGGTGTGGCCCACTGCCTAATGCATAATTCCATAACGAATTAGTCTCCACAGCTCTGAGTCCGCATGCTAAAGACGTCATAACTCAAAGATACACATCTGCCGGCTCTGCATGAGACCTGCAACTCATTCTGGAGTCTGTCACGTGACACTGGTGAGAATCGTCGTACAAAAACAGTCAGATATGAGCAGCCTATTTTGTGTCACTAGGCAACCGATTCTAGTTGACAGTGTGATGGGAAAATATCACACGTCTTCGACATGTACAATGCAGC
Source organism: Periplaneta americana (assembly GCA_025594305.2). Lineage (NCBI taxonomy): Eukaryota > Metazoa > Arthropoda > Insecta > Blattodea > Blattidae > Periplaneta > Periplaneta americana. Next base: position 69,698,927 of record JAJSOF020000031.1, read on the forward strand.
TTCTTCTCGTACAAAGACCCTGTTTTAATTTTTGTTTATTCTTGTCGGAACGTGTGTTCCGGTTTCTGAATGTTGACGATGAGAGCGTCTGTATGTTACTGTGTTAAGTTATTCTGATGCACCATTAGATTTAGGACATGCATTGTCACTATTACAGACCTGAAAACTGCAAGTCTTCCATATGACTCTACTTACAATGTTAATTCCTATGTTATGCTGTTATTTTGTTTCCAACTTAACCAGCTATTCACTCCGCTTTTGGAACTAAAGTGCTAGCGAGCTCATCTTTCACCCAGATGACCCCGGTTCGATCTTGGCCAGGTATAGTGGAACTCCACAAATAGACGCTCACTCTCGTATACTTCACGATACAAGGTAAGTCAACGCATCCTGTCCCGTGCTGCACAGGGCTAACCAGTTGAACCAGTGCAGTAGTGTGCAGATACTCGTACACGTTGGCAGCAAGGCAGGGAACAACAAATGTGTACTCATGCTAAAGCACAAGTTACAAATATTGAAACGGTTAAAAAAGGTGAATCAATCAGAGCCATCCCTCAAGAATTTGACATTTCGATCAGAACAATGTGTAGGATAAAACAAAAATTCATCTAAATACCAGGCATTCTGTAGTGATTATAAGAAGCTTTGTTATTATCAGTTGATTGTAGGATGAAAACACAGCTTATTTTGTGTATTTCCTAAATTTAATCAATAGGGATGATTTATGTTCTCTCTTGAAGGGTATACACCATTTTAAAATAATTTAATACACAATCACAACTATTACATGAAATGCTGAATAAGTTTTTGTAGTTTTATTCTCTTCAGCTCTAATCAACAATAACAAAAATGCAGGTTGCCAGGCGACGCTAGAAAATAAAAGATGCGAAAACAAATGAATGTGGTGTAGGCTATAAACAATTGAATGCTCTTTCATATTTAAGTCTAAAAATACAGGGGTGCCATTTGAAATTTCAAAGTGGGAGTGGCTGGAGGTGGGAGGTGAAATCTAAAATGCAATTAAGCCTGGTTTAAGACTTCCCCCTTGATATCTAAATTTACGTGTTTTTTTGGTTTAAATTGAATTCAATTTAATTAACTAGTTATTTAGAGTGGGAAGTTTTGAAATGAAAGACCCGTATGTAGATATATTTAGAGAGTGTTTCCTCCAGAAGTTTGTTTTATGTTTCAGATGTATCACGTATATATTATACTTAATCACGGATTTGTTTTGTTATATATTTTGCATATACAATATATTATTTAAAATTATATACGTTAATTATTTATGTTTCGGTCCGAATGCCATAAAAAACATTGTACAGCCCTTATGTTTACCAATGTCCTCAGTACTCCGTAGAAAGACAGCGTTCGTGCCTCGTCTCGCACACATGACCATTGCTGTGTCCATTTGTGGAGTTCCACTGTAGTGATGAAATTTGTGATGGAACAAATCTAATGCTGCAGAGGGTTTTTCTCGGAGTATCCTGTTTTCCTATATCATTCTAACACAATCGTACTATCAGGGACTGGATTGCTTTATCTGCAGACTTACTAAAGGCTTTACCAATAACCAAAAATGTATTTTAAAATATGCTTAACGATTTTACTAATAGACTGTAGTATATTACACACACTATTTAAAGCTGTGATCGATATCTTGTTATTAAAGTATTATATCAGTAAAGAAGTGTGTTGTATCAGTGAAGTGTGTTGTATAAGTGAATTGTGTTTCTGTCAGTGAAGCTTTATAGTTTATAGTGGCAATGCAAAGTATTTGAACAGTGAAATGTTTTTTGAAGTGTCAGTGAAATCAGGATAGAATCAGTGAAATGTGTCGTAGGTCCAGTGCCGTGAAGGAGTTGTCAGCGAAATGAGTGTCTTGTGCAGGTATGAACATATGCTCGTGGGTTTTAGTTATAACTTAGGGTTAAGATAAAAATTAGTTTTACTTTATCTGTTTCAAATATATTAGTATTATATCCTAGATATTCAAACCCTTACTTAATAAATTGTTTTATATTATTTATTTCTACTGTAGTTCTAATTAATATTACATCCATGGAAGTCGCCGCTGTAGTTTACCTGTAAAATACTAGTTATTCAGTTACTGTATAGGCCTATACTCTTATAACTGATTTAATCTTCTCATTCCGTGTTATAGTTTCACACAGTGATATCAATACGCAGGGAATAATCATTCGATGTATTACTTCTCCCACTAAGAAAATAATCATGATATTACGTAATGCCACAAACCGTGTGTTCTACATAGAAGAAATCCTTAACAGCTGTGATACAACTGTCAATACACTTTCAGATTGTTAAACAAGAAATGCGATTATTATTCCTTCAAGACTTGTGTGAAAGTTAACAATTGCTGAACACAAATACATATAAGGGAGCTATAATTACATTTCTTACCATAGTCACTGCTGTTTTGTTCATATTTAGATTTACAATACAACAACAAAACAAATGTAACATGTAACAGGTAGTTGTTTAAGAGATAAACCACAATGCAATGTGTGAACGAAAGTTAACTTAGAATTGAATTTCGTGCGATTTTATTGTTCCTTTTGATTACAGAATAGGCACGCTTACACAGCAAAAATCTACAACGTATTGTAACTTATCGCTTTCTTTTGTCTACTTTGTATTTCTTTTTATTTGCAAATAGAATGAACATTAAAATAAATGGCCTGAAGTAATACCGTCAGAAAAGCGTTATAGTATTCTGTGAAGAGACAGAGAAGCCTGGAACTCCCAAAACCAAGATCCGGAAGAGGCACAAGTGCCTAATGCCTGTGAGAAGACAATGATTATGAAGATTATCATTATTATTATATTATATTATATTATATTATATTATTATTATATTATATTATATTATATTATATTATATTATAGTATATTATATTATATTATATTATATTATATTACTAGCTGAAAGTACCCGGCGTTGCCCGGATTTTCCTTTCTGCTTCTGTTTTCAAATGAATTGTTTGTTAAATTTTCGAAAATTTCGGAAACCCAACTAAAGACAACCAAAACGAATTGTTTTACTAAGCTTTCCTCGCACATAAAGATGAATCTTTACTTAACTTCACTTACATGAATTAATACTCATTAGCCAAATGCCTTCCAGGTTTAACTAAATTTAAAACAATTGTAGATCAGGCACCGAAAAGAAAATATTTCATCATGTGCCTGACGTTCAACTTTGTTTTAAATTTATATATTTATTTGTTTTGTTTATTTATCTCTGCCGGTCAGTTACCGCTAAATTTCAAGTGCTTTATCTTAGTCAACGTATTAAACACCATTAATTTTTCTGCCGTCTCCTTTCCTCCCGCCAAAAATGTGACGTTGTACAGAGGCAGAGAAAAAATAATTATAAGATCTGTACATTTAACTGAAGGTGTGCTGACATACATTTCACGTAATTTCATATCTATGTGTGCTTTCATTTGAACTTCAGAGACAGCTGATGGTAATTAGATAATTCCCTTGTTCCCAGTCTGAGTCGTTGGGATGTCATCGTGAGCCTAAGTTCATCTATCGGTCGTACCAAAGAATCAATATATACGTATGTAATTCAATTTATATTGGAATATTTTTTACCCCTTGACAGCTGTACGCCCGCTTATATCATACCAGGGCTTTTTAAAATATGACTTAAGATATAATATCTAACAAATTTAGAACATATTAAATATATTACTTTTTATTTTATATACAGAATGCAGATAGAGTATAATTTTGCAAGAAGTCATTGTTCAGCATAAATAATAATATTCTGAAAGACATCCTATGTTATAGAAAATGAAGTCACCGTTCTTTCCACAACGCTTGACATACTACACTGGCAACCTGATTACACAGATAAAATTTCGCAATAACACATTATTGGACATGGGCAATAATATTTTGAAAGATATATATTTTAGAATTAGGCTAAGTAGTATATCGAAATGATAGCCGTCCAAATCTTGGATTTAAAATATCGGCATCCCAATCAATTCAAATGAACAAAAATAAAGAAAATGTAAATTAATGTCTTATTTTCAGAGGGCTTACGTATATTCACATACTACATTAGGAACATGACAAAAGTCTCATTGATATACATACAATTCGTTTTCTCGTCTTTTGTATAAATATGTATATATGTTTAGGTGTGCTCACTTGAAATCAAGTTACGCAATTATTGACAATATGAAAAACACGGAGATTTAAGTGAATGCCTGCAACTTTGAGCGACTATCCTTGAGCTTTGTTTTACTACGGTCATTACGAATGCTAGTTGCATTGAAATGGCAGTTGCTTAAAATCGAATGGCATGTTACTGGCTATCATAAGAATATATGGGATAAAAGCATCTTTTCCTTTCCTTTTGCCAGTTAATACTGTCACTTCTATTACGTTTGTCATCAGTTTTTTCACACCAATTCCTGTTCCATTGCATAGTTCTTGTGGGTCAATATTTCGCAATAGTACTATTGGTGATTCAATATTAAGTATTAAATTATGTGTTGGCAATCCTTGTGATTTCAAAGAATTTAAGAATTCAGTTTGATAAAACACAGTCTGCTCACTATCTACAACTGTCTCGAGAAACACATAATACGGTTCTGACTGCGTAAGGATACTTACTGCATGAATAAATTGTCTAGATTTTGGCCTTCATGACGTATCTACAAGGTTATTTTATATCGTTTTGCTTTTTCCATGGCCTCAAGAAAGTCGATGTTGAATACAACAGACAATAATAAAGAACAAATGACTATAGAAGATTGCATTTTGGTATTATACATGAATGTTTGATCGTATTTATTTTATTTTTTACTTTTTTAATCAATTTAACGTCCATTTTAACAATTTTAATATAGCCTATGTTCTTCTCCTGGTTATGAAGGTTAAATGTGCAAACTTTGGTACATTTTGGTCCAAGCGTGTAGATTTGTATAGGGAACATACATACATACATACATACATACATACATACATACATACATACATACATACATACATACATACATTCATACATACCCACATTCACTTTTATATATTAGATATTATATTATATTACTATATATTATATTCTTATTGAATTTGGTATTCCCAAGAAAGTAGTTCGATTAAATAAAATGTGTCTCAGTGAAATGCACATCAGAGTCCGTATAGGCCAGTTCCTGTCAGATCCGTTTCCAATTCACTGTGGGCTAAAGCAAGGAGATGCACTATCACCTTTACTTTTTAACTCTGCTCTAGAGTATGCCATTAGGAAAGTCCAGGATAACATAGAGGGTTTGGAATTGAACGGGTTACATCAGCTTCTTGTCTATGCGGATGACGTGAATATTTTAGGAGAAAATCCACAAACGATTAGGGAAAATACTGGAATTTTACTTGAGCAAGCAAAGAGATAGAATTGGAAGTAAATCCCGAAAAGACAAAGCAGGCCTATATGATTATGTCTCGTGACGAGAATATTGTACGAAATGGAAATATAAAAATAGGAAATTTATCTTTTGAAAAGTGGAAAAATTGAAATAGGCCTACCTGGGAGCAACAGTAACAAATATAAATGATACTCGGGAGGAAATTAAACACAGACTAAATATGGGAAATGACTTATTATTCGGTTGAGAAGCTTTTATCATCCAATCTGCTGTCAAAAAATGTGAAAGTTAGAATTTATAAAACAGTTATATTACCGGTTGTTCTGTATGGTTGTGAAACTTGGACTCTCACTTTGAGAGAGGAACATAGGTTAAGGGTGTTTGAGAATAAGGTGCTTAGGAAAATATTTGGGCTAAGACGGATGAAGTTACAGGAGAATGGAGAACGTTACACAACACAGAACTGCAAGCATTGTTTTCTTCACCTGACATAATTAAGAACATTAAATCCAAACATTTGAGATGGGCATGGCATGTAGCACGTATGGGCGAATCCAGAAATGCATACAGAGTGTTAGTTGGGAGTCCGGAGGGAAAAAGACCTTTGGGGAGGCAGAGACGTAGATGGGAAGATAATATTGAAATGGATGGTAGAGACTGGATTAATCTTGCTCAGGATAAGGACCAATGGCGGGCTTATGTGAGGGCGGCAATGAACCTCCGGGTTCCTTAAAAGCAAGTTTATTATTATTATTATTATTATTATTATTATTATTATTATTATCATGATGTATTTCTGCCTACTCGAATGAGGCGTGTTCCGGATCAGAAGATATTCGAGTATCATTCTTGTAACTGACACCATCATTTATGACCACGTCACACCATCTGTCAAACAACTCTCTTGTGTTCGTCTGAGGGAAAGAAAAATGACACATTCCCTATCACTATTATTCAAACTTCTACATACTTCTACTCCAAAATATCTGCCATCACGTTTTCAGTTCCTCACAACACCTCGTATTCAACATCAAACGATTCTATCTATTCCTCATCATAGAATTTTTTATTCGGGTATTTCATAAGTAACTGATAACTTGAAAAATCACTAACTTGTACAATATCTGGCTATGTTGTACATCTCTACTAGTAAGAACCTTTCCGGCGCCGTACACTCGATTTGGTTATTCGTTTGTTCGACCGATCTAGTCAAAGTATCCACCAGAAAGCGCCATTTCTGTTTCATGCGTGTTTGCATTGGTATAACAAATTAACGACATGTTGTTATGCACGGAATGTTCGAACCTTGCTTAATGAAGTGTTTCCTAACAGATGAATCGGTCGCTCAGGTTCAATTATTTGGCCGTCATGATCTCCAGACTTAACTCCCTTGGATTTCTTTTTATGGGGATTAGTTAAGGATCGTATATTTGCAGATAAACCTCACACCGTCCCAGAAATTATGGAAAAAATTGTGCACACGATACAAATGGTTACTCCTGAAATTATCTCGAGAATGCACGAGGAGATGGTCAGTCGCTTGCATTTGTACATTCTTCGGGGCGGCAGACATGTTGAGAACTGCGAGCCATAACTACTGTAAAGTTCATTGCAATTCATCGTAATTTGTGGTCTTTTGACACTAACCGTAAGTTTCAATTTTCTTAGCGATAGTTTCATTCATCTCTATAAAGAAAAGAGCAGCCTTCTGGCAAGAAAACGTATAACCAAATCGAGTGTACGGCGCCAGGAAAGATTCTTAATAGTAGGAATGTACAACAGAGCCAAAAACTGTAAAAATTAGTCAATTCTTCGTGTGAAAGACCCTGTGCTTATCTTCCTTCACCATTACATGAATCGCGTCTGGAATTCTTTACCTAGTGACGTCAAGGATTGCCGGACATCATCAGAATTTAAAGCTAAATTATGAAGTGGTGTTTTATTGGATAAACTCGAGTTTTAATAACTTGCTAGATATGACGCTTTGTACCTCAATGCAATAAATTTGTCTAAAATTTAAATGTGTTGTGTATTATTAACTCTTCTGTTTTGTTAAGTCTAATTTGCTAGTATAAAATGTAAAGTTTTGATTAAGCTGCTATTGCTTCTTTTGTAGATTGTGTCACTGTTAAATTATGTGATTCTACTAGTAGGCGGGATGTGTGAAAGAGAGGGCTTGTCGCTTTAAGTCCACCTGAATTTATAAATAAGTCGAGCGAAAAAGGAAAACATTGTAAATTTGTAACTGGAAATAGATTTGTACCGCTAATGTATGTGGAAGAGAGTGATGAATCTTTTCCGGAGGAGGCAGAATGTGACAACTCACTACCGCCAATGCAACTAGAAGTAAGTAGCCTAGTTTCGACGTGGGAAAGGATGGTAGCTACTAAACCACTGAAGACGACTCGTTATTAGTATCATTTATTTATATTTAAATTGCTTGGGAGTTTCAACGGAGGGTGTGCCGTAAGTGGAAGTTATTGACAGTAGATTACAGGTTGGAATACTACTAATAGTTCAGTAAGGAAATGTTCAGAAACAAGAATAATTCGTCAGCAAACATATCTCAGTCTCACTCCTTTTATGTTACACAATATTCATCATACGTGTGTAGTAGCCCTACAGACATTTATCGTGCAATGGTATCTGTTATCTTTGAAAATGCTGGACAACTTCAATTTCGACCTTAAGTCATATTAACTAATTCAATGTAGAATTATGGAATCTTATCGGACTGTTTTTATGGACGTAAAAGTTTTACAGTCTAAAAACTCCATTTTAACATTTCCAGCAAAAGTCGTGACATAATGTAAGTTTATACCTAGAATAAAGCCTCAAAAAACTAGGAAACACGCAAAAATAAGAAACTGAACAAGTATAAATCAGATTTATGTAAAGATTGTTATGTTGTGGTTATTATTGGTTAATAACGGAGAAAAATTCGCTTCGACGCCGAGGATCGAACGCAGGACCCCCTGTTCTACGCACTGAGTGCTCTACCACTGAGCTACGACGAGGCTCATTCCACAGCACCGGATCGAATCTCTCTCCTTTAGTTTTTTTTTCTTTGTGACTTTACTCCATGTTGGACATGTGTCACCAAACAAGAAGCGCACTCATATGAGTGACTTGTTTGTTCCATAGTTTATTTATACTGTTAGGCGAATTATCTATGTAAAGATTATTAATTTAGTCCTACATAATCATCTGGTATGGTTATTATTGATTAATATGGGTCTGATCCCAGGCGCCGCGGAGCGAATTTTTCTCCGTTATTAACCAATAAATGAGAGTGTCTTAACAACGTATCTAGGGTACTATACAATATGTGAATTTGAGATTTAGCAGAATGTCTACATTTTATCACGCATTGGAATGATAAAATGTAGACATAACTTGCACGTAATGATTCTCGTCATGAAACAATACTAACAATACCATCCCATCGCACCTCCTCATACTCATCCTCTTTCACAATAGCCCTGCCAAGACTCTGGAATTCGCTACCTGCTAGCATCAGGGACTGTCGAAATAAAATTGAATTCAAACGAAAACTTACTAGGCACTTGGTCAGTAATTGATTTCTTGTAAATAGTTTCTTTAATCTATCACAAAATATTTCAATATTCAGTAATTTAATCGCTATACAATTTTGTTATTCTAGATTCAATTTGTAATTCAGTAAATATAAAATATTCTTTGTTTCTCTATGATAAATTATCTAGCTTTAATTAGTCAGGTAATCTTTTCGTACTTTGATTTTATTGTAATTGTAATTCTAAATTTAATACTAATTGTAATGTTATTTGTAATTGTAATTATAAATTTAATACTAATTGTAATTTTATTGTTCATAATATAGTTGGAATCTTCTGGTAGCGGGGTAGAGAAGGCCTGACGGCCTTATCTCTACCAGGTTAAATAAATAAATACTAACTACTACTACTACTACTAATAATAATAAATACTACTACTAACTGTAACCAACCAACCAACCAACCAACCAACCAACCAACCAACCAAAGACCACCCACCACCATACTAAAATTGAGTAAAACTTGTCTTTCCACCAAATGTACTAACGTGTTAAAGATTACTAAAATTGAGTAAAAAGTTGTCTTTCCAGAAATGTCAGTTTTTCGCGCGCAATATTTCAGGCTTTTCTGTTTGTTAATATTTATTAGCTGAAGAAATTTTAGTTTTGAGGCCGAAGGGAAAAAAGGCCTTTGGGGAGGCCGAGACGTAGATGGGAGGATAATATAAAAATGGATTTCAGGAAGGTGGGATATGGTGGTATAGACTGGATTAATCTTGCTCAGGATAGGGATCGCTGGCGGGCTTATGTGAGGGCGGCAATGAACCTCCGGGTTCCTTAAAAGCCATTTGTACTTGTAAGTAAGCAAGGAAGTAAGTATTAGCTGAAGAAGAAATATTATAAAAATTAATTCTTTCTACGCTGAAAGTATCCAGATTTAAGGCGCAGAAATTCGACTTTCACTCTCTTCCGTTTGTTACACACACGTGGGGTGAATTATGCAAGAACAACGAACGCGTAGATGCTGCATTTACTCAAACTTAATAAAACAGTCATCGGTAAAAATATATAATAAAAGAAGATGGAAGAGAATAAGAAAAAGGAGCAGAAACTCGGAGAGAAAGTACAAGAGGAGCGGAAAGAGGAGAAGGAACAGAAACACTAATGGAAAACGAGAAACAAAAAGAGGACAAGAAGGAGCAGAAATAAAAGAACGAAGCAGGAAATGAGAATAAACATGAAAAAAGGGAGAGGAGCAGAAATATGAGGCTCAGGAAAAGAAAATATAAGAAGAGCAGAAAGAGTAGAAGAAAAGTGAGAAGAATCAGAAAGAGAAAGAGGAGGAAAAGAATAGGAGCAGAAAGAGGGATGTAAGGAGCAAAATTGGAAAAGCGACAAGGATCAGAAAGATAAAGCGAAGGAAAAGAATAGGAGCAGAAAGGGGAATGTAAGGAGCAAAAATGGAAAAATGGCAAGGATCAGAAAGAGAAAGAGAAGGAAAAAAATAGGAGCACAAAGAGAATGGAAAGAGCAAAAATAGAAAGGTGACAAGGATCAAAGGGAAAGAGAAGGAAAAGAACAGGAACAGAAAGAGGAATGAAAGGAGCAAAAATGAAAAGTGACAAGGATCAGAAAGAGAAAGAGAATGAATAGAATAGGAGCATAAAGAGGAATGTGAGGAGCAAAAATGGAAAAGTGACAAGGATCAGAAAGAGAAAGAGAAGAAAAAAATTGGAGCACAAAGAGGAATGGAAGGAGCAAAAATGGAAAGGTGACAAGGATCAAAGGGAAAGAGAAGGAAAAGAATAGGAACAGAAAGAGGAATGAAAGGAGCAAAAATTTGACAAGGATCAGAAAGAGAAAGAGAATGAATAGAATAGGAGCATAAAGAGGAAGAGGAGCAAAAATGGAAAAGTGACAAGGATCAGAAAGAGAAAGAGAAGAAAAAAATTGGAGCACAAAGAGGAATGGAAGGAGCAAAAATGGAAAGGTGACAAGGATCAAAGGGAAAGAGAAGGAAAAGAATAGGAACAGAAAGAGGAATGAAAGGAGCAAAAATTAAAAGTGACAAGGATCAGAAAGAGAAAGAGAATGAATAGAATAGGAGCATAAAGAGGAATGTGAGGAGCAAAAATGGAAAAGTGACAAGGATCAGAAAGAGAAAGAGAAGAAAAAAATTGGAGCACAAAGAGGAATGGAAGGAGCAAAAATGGAAAGGTGACAAGGATCAAAGGGAAAGAGAAGGAAAAGAATAGGAACAGAAAGAGGAATGAAAGGAGCAAAAATGGAAAGGTGACAAAGATCAGAAAGAGAAAGAGAAGGAAAAGAATAGGAGCAGAAAGAGGAATGTAAGGAACAAAAATGAAAAAGTAACAAGGATCAGAAAGAGAAAGAGAAAGAGAAGGAAAAAATAGGAGCAGAAAGAAGAATGTAAGGAGCAAAAATGGAAAGGTGACAAGGATCAAAGGGAAAGAGAAGGAAAAGAATAGGAACAGAAAGAGGAATTTTTTGAGCAAAAATGAAAAGTGACAAGGATCAAAGGGAAAGAGAAGGAAAAGAATAGGAACAGAAAGAGGAATGAAAGGAGCAAAAATGAAAAGTGACAAGGATCAGAAAGAGAAAGAGAAGGAATAGAATATGAGCAGATAGAGAAATGTAAGGAGCAAAAAATGGAAAAATGGCAAGGATCAGAAAGAGAAGGAAAAGAATAGGAGCAGAAAGAGGAATGTAAGGAGCAAAAACGGAAAAGTGACAAGGATCAGAAAGAGAAAGAGAAGGAAAAGAATAGCAGCAGAAAGAGGAATGTAAGGAGCAAAAGTGGAAAAGTGACAAGGATCAGAAAGAGAAAGAGAAGGAAAAGAATAGGAACAGAAAGAGGAATGTAAGGAGCAAAAATAGGTAGAAGAAGGGAGATGAATATAAAGAAAAGAAAGAGACAGAAAATGAGTGCCATCTTGTGAACTGTAGCATCAAGGAGACAGGCATGCGCACAATTCTGTTTCTGGAACTTACACATTTGTCGCCGGCGCATTCTTTTTGAACGTTATTGTACATCAAATGCACTGTAATAATATCAATTAGAGCTTCTGCTCAATGAGATTCCGTATGTGACATTAACACGGTTCCTTCAAGCTTATAATCCATTTGGGTTAGTGCTCGCATCGGTCCGCAAAGCAAAGACCTCATTCGTTGTGGAAAGTAGAGGAAACGAGCCCAATAAACCTTTCCCCGCACCAGCGATGTGTAACAGCATAACAGATAACGAATATTTTATAATTCTTAATTGGCAGGTGCAGCTCTCAGTGATGAGTACTAACGCAAACCATGCAGCAAATTACAAGATTGGCCAGCTCACACGTACCACCAACATATCCGATCCGTAACTTGGCAGATTCAAAATTCTGCCACAGGCTGCAACTTTCACACTCCAATGAAATACTCAATAGCCATTTTTAAGCTGTTTAAAGCTATGGAACTGCGAAATTTATAACTTTTACATTTTTACATCAATTAATCTGAAACTTTTACCACATATTTCTTACAGTGTGGACATACAATACACAAATTTTCACTTTGATATTCCAATTAGCTTACTTATAATTAATTTTTATTTTTTAATATCTACTGAATTGAAGGGTTCAGAACCATAGTGGGCCAAGCGCCATTTACTAAAACCGTAGAAAACAAGGGTTAAAATGAAGTTATCGCCATAATTCATTGGAAACATATAGCAAGTAATTCAAAGTCTACACATTCAAATTAAATGATATGTCAATCTTCATTAAACTGTGGTATTCACTTAACTTTAACCCTTGCTTTCTCCGTTTTTAATAAATGGCGCTTGGCCCACTATAGCTCTGAATCCTTCAATTATAATTGTCCGAATTTTCAAAGTTAACATAATTTTTCTTTAAATTTATACTTAATATATTTCCGATAAGATGTATGTAAAAAATCGCCCAGGGTGGCGCAGTTTCTATAGCGCTGACCTTTGTGCCCGAGGTTGTGGGTTCGATCCTGGCCGAGGTCGATGGCATTTAAGTGTGATTTAAAGCGACAGGCTCATGTCATTAGATTTAGTGGCATGTAAAAGAACACCTGCGGAACAAAATTCCGGGCATACCGGCGGCGCTTATATAACCTAGAAAGTTTCGAGCGTCGTTAAATAAAACATAATTTAAATTTTAAATTTGTATGTTAAATGTAACGCATGCTTTTCATATTATTCCAAACACTTTTTGAGAAAAAAATATTTACCCTTTTAGTTGTTAATTTTTCAATATTTTAAAACTTATCACATCCTCAACACATGGTGATTTGAATACTTTCAATAGCAGAAGAAAACAAGTGTGTCAATTTACTTCAAATGCTTTTGTGAACTTGTGTGCAAAATTTCAATGAGATTGGAGAAAAACTGCATTCATCAGAGCATTTTGAAATTACAAAATGTTGAAAATTGGAAATCAAGAAAATGAGTATCAAAGTACAGCATGTATATGATATTTACTATTGATATTCTTTCTTCCTATGCAGGTCTACCATACACACATTTTTCTCCTACACAACAGTGCGAAATATGAACTAAAGGAAAAGCAAAATTAGTTAAAATGAAGAACGAAGTCCGTCAGAATGACAGCTGAGTGTCAGATTAATAGGCTGCAACTCCACGAAAATTCGTCCTGAGAGGCTTTAAAATGAGCACAAATTTAGAAAACTGAAACATTATTTCATTGTTTAGAGTTCAGTTATTAAATGGTCTTTTATTTTCACCGATTCATAGCCTTAACGACGTAGTACCAACTACGGACTTATTCAACGTAGGTGGTATTGGTGACAGCGAAATTGTATTTTGGCGAAATGAGTCCCAGTATGTGTCATGGAATTACTTCATATTAGCTTAACAGTTATGGAAAACCCTCGGAAAAACCCTACGAGGTAATCAGTCCGAGTGGGACTCGAACCCACGGCCGAGCGCAGCTGAGGATCACCACCAAACGCACTACCGCCTGAGCTACAGCAGCAGTACGAAACATTCGCCAGGAAACAGTTTCGGTCAGGTTGGGTTTTTTCCGAGATTTTTCCCCACCGCAAGGCAAATGTCAGGTAATCTATGGCGAATTTTCGAAATCTCGCCAAATATCATCTCGCTATCACCAGTTCCATCGACGCTAAATAACCCAGTCGTTAAATACTTCAGTAAAAGAAAGTTGTTTATAAAAATTTTCCCCGCCTAACAAGTTGAAATGACCGTCAAACTTTGCCGGAAGTACTCTATCTGGGATAAAGTCCTTTTACGTTCCATAAATATACTACACGGGACACACAGCTTTAGCTTTACTTTCTTCCCGAATGAGGTGACAGTGAGGATTGTTATCGCCCTGAAAGTCCATCATCATCTGTGGAATTTGAAACGCAAATTTCAGATCCATGAGCAAGTATGGTACCTATTAGACCACCGTGAACTGCGGTTGCATTGGCGATGGTGGTGGTAGTAATGGCAGTGATAATCACTGTAGTAGTGACAGCAGCTGTAAAGTTATTTTCTTCCTGTCACAGAGAGCAAGACGTAACCAATCAACTGTAGTAACATTAAATATCTAGTTTTAACGCCTAATAAAATCAAACTAGGAAGAGAAAACACATTTATATTATTCTATATTCAACTGCCATCTCCTCATTGGCCACAGCTTGTTATGCCTGAAAGAATGCATCGGTGACTAACAAGCAATTAAATTCTCTGTCTTTAACATGAGACTAGACCTGTGACGTTGTTTAAATAGTTAAACCTATGATATATTATAAGCTACCGCTTCTTAATCAAATTAAATCTCTAAAGAAGAAACTTCATCTCTTCTTCTCTTTCTTATATAGAGTTACTAAAAATTATCTAAACGTAGTGAGACCTAAATGTTAGCCAAGCCTTATACAGGGACATCATTTCATTTTTTACTTCAATTTTTATTATACCTGAGTTTTTTAATGTACTTCACTCCTACCCCTTCTACTAGTGAACTTCCACCCAAGGCCGCATATGCAGTCAAAGTCGTCTTACGGTCACAGTATACAGTACTGAGTCGGTATAGTATGTTCCAGAAATATGGTCGTATTTTCCAGTGAATAAAGTGCACTCATAATTGAATCATATTTTCGCACAGGTACTGTATCCGTTTGGTTACGTCGCTTCCCGTTTTCCAACATCCGTTTCTATTGGCCCCTCCATAAAGACTAGTGGCTGGATTGTCTTAGCTCTTTTCTGAACACATTTGCTGTCAGGAATTGGACGTCTACGTAATATTATACAACTATTCAAAGTAATTTAAATGGCTCGTTAAGTAACTGTCACATGATTTCCCCCTTTCTACGACCCTACGACATAACTACTTGGACGGACAGTACACAGCAATCTGAGTAAATTTTTCTGTGCGAATCGGGCAGAAGTGAAGTGATTATAATACGTAAGTAAGGTACTCTGTTACAGAGTAGCTATAGAATTATTATTTTAAAAGGCACAGTATTATGCCCCCCATGTCGACTGATGCTTTGCATTATTTCTTTTGGGGTTATTGTAAGACAGCTGTGTTTCTTAAACTTCCTACAACAATAGAAGAATGAAAGAATTACATTCCAGAAACAATACATTCAATTTCAGAAGATATGTTTAAAACGTTTTCGATAATATGCACACAAAAGATCTGAAGCTCGTATAGAAATGAACGGCCATCATTTTCAACAATTTGTTTTAATATCCAGATTTTTATTATTTTTCAATTTAAATGCACTCTCCATATTGTAAATGTTAAAAATGTTATTAGTTTCATTTGGAGATGCCGATAAGCTCACTTATTATAATATCATTTTTTGTTTACCACCTGTGCTTATCTTAATATTTAGATTATATAAATCTGAACGTTTTCGACATTTGTGTCATCATTCAGATATGGGGCCTTGTCACACAATGACATAGGCCCCATATCTGAAGATGACACACACCGAGTGTCGAAAACGTTCATATAAATCCAAATATTAAGATAATCACAGGTGGTAAACAAAAATTGATATTATAATTAAAAATGTTATGTTTTATTTAACGACGCTCGCAACTGCAGAGGTTATATCAGCGTCGCCGGATGTGCCGGAATTTTGTCCCGCAGGAGTTCTTTTACATGCCAGTAAATCTACTGACATGAGCCTGTCACATTTAAGCACACTTAAATGCCATCGACCTGGCCCGGGATCGACCCTTGGGCATAGAAGGCCAGCGCTATACCAACTTGCCAACCAGGGCGACTCCATATTGTATGCTAATGTGCTGTAGACAGTATATTATACACTGCATAATGAATACGTCCGCCTGGATTGTTCAGTTAGTGAGTAAAAACACTTACTGTTAATACTGTACTGTATTTTGAGTAAATAAAAACCTAACGAAAATTACCAAACTGAAAATCATAATAGTTCCTAGTTTACGTAAATGGATACACTACTTTTCTCCCCTCCTATACATAGTAAAGTGATTTATTTGTATTTTACACTAATATCATCAAACTTCGGTCGTGGAAGGGGTAACATAGTGTTTGCGGTTCTCAACCGTTAATCCAAAGGTATAGCCAGGTTAATATTAGAAATGTTAGTAAAAACAAAATGATGACCAGGTACAACCAGTCCAGTGACAAAATAAATATGAATTATGAAATTCAGTTTAATTTGATGTCAGTTTAGGTCCTCAAGAACAAATCTTTGATGGGCGATCATAAGAGTACAAGTCAAAAAACCTTATTTTACAGGAGAGCAAAAAAACTGTTTAACATCGTACATGATTTTGAAGGTACTGTTATGTGCATCAGAGAATGCGGCGTTCTACAGCAGGTTTTGACTTGTTCTCTTTTTACCAGACATAGATATCGAGCTGATGATGACAAAACTGTACATATCTCAATTTCGCCAAAAATTGACTTGTACTCTTATGATCGCCCATCAAAGAAATAATCAATTCACAAGGTATTTGCGTCTGGTTTCTTCTAATTCAACCGTTCTATGAAGAAGTTACTTTTTCCTTTAGTTGGCTATTTAACGACGTTGTATCAACTACTACGTTATTTAGCGTCGATGGAGTTAGTGATAGCGAGGTGATATTTAGCGAGATGAAGCGGAGGATTCGCCATAGATTACCTGAGATTCAACTTACGGTTGGGGAAAATCTTCACCCAGGTAATCAGCTCAAGTGGAAATCGATCACAAGCTCGAGCGCAGCTCCGGATCAACAGGCAAACGTGCTGTCTTCGTTTTCTATAACTATGGTCCTTGAACACAACTATGGTCCACGATACAACCATTCAAATTTTGTACTTCATAGCGTAGTACCTCGTTTATATATTATACTAGTGGCTTGTGCAGCAAATGCTGCTGCAAACTAAGTTCGTTAGACGTTAAAATAAAAATTTTTCAGATTTATATTCAATGAAGAATATTTGTCTTTTTGATAGTTATTTGCTTCCATAATAATGAAACATACTCCCTCTGAATGGATTTTTTTAGGCCAAATACTTTTTCTTGAACCTACCCAACTTCAGTTTTTGAGTTTCAACGCAAAAACGCAAGTATCAATGTCAGGACGATAGCAGTAGCTATTTCAGGTCATTGTGGATTGTAGGCAAAAGTTAAAAAAATGTCAGATTTGCTAAGCTTTCGAACAATAGCATTTTCGTATAGCTGCTGCATGTAGAACTGGAAATGTAGAGCGTAAAATCATTTTATCCTACTAAGAGATCTTGCTGAAATGATCTGGAGACTACAAAATTTTCTAGGCTTCTTATTTTATCAGTAAGTAATACCTTTTTATCTTTCCTTAGGAACTGTAATTTTTGCGGTCTCTCGAGCCAGTACTGAAGACAATGACACATATCAATATGTACACTACGCCGCTATTAAGTATATGAAAAAGACCCAACCCCACTGGGTTAATAAGTATAAAAATATTTGATTTTTAATAACAATATTATTATCTTACTTAAGTTTTGTAGTTATATATAGCAGTCACTCAGTATATTATAGAAATGAAGATCTAAATTAAGATATTCTCTACATTTACTGACATAACCTCAAAACGTTTCACTTTCATGTCATCAATATAGCATCAGTATTATGTACAATTAATGAAGAATAGACGCATCATGATATTAACTATAATAATATTTAATTTCTAATGGTAATAATGTCATTAAACCACCTCAAGTTTCGTAGATTTGAATATCCAATACACAGCTGTACTCAGAAAATTATACACTGCAGAATCAGTTTTTAATAACAAATTGAATTGAGCTCTAAATACAGTGGCTCCCATAAATATTCGGTTCGTGATTGATTTTACAGTATTTTGCTATTGTTGTTTTGTTCTGTGTTCAAGCGAACCTGCATTTCCTTGCAAATACATTATTTAAACACTTTGTACATAACGTTAAATAATTTACATCGAAAGTTTAATATTCACGATGTAATAACAAATAATCGGCAAGTACCATCAAAGTTCACTCTCTTTAATATTCGGTTATGATTTCTTTGCTTTCAATCTAATGCACGTTTTCCGTTGACATCATTGTAGGGTTCAGTAGCGAACGTGCAATCATTCTGTCTACACGTTGTGCACAACCCTGGCGAGGTTGGATTAGTCTACAGGTCGTCAAATCGGTCGCAAAGGAAACAACACAACTTTTGTGATCTATCATGACGAAGAGGGCTAAAATACACAAAAATAGCCAAAATATTAGTGTGAATAAGAATACAGTTGGGGATATAGTGGGAAGAGACAGAAACGAAGGCAGAATCGAGTCCATACCACAGAAAGGGCAGCCAAAAAATTAACTGAACGAGAAGACCATTCCATCCTGAAGAAAATAAAAGAAAATCTTCGACTAAATGCAACGAAACTTGCAGCATGTGTTCTTGAGGAGTTTAGCAAGCAGGTAGGTGCCGAAATAATTCGAAGAGATTTGAGGAAAGAGTGGTTTAATGGGAGAGTATGTAGGACAAAACCTTACATAAATGAAATAAATAAAAGGATGCGGCTTCAGTTCGCAAGGGAACATGTCCACAAAGAGGAAAACTGGTGGGACGTTGTGATGTTTGCTGATGAAAGCAAATTTAACGTCTTCGGGTCGGATGGACAACAGTATGTGTGGTATAAGAAAAATGAAGAACTCGAAAAAAGAATCTGTTGCGAACAATGAAACACGGTGTGGGCAACGTCATGGTATGGAATTGTATGGCTGCAGGTGGAGTTGGTGAACTTGTTTTCGTAGAAAAAGAATGGATCAGCATGTGTATTTGGACATTATTAGAAATAATTTAAAATGAAATGGAGAGAGCTAGGGATTAAAGACAGTTTCAAGTACTATCAGGACAATGATCCTAAACACACAGCTGTAAAAGTGCATTTATGGCTTCTATACAACTGTCCGAACCCCAGCACAATCACCGGATTTAAATCCGATTGAGATTCTGTGGAAGAACCTTAAGCGCAATATCAGACAAATTTCTATCACTTCCAAGACAGAACTGAAACGGAGATTAACGGAAGAATGGAGGAAAATTAGTCCCCAATTTACTACGAAGTTATCCAGGAGCATGCCAAGGCGTTGGAGGGCTGTTTTGAGGCAAAAGGGGTATTCAACAAAATACTGAATTGAACAAACCGAATATTAATGAGGCACTATGTTCTATCACAAATAATGTAATAATTTTTATAATTTTTTATTATGCAACAGAGAAGATGTTTTTCATTTTGTTGTAATTCTATGTAATTTTACGGAGAGTATAATTTTAAGTTTATTATAGTGCACATTTTTACTTTCACTAATTTTTTTGAAAATAACTAGTGTATTTATTTTAATCTTACATGCCAGTCAAACCGAATATTAATGGGAGCCACTGTATGTCGGCAATCCTGCAGGCCATGGCATTCGTGTAATAGCCTATTGTTTATTGTAGTGTGTGTTTTGTTCTGAAATTCAATCAAGTAGGCCGCGATTCAATAAAGTAGTTCTCAAAACTGACAACAGATGGATTTTGGAAAATAGGAAAATTATGTAGGAAAATTGACATTTCACTGAAAACTACTACTTTTCCGAAAAACTTTGGATGCCAGGCATGAAAATGAGGGGTCACTCATTAAAATCCATTCAGCCGTTTTCCCGTAATTTCCATTACCAGTTCAAATTATATATATAGATTTTTGCTGTACTGTAGTTTGAAGTCAAATCACTGCAGCTATCTACGAACGGTTTGCGTTACTTCTGCAATGTTCTTTGAATGGTTGTATCGTGGACCATAGTTGTGTTCCAGGATCATAGCTATGGGAAATGACGGTACAGTCTCGCCTACACAGCCGGTGTCAAGTTCCTTCTTCCTTTTCACAAAGCTTTTCGTACGAGATACCTAGTTTATGCCGCACTTCGATTATTGTGACGTTTTGTTAAGCGACCTAAGTTCTGAACTGTCAGTCAAGTTGCAGAGAGTTCAGAATATGTGCGTCAGATACGTATGCAACATCCGACGATATGATCACGTATCACCGTCCTTCGCACGTCTTTCTGGCTCCGACTTAAAGAACGTAGAACTTTACACTCTTTCTCTTTACTCTTTCGAATTCTGCACACTTCAACATCAAATTACCTTTCGTCTCGTTTCTCTTACCTATACTCTAACCACGACGTAAATACCAGATCACTTATCTGTGGCGCGTTAAGTATACCTCTTCATAGAACATCTCGTTATTCATCATCTTTTACATATCCACCTCGCGACAATGGAATTCCCTGCCACAAAGTATTAGGGGCTGCAAGACAATAAACACTTTTAAAAACAGCTTAAAAGATAACCTTCTTAGCATTTCACTCCAATCATACTGACTTAAACTATCACTGTCTACATTGTTACTCCTTCCTTTAGACATGCACATCCTGATAGTGCTGTATTTTCAAAATTGTCTCATAATAATCTCTTTCTATTATCTAACATTATTTGAAATATATTAACATTCTATGTATTTTAGCTTAATTCTGCTACATAGTTTGTATTTCAGTGTTTAATTAATAGTTCATAGTATTTTGTGCGAGATCGTGCGTATTTGCTTGTTTTCCGCACAGAACCAATACGCGGTAAGTCTGAAATACCACATTCAGTACTCCCAACGTAACACACATAACAATTTCCCTCTTCTTACCGCTTAAGCGCCACATTCATTTTACTGCTTTAGGCTTTTAACATTTTATTTTTAGAGACGTTTAACATAGTAAAAAGGTAAAGGTATCCCCGTAACATGCCATGAAGACACTTGGGGGGCATGGAGGTAGAGCCCCATGCTTTCCATGACCTCGGCACTAGAATGAGGTGGTGTGGTCGGCACCACGCTCTGACCGCCTTTTACCCCCGGGAAGGACCCGGTACTCAATTTTATAGAAGGCTGAGTGAACCTTGGGGCCGTTCTGAAAGTTTGGCAACGAGAAAAAATCCTGTCACCACAATAATTATAAATTGGAAACTTACCACTGCAATTTCACCTAAATTGCAATGTTAATTATAGTTTTTAAATATTTGCAAAAATTAAGTAAAGTCTACTACTCCACGAAACTTATTGCATTCCTGACACAAGTAACATTAAGGAAGCCGTGAAAAAATCAACGAGATTCCAGATGCTGATGTTATTACTGCAATATGTTATATAAATAATATTGTTAAAATATTAAAATGAAAAATAAATCATTACATAACCTTACCGTTTGTTTTAAGTTCGCATTTATAGACTGGGGGAAAAAAAAGACAGACGTATATCACGGCCTGCTGGAGTATAGTAAACACAGAAAACATTTTACAGCAACAATGTTGAAGAAAGATATTTTGGTGTTCCGAAGTTGGCGTCATTAAACAGAAACCAAGATGGAGATTTCATTGCAACTAATTAGAAATTCGTCTTTCAGGTATGTAATAAACGATCTTCGCACAAAATAATGTACGATACACGATCGGTATGTTTGTTTTCATGTTCTCGGAAATTAAAAAAGCTCAACTACGTTTCGCTTTTTCAATCTTTTCCTCGAACATGAAAACGTCAACATACCGCTCTTGTAACGTATATTACTATTGTTGTTTAATTCGTAAATAACTCTTGTATACATGTAACAACTCTTTTCTAAATCAAATTGTTGAATTCTTTGTAAGTTTCATACATATGTATGTATACTTTTTGCTGTTTGAGTGGAAGAAAAGGCCTTACGGCCTTAACTCTGCCAGCTAAAATAAATTATTATTATTATTATTATTATTATTATTATTATTATTATTATTACGAGATAGTCAATTGCAATTGTCGTAACACCTACAGTTTAATTCAATAAATGGTTATTTTGTCTCGCACAAGAAGTGTCTCGGAACACAAGATGTCTTGAAATGTAAGAGGGACAACAGATCCTCGTTAGTATTGATATACTCACAATTCTCACTCGACTACTACCTCACTGCCTTGCAAGAGCAGCGGATTAGTCTCACAGCGAGTGTCTGGTGCCTCACAGTCGCCCAGCAGCGGGTTGTCTGGCGAATTCTGTTAATTATTGTATTCGCGAATTGTAAACAACACATTTCATACGCTGATTTCTCTTTGGTCACGACATCAAAAATTAAATAAACAACTGATTAGTACATGAAGGCAACTGATGGGTGAATAGAATGAATCGGATGAATTAAAATATATATATATATATATTGAAAGAATAAGTATTTTAATTAAATTTATGTAGATGAATTCAATATTCTTCTTCTTCTTTCTCTTAATTTAATCTTTCCGGAATATGTATGGTAAGTACTTTCTTGTGTTAAATTTTTAACGTACCTTGTTAACATGTTTCGACCTAGTTTCGGTCATCTTCGGAACTGGTCGTTGTTGGTCTTGGCGCCTCTTGTTTCCTGTGTGGGTGTGTTCGTAGTGTAGAGTCAAAGAGTGTATGTGTTTTGAAATTGAGTTGTGTGTTGAGAATATCGTTGGGGTGTGTTTTCGTGTGTCTGTATACAGTAGAACCTCTATTATCCGTGGTAATGAAGGGGATGGGTTGAACGGTTATTCGAAAAAATCGGATAATCCGTACCACCAAAGATATTCATAAATTTAGTGAATAATGGTTACACTTCCGTAATTTTCTCTATGGTCTTGTATTGAATATGCTAGATAGTGAATCAGAAATTCACTGATTTAAGTGTGGTTGTTAACAGGGGTTTTTAAGTGGCAAGCAAACTCCTTGTAATGGCTCAATAATAGGAATAGTGGAGTTCTCATGTTGTAGATTTACATTTTATATATATTTTATTCTTGATTTTTATTAAATTGCACATAGTTGTGACTCCAATCTCGTATTTTGAGATAAGCCACAGTTTCTCGTTCTCCAAACCACTCAGTTATTTGCAATGTTTTTACACTTAGAACAACATGAAATTGCAGTGGTAAGTTTCCAATTTATAATTATTACTATGTTAAACGTTTCTAAAAATAATATGTTAAAAGCCTAAAGCAGTAAAATGAATGTCGCGCTTAAGTAGTAAGAAGAGGGAAATTGTTATGTGTGTTACGTTGGGAATACTGAATGCGGTATTTCACACTTACCGCGTATTGGTTCTGTGCGGAAAACAAGCAAATACGCACGACCTCGCACAAAGTATGTTTTATAGCAGGCCTACCGTATAGAATTAGCAGTTTGAAATGCTGATAAACAAAGAAACAAATGGTAAGGTGGTCATAAAAACAAAAGAAAGTATATAAAGATTAGAATAAATAAAGTACTTTAAAACAATAAAATAGGTAGTCTATTAATTGACTTACTTAAATTATATTTCACTAATGTTAGCTTCACCAAAACGTTTGAACGGAGCCGCCATTTTTAGTTGACTAAATCATATCGCGACCCCACCCCTCAACTGTTTTTTTCTTCCAAGGAAGAGGGACCCTAGGTTTGCACTGCAGTCTGGGGCTTATTGTGCATTTGTTACCGCTAGAAGAGTTGAATACTAGCAGTGTTGCCACTAATTTCCGAATAACCGATGTATGGCCATTAACAGTGAATTCATGTCTCATGCACCCTGAGGCTTATTGTGCATTTGTTACCGCTAGAAGAGTTGAATACTATAGACATCCAACGAGGAAAACTCGGTGCGCAGAAACCAGTGGGCGTGACTGTCTCGCGCAGATGACGTATATTCCCGTTTCCAGCATGATCTCAAGCCTACTGCAGGGGAGTAAGAGGATTATAGCATGCGCGCCGCGAGAAGTCCGAGCTGAGTTTTGTTTGTAGGATACCTATAGCAGTGTTACCACTACTTTACGAATAACCTATGTATGGCCATACTCTCGTTCAAGACAGAGGGGATCAGTACCACCCTGCTGACAAGAAAGTAAATTTCCCAGTCACAATTTTGTATGCACTGTTAAAAGCTTGTATAATAATTTCTGCCCGAGTGACTAGCGTATTAATTTTTCTCACATTACATGAACGAATTCCAGCGGAATCAGATTGCGTGCCGCGCATCGCATTTCTGGTATGCTACGGTTGTAAATTCCGAGGTTGCTCATCTGTGAATCATGCGGGGGAAAGTTCTCTCTCGATTTACATGACGCATATGAGTCCTCTCCACATGCGGAACCTTCGAAACTCGCTTACGTAGGTGGTACAAACAGGAAAGTTCGGTCATGTAGAAACCTGGAAAACCCTTGTCTCGCCGTTATTGTTTCCGTGCTACTTCTCCGGTGGTTCCTTTCGAATTACTGGACACTGCTGACTATTAAAAACAGAACTACTAGCAGAGCGTTTCACTTTAATTCATGATTATACACAACAATTGTGACCTCCACCATATACATTTATTTTACAAACCTTCCACAGTATGCGCAGCTTTTCATCGTGTTCATATAATACACCCAAGTTCATCAAAATCAGAGTCCACCCGTAGCTCAGTCAACTACTCTTCAATCAAGAGTGTGTTGTGATTAATACTAGTGATGGACGAAGAAGCACACGGGCATAACATTACTCTTTAATCTCTTCATCCTTCCCTCTATCCTTATCATTCTCCCCTTCCCCAATTTCCTTATCCTTCTCCCATTTCCTTCACCCTACTATTCCCTCAACCTACCAAACCTTCCTCCTCCATCTCTACAGTTTCTTACTATCCCTCCTTCCCACTTTTCCCTCCTCATCCACTTCTTCATTTCCATCTCCTCTATTTTATCTCCTCATCATCCTTTCCTCCCCATAACTTCATCCCACTTTTCTCTTCTCATTCTAATCCTACTTCTTCCCCGTCCTTATCCTACTTCTCTCTCCTCACCCTTATACTACTTCCCACTCCTTATCCTAATCTTACTTCAGACTCCTCTTTCTCATCCTACTCCTCCCTCATCTTCATCGTATTTCTCCCTCCTCATCCTCATCCTACTCCTTACTCCTCATCATACATCACACTCCTCATCCCACTTAACAATCCTCACTCATCATCCTTATCCTAATACTCACTCCTCATCCTCATCCTACTTCTCACTCATCATCCTCATCCTACTTCTCACCCCTCATCCTTAACCTAATTCACACTCCTCAGCCTCGTCCTACTCACTCCTCATCCTTAACCTAATTCACAGTCCTCAGCCTCGTCCTACTTCTCACTCATCATCCTCATCCTAGTTCTCACCCCTCATCCTTAACCTAATTCACACTCCTCAGCCTCGTCCTACTTCTCACTCATCATCCTTATCCTAATACTCACTCCTCATCCTTATCCTAATTCTCATTCCTCATCCTCATCTTCATCCTACTTCTCACTCACTTTCCTCATCCTACTTTTCACTCCTCATCTTTAACCTAATTCACACTCCTCAGCCTCGTCCTACTTCTCACTCATCATCCTCATCCTACTTCTCACCCCTCATCCTTATCCTAATTCACACTCCTCAGCCTCGTCCTACTCACTCATCATCCTCATCCTACTTCTCACTCCTCATCCTTAACCTAATTCATACTTCTCAGCCTAGTTCTACTTCTCACTCATCATCCTCATCCTACTTCTCACTCCTCATCCTTAACCTAATTCACACTCCTCAGCCTCGTCCTACTTCTCACTCATCATCCTCATCCTACTTCTCACTTTCTTATCCTTAACCTAATTCACACTCCTCAGCCTCGTCCTACTTCTCACTCATCATCCTTATCCTAATACTCACTCCTCATCCTTATCCTAATTCTCACTCCTCATCCTCATCTCCATCCTACTTCTCACTCACTATCCTCATCCTACTTTTCACTCCTCATCTTTAACCTAATTCACACTCCTCAGCCTCGTCCTACTTCTCACTCATCATCCTCATCCTACTTCTCACCCCTCATCCTTATCCTAATTCACACTCCTCAGCCTCGTCCTACTCACTCATCATCCTCATCCTACTTCTCACTCCTCATCCTTAACCTAATTCACACTTCTCAGCCTAGTCCTACTTCTCACTCATCATCCTCATCCTACTTCTCACTCCTCATCCTTAACCTAATTCACACTCCTCAGCCTCGTCCTACTTCTCACTCATCATCCTCATCCTACTTCTCACTCCTCATCCTTAACCTAATTCACACTCCTCAGCCTCGTCCTACTTCTCACTCATCATCCTCATCCTACTTCTCACTCCTCATCCTTAACCTAATTCACACTCCTCAGCCTCGTCCTACTTCTCACTCATCATCCTCATCCTACTTCTCACTCCTCATCCTTAACCTAATTCACACTCCTCAGCCTCGTCCTACTTCTCACTCATCATCCTCATCCTACTTCTCACTCCTCATCCTTAACCTAATTCACACTCCTCAACCTCGTCCTACGTCACACTCCTCATCCTCGTCCTACTTGTCAATCCTCATCCTCGTCCTACTTCACACTGCTCACCTTCATCCTACTTCACACACCTCAACCTATTTCTCACTCTTCATCCTCATCATACTTCTCACTCCTCATGCTCATCCTACTTCTCACTTGTCATCCTAATCCCACTTCTCACTCCTCATCCTTAACCTAATTCACACTCCTCATCCTCGTCCTACTTCTCAATCCTCATCCTACTTCACACTTCTCACCCTCATCCTACTTCACACACCTCAACCTATTTCTCACTCCTCATCCTCATCCTACTTATCACTCCTCATGCTCAACCTACTTCTCACTCGTCATCCTCATCATATTCCACAATCCTCATCCTACTTCTCATCCTTCTCCTACTTTACATCTTCATCCTCATCTTACTTTTCACTCCTCATTTTCATCCTCATCCCACTTCTCATACCTCATTCTCATCCTATTTCCCACACTTCATCCTCATCCTATTTCTCACATTTAATTCTCATCTTAATTCCATTTCTCAATTCTCATCGCAGTTTTCTCTCTTTAGTGGTATTATTATTATTATTATTATTATTATTATTATTATTGTAGTACTATTTTGTTATTAATATTCTTATGATCAACATCATCATCATCATACTTACCATTTTGTTAGAAACAAATATGAGACAAGAATCAGGCAGTGTGTGAAGAGACTAGAATTTTATTGTGCTTTCTACTGCTTCTCAAAAAACATTGCGTAATCATGCCTACATACATTTGAATACAGCTGTTAATCCGGTTTGTTGCTGTTCATCGCAGCTCTTGTCTGACATTTATTTCGGCTACAGCATCTTAGAATAGCATTAACACGACAATTACAATGGAACTAGGCGTTAAATTCATGAACTACCCAGCTGGCTGAATTACTTGAAATTTTGTTTCGTGTTCTGTTCAATTTAATGAGCAGCTTCACCTGCCTTGAAATCTTGAAGCTACGGGTGCTCTTCTCTGAATTTATGACGTAAGTTGGATCATCAAGAGGTGGCCCTAATTGCTACTGTAAACCATTTCAGAGATTTTAACATCTCTAAATGGTTTATTAGAGGTGGTTCTTAACTTATGCAGTCACCTCTGGTGTTAATTGATAATAATATTCTCAATTTGTATTCAGATGGAAGTTCTTTAAATCTTTACCTTCATACTGCATCACATTTCTTTAACATTCTTTAGAATTGCATACCGGATCTTTCCTGGTGATAAAAAAACGACTAGAAAACTGTACCAATCGTAACATCTAGGCCTACTATAGGCCTAATGCATTTCACGAGGCTTAGTTCACACGTCTCATCTCCTTCGTAGGTAGAATAGTTTGTATGGGTGCAGGTAATATTTAACTTACCATAACTAACAACGACTGAACCTCAACATTACAAATAAGCAACGTTGCTTAAGTGCGAATTGCTCGTACGAACATTGTTCTGGGAGGCTAAAAAGTCGAGACTTCCATGAACTAAGTGTACAGAGATGTAGTACCGAGTCCAATGCTATAAACTTCAAGAATAAATATACAAAAGCACCTTTACCCTACTTGTGTATTTAATCACATTTTTTACTTTTTTGTAAAGTATTCACGCGTTTATTTATTTATTTATTTATTTATCTGTCTAAACAGTTGACTAAACAACAACCATATATCTATCTACGTACATCTGTCTGCCTGCCTTCCTATTTACTTATTTATTTATTTATTTATTTATTTATTTATTTATTTATTTATTCATTCATTTATTTTACATAATTAGGATTTGTTGTAATTCTAGGTAGGCCTTATTTTATAATATTCATATATCTTTTGTCTACAGTAATGTCACTAAAGGTTTTGATTTATCTAGAGAAAATCAAAACTCCAGTGGGTTTTCATTACATGATTAGATAAAGGTATATGAAAATTAGAAGAAATAAAATACTCTAATACAATGAAATATTGACGTACGAAAATACTAAACTGTCTTCAAATGTATCATTGTACTATCTCATCATTACAATATTCCGCTAGATGACAGTAGTGTGTTATGATCAGCTGTTCTCTTGTTGCCAGTTGTGGCACTGTATAATCTTCATTGAACTCTATGGACGACTACTAGTCAAGAAAGCTTTATTGATTCAGGTTCATTTTTATTAAAACAGTTGCATTCCACTTCAATTATATATATATATATATATATATATATATATATATATATATATAAAACAATCTCTGATACGTGACTATCTTTTAACAGCAGAAGCTATAACATAACCTAAATAATATAAACAAGATAATTGATAGAAAAATTTTAATTAAACATGATAAAATAAACACGAATCATTTTAAAAGGTGCTATTGAAAGTACAATGTTAGCAAACAAAGAAACAAATGCTAGGGAGGTGATAAAAACAAATGCTAGGAAGATGATAAAGCAAATGCTAGGGAGATGATAAAAATTGTAGGATAAGCAGCCATGATTGGTTGAAACACGTCGTTCCGTACAATTTTATTGGTCAAAAGTAGTATCACGTAGTAAAAGTGTAACAATCTGTACAAAGACTATTACTCACAACCGTTTTGAAAATGTTAAGTATGTCAACTATACGTGGGCCACCTGTACAAACATCGAACAATATAATTGTAAAGGAATACGAGTATATTGGTTTTAAACAATAGCTTATATTCATTAGAAGTAATAATAACTATATTCGTACCGTGCACGCTTGTCATCCAAGCGGTTCGTGATTCGATTTCCTGTGAAGGCAATAAATCAAATTTATCTTCCGTCTACAGGACTGGATGGTTGTCCATTGTCTTGTGATTGTTCTATGATGTCTCTGCTATGGCTCTGTATTGTGCCAATCTCTCAGCCAGAGAGGCCTACAATATGTAGATGTCTAGTGTTGATTCAGAGACAATAGCCTCCATCCTCTACACTGGTATATAAGTCGGTAGGCTTACTGCAGGGGAGATAAAAGAGATTAAGAAAGAAAGAAAGAAAGAAAGAAAGAAAGAAAGAAAGAAAGAAAGCGAGCAAGAAATAATAAGAAAAGAACAAACAAGCAAAAAAGAAATATATTCGTTTACGTGATAAATTCGTTCGAGGAATATTTTAATTTTAAATAATATATTAGCTTTAAGTGTTTAAGTAGTATATTCCTTTTAACAAATACATTCGTTCAAATCACTCGTCCGTTAGTCCACTCGTTCGTGAACCCATTCGTTCAATATATAATCTCTATTAATTCAAAATTGCATTATTTCCAAAAATATCTATGTGTCAAAATATTCATTTTCTTGAATATCAATTTATTTACAATTTAACTAGTTCAATAATCACTTCGTTCAAAAATAAATCCTTTTTTCAATAATTCTTTTTCCCAAGAATAAATTGAAAACCCATTCTTTCAGTAATCCCTTCCCCCAATAATAATTCAAAATCAAATTGTTCAATAATCCTTCTTTCCAATAATCTGATTTGTTCAGTAACACATTCGTTCAGTAAACTGTTCGACAGAACTTACTTTCAATATTTAATTCGTTCTAAAACCGATTCCTTTATTATACAGAGTCTTTCGTAAGTAACGAGTCTATTGAAAAATCAACTGTTTTAGATAATTTTTTGAAATGATGTTCATCCTCACGAGAAAGATTCCTTCCCGGTGCCGTACAGTCGATTTGTAAACAAGCACCCCCTTCTCCCGCAGCCAGAGGAAGCTACTTATCCATGTGTAATACGCATTTGATGCCAACTTAAAATGACCTAGAGCATGGCCTTCTATACGCCAAGGATAATGGCACACGGCCATGCCTTTACACATTGTTGTGATAGACTGGAATGATAAAATGCCACTCAGCAGCTTAACGTTACTGCAGAAGAGAAAAGTTGCTGCCTGGTTTGAACTTAGAGACAGTATCGCTCAAATTAAATGTTTATTCTGTAGATGAAGTGTTGCCAGGCAGGTGGATCGGTCGCACAGGCCTAATCCGTTGGCCTCCGCGATCACCTGATTTGACTCCCCTGGACTTCTATTTCTTGGGATTCACCAAGGATCATGCCTATGCGACTAAGCCACGCACCATTCCTGAATTAGTGGAGCGAACTGAACACACGATACAAATGGTTACGCCTGACATGCTCACCAGGGTCCATAAAGAGTTGATACGTCGCTTACATTTGTGTATTCAGCAGAATGGAACACATTTTGAAAATTGTACACCATAATTTGACAACAATTGAAACTGTGTTTACATTTAGGTGTTTTAATAAAGGTTTAAAACACTAACCATTCTTTCGTTTAATAGCTCCGGCGGCGAGGGGAGGGGGTGTGTTTCCAAATCGACTGTACGGCACCGGAAAGGGTTCTTTCTCGTGAGGATGAACATCATTTCAAAAAATTATCCAAAATAGTTAATTTTTCGATAGACTCTTTACTTATGAAAGAGCCTGTATACTTGTTTTAATAATGCCTACATTTATTCCACTAAAAGAAAGTATGCAGATGATGATTCGTGACATTTTTAAATCCCCAAGAAATACACCCACCGCTCTTTTAAACTTTGAGAGAAGATACATTGCGACTCGTGCAATCTTTACAGGCAAACTACCTGATTTAAATTCAGGAACGGTCGCGAGATGGAATCGTGTCCGGTAGCCGTGCTCGACAAGACCGCCGGCAATAAACACAACTCATCCCCGCCACCTCGCCATGCTGATCTTCCACCTTTGGCTTGCAGAACTTTTGAGATCGGACGACCGGGCGTTTCTCTTTTGTTTTGCAGCTGTTGCTATGCATCATCTGACAGGATTTGCCGCAGTCTTTTGTTACCAAAACATATTTCGGCAATATAAACATTTATGCAACGAAGATACACTGCTTAACAACGCATTTTTTGCTGCTATAAAAAGTACTGAATCATAGTACAATGTTCTGCAACACGGTGATATGAATCTCAAAACGGTCGTGGATGTCTTCAACACTAGAGCCTCGTCTAGCTTAAAAATACAGTGTGTCCCGAAATTCGCGGATAGCTGCTACATCGTGTGAATTCGGACAGAAAATGGAGACGAAAGTGTTAGTGAAAATTGTTGCCACAAGAATTTTAATTTCACAGATGAACAACACTGCACAATATAGAATGTCTAAGTAGTTTACCCCCTAATGTTTATTGTATTTATCATTGTAACTAACAAGCAATAAAATTATAAGAAATTGATAAATAATAATTTTATTATGAAGTTATGAATGAACATGGCGCAACATAGAAATAATTACTACTGTTGCTATCCTATTCTTCATTTCCCTAAGCGCTAGCTCAATTTCATCCCTTATAATAAATTATTTTCGTGTTCTGATATGGCTGTTTCATCTTCTACGCCTATAGCAAAATTACCTGGAAGATTCCCTGTTTCATATAGTTCTTATACACATTTCGTTCATCTGCTCAGCATTCTTTGCTTGTCTGTTATTTCATTACTAGGGTACGGATTTTAGGTAGTTAAAATGTAATTTTACGTGCCTAAAATAGGCTTAAACGTGTAGGAAATAGTCTCTAAAAATTGAAAATAGGCTCCAACAAAAAATGTTTTCTTTAAAAACATGTTCCAAATCATCAGGAATTCACTTCTAGAATTTAATAATTTTAAATGCTTATACACCGTTACCAACACTACTACTAAACGTATAAGAACAACAAAATAATATCTAACTAGTTATATTAAACTAGACAATTAAATGTGAAAAATAAGTTTTAGACAAAAATTCAGTACACAAACAAGTCAAATATAATCAATTTTTACCAAGCCTTGTCCGTTAATGTTCATAATTAGCTTCACAATAAATTACTAATACTTTTTCTAAATTTTCAACTAAAAAGCAATGCCGTCTGTCACTCAACACAAATTCGTATGCTGAAAATGAACGCTCCACATCCATTGAAGTAACAGGAGCGTATTTCAATTTTGATACTACTTGGACAGGAATGTTACATTGTAAATCCGCGTTCTTCCCTGCTAGGATATCTGAAGCAGTACGCAGGTCCTCCAGTGCTACATTTCTCTGCAGAACTTGCTTCAGTTTATCCCGTACTTTATTTCCAACAGAACCAGGAACACATTTTGAATTTAAAATACAAATTTTCGACATAGAAATGGGTGTTTTGAACTGTTAGAGATATAACATACTTAATAGGTCAAAATAGCCTTTGTCGTCAAAATAGGCATTTTTAGGTGCTATTAAAATACCAATTTTGGGCATAGTTTTATATGAAACATGTACCTGCAAGTTTTTATGAACTTATCTTTAAGGATTAAAATAGGTTTTTATCTAAAATCCGAAGTCTATTCATTACCAATTTCGTCTTTATTAACCACATCGATTTTCAATTCCTATTTGAGAAAATCGAAACATTTTACTTCGAGGTACATAAAAGTATTTCTTCCTTTTCTCTAGATCCTATATTTCTCTACATTTCTGTTTCATTCAGTCTTTGTTCGCTCTATCAATCCCTTTTCTTAATCGTTTTTTTTTTTTCAGTTTTCTGTAATATCTTGTACCCACCTTTTTCTGTGTTGATGTTTTTCCATTTTCTGCTAATGGAATTGAATAAACTGACAAAAATGAAAGGACGATAGTAGTGATGATAAGAGAAACTAGTATGATAAATAACTGCAGATTTAAAAAAATGAAAGAAAAAATTTGGCAAAGCTACTACTGCTAACAGTGGTAGTAAGGTAGAGTATAATTATTGTGATGATGATGACGACGACGATAATGATGATAATGATGAAGATGATAATGATTAGGGCTCGGATTTTGAAGATCTAAAAGTTAGTGTTGCAACGAAGTATAGTTCAAGATAAGCAAACATTCCCTCTATCTCAGGTAGAATCCTCGTTATCACTAGGTACTTTGTTACGCTGGTGAACATTGACTCCGAAATCTATTCACAATTTTTCCACAATAAACGTAAACAAAAGAAAGATTACAGTACCCTCCCCACAGGTAACAAAATCTGTGGCGCGGTTTGCACAGAAACAATTCCTTTCATTTGAAGTACCATGTGTTGAGCAAAGACTCTTTGAATTCCAAAGAAGTGTAAATCAGACGCTTACCTTACATATTCTAACAAACAACTAACTATATATACTCACTGTCAATTTTAACTTTTAGGTCCTCAAAATCCGAGCCCTAATGATGATGATGTTGGTAATTCAAACGGTAGCGCGTTTGCCTGGTGATCGTGGGCTGCGCTTGGGCGTGGATTGGATTCCCACTTCGACTGATTACTGATTGTTTTACGAAGTTTGCCTCAACTTTGAGGTAAATGTATTGTAATTACATAGCGAATTCTCGGTCACATCTCAACAAATACCATTAAACTATCATCACTTTCTATGACACTACATTACTTACTAATTGATACCCACTCCATTAAAAATACCTAATTTATAAAACTAGTCAACGCTGTAGAGTAATAGTTAGCATGTCTGATCGTGTTTCGTCATTATAATTACACTTCCTCTCTTTCATCATTATCTCTGTTTCTTTCCTAGGTTTCGAGCTTCAATGTAGAGTCGGCTGCGGGCCGCCGACCCCATAGATATGTGGTCATTCGTTGTTGGTGGTAGTGCTTATGCACCGTGGGCTCTTTATTGGACTCATGGTAATTCGTGGGACCGGGGTTGAGAGACCGTAGTGAGACCTACATAGTAAGATAAAGTTATCATGTAGCCTGTAGGGGAGATCGGAGGCGACCCGCAGGGGGATCTGTAGTATGGGGGCCTTAGGGCATGCACACCATTCCATCCCGAGTAGTACAATGGGCCCACCCAAGTGGCTTGTGTGCGAGAACAGTTGCAGTTGGTGCCCTCCCTGAAGGGGGACTAATAGATTTTCAAAACTGGTAAAGTAACAAACATATAGGTGCTAACTTACACTGATTTATAGGTCATTCGTTATCTCGTGAAACCAAATGCATGTGTGATTCGTAGCTATAGTAAGAACCTTATGGTGGACAAGTGAAGGCGTAGCAAGGGAAAAGAGCTTCCTTTCCTAGTCCACTTTTTAATTCTTTCTTCCCCTCATACGCACGTAGGTTTCATGAGAAAAATCTTTACTTGATGATGGAACAGATTTGTAACGTTTGCTATGACACGGTCAAAATACCCAAATATTTCCCACCAAGTTAAATTTCATAAAGGTTTCCCATAAAACATAAAAAAAGTTCATGAATGGCAGCAACGTACAGTCTTAGAAAGAAGTTTTGTCGTACAGATACTTTATAAGTCCCAGAAAGGAGGCAGTGCGCATGAATATAGGACGTGCGACCTGGTTCACAAGGACTAGTTGAGGTAATCAAATTAGTTTTGTTTTGTTGTATGTCTGATCATGCTCACTGCCTCCTTTCTGAGACTGTATCTGTGCGACAAAACTTTTTTTAAGACTGTACAGTACAGTACGTATTTCTTATACGGAAATACCATCTCTGCGCTTGTCTAGAGATACCGAAATATTCCAGCCTACAGCACCAAGCCGACGGTTTAAATATAACAGTGGCGATTCGTGATATTTTTTTGTATGTAGGATGTGAGATTGACGACTGATGACCAAGACAGAAACTAATATTAATAATAATATAATATTAGTAGTAGTAGTAGTAGTAGTAGTAGTAGTAGTAGTAGTAGTAATAATAATAATAATAATAATAATAGTAATAATATAATAAGAGCACGCAAAATCAATACAAGCAGGCTTATGTTAGTCTTTGACTCAATATTCTGGAACTGGCAATTTATTAGTAGTGAATTTCGATTCTTCTCCCCATTTTAGTTGCGAAGATGGTTCCTAAGCCATTTTACTGCCCGATATTTACAGATGTTCTGTCGTACGTTTGCGTAATTAATTTCTTGCTACAGTTAAATTCTTCTAAATGATAAAATACAACTTCAGATATTCCTTCGGCTGTCCTGTCATCTGAAAATCCTGTTAGTTCTTGTATTTATTATAGTTTATTTTATTTATTTTATGTAATTTTGTTTCTTATTAATTTTATTTTTATAGTATATAATTTTAAATTATTTATTATTTCGTTTATTATATTCTTTTAAAATGACCAATGAACTGCATTTAAGGAGGCTATAAGGATGCTTGAAAACTCTTATTGTAGTCTCTGACAGGATCTCCATCACCAAGAAAGAAGGGTCGTAGTATTAGGATACGCGGTCATATCCTCAAAAGTAGCTAAACTCAAGCCATACCCCGCCCTCCGCACCCTCCCCTGTCCGCTAACTTCACTGTGTTTGCTGTAACATATTTGGATGGTTCCTCGGAAATTATTTCTGAGCTGTGCAGTGGCGACAACTCACGACAGAAAGTGGAAGCTTAAAGGACGCATTGAAAATCAAAATCTGTAATTAAAATATTTTCGCAGGAGTTAACATATATTTTCTGTCCTCAGAGGCACGAAATTAAACTGTAGGATCACCCTCATATCCTTCATGGAGGAATCGCCAATTAAATATAACTGAACTCTTGCACAGACAACTAAATCAGATTAATATAAAATTGAGGAACACAGATCATAAGGAACCTGGACATACATTCATAATAGCTTCCTTACAAAATGCAATGTACTCGTGAGCTTAAAAACAATGTATACAGTGTATCAGTGTGAACTTTCTACGGAGCAAAGTTTCCATTCAAAACGACAAATAAAGTCAGTGTTACGTGCGTCTGGAGAGACCACGACCTTAACCTGAATCCGCCGCAGGACAGACGGTGCATTCATCTTGTTTTCCCTTTCCAACTTTCCTTTAGTCAATATATACGTATCAACTGAAGCCTGCTTGCTTGCCTACGTCTGGTTAAATTTATTCACACATTTTGGGAACAAAAAACTGGCTTTCACTTTAAACGCGACACCTCTCGCTGTTTTATTCAATCCAGTTCAGTTACTTTTGCGTTTTTCTTTGGTTTAAGCATTTCCTATACAATTATTAGATACTCATAGAGATCAGGAACACACTCGATAAATATGAAGGGGTTAGAATGAAACAGTCCAAAGTCACACTTTTAACAAAAATAGTTTTCTGTGCGAGTTCATTTCTTACAAATATATGGCGAAGCTTTTAGTTTTTTTTTAGTTGGTTATTTAACGACGCTGTATCAACTACTAGGTTATTTAGCGTCGATGAGATTGGTGATAGCGAGATGATATTTGGCGAGATGAGGCCGAGGATTCGCCAGAGATTACCTTGTATTCACATTACGGTTGGGGAAAACCTCGGAAAAAACCCAACCAGGTAATCAGCCCAAGCGGGCATCGAACCCGCGCCCGAACGCAACTTCAGACCGGCAGGCAAGCGCCTTAACCGACTGAGCCACGCCGGTGGCACGAAGCTTTTAGTAAAATATTATCAGATTTACTCAACAAATGACGTAAGTATAAATGAGGAAGAATTTATGATACCATACCTAATATCATTTGATTGTGGTACCAACAAGATTGTCACTCTGCGCACACATCACTTGATCCCCAATCGGGAGTATTTTTTTTTTGTTTACTTGGTTATTTAACCACGCTGTATCAGCTACTAGGTTATTTAACGTCGATGAAATTGGTGATAGCGAGATGAAGTTGAGGATTCGATGGCATTCGCCTTACGATTGGGAAAACCCCGGAAAAACCCAACCAGGTAATCGGCCCAAGCGGGGATCGAACCCGCGCCCAAACACACCTTTGAATCGACAGGTAAAAGCCTTAGCCGACCGAGCTCGCCGGTGGCTACGGGAGTATCACGGAAGACGGATAGGTGTCCATGGGCCACAGGAATGGCCTCCACGATCGCCTAATACAGTGGTCGTCAGCACTCGCAGAAATGGGTAAAGGGTAAGCGGAGCCGTCCCGTGTGCCCCGTCGTGCGACAGGAAGAGATAGAGAGCATACCCGCTAGCAGCTACGAGTGCACCATAGTGCAGTGTGTTCTCCGCGGGGAAGAGACGCTAGCCCAGGGTGCTCTTTGCTGATGACCGCTGGTCTAATATGTTTCCAATGGACTACTTATGGGATTATGTAAGGGGTCGTGTTTATCAGGACCTGGTTCCAATCGTCAAGGGGGAAAATTTTTCTCCTGAAATTTCGCCCAGTGTACAGTGGCTCTCATAATTGATGGTACACTATCATTTAAGAATACAATTTTATGAGATTAATTACTCAGAGAGAATTTTACTTAAATAACGTTAATTATTCTAAGGAGAGTATGTGTTTACACATTACAATTACGATTTTTTCCCTCCAACTCTGTTTGAAGATACTGTAAGCACTGCATAATAATTTTATTACCTTAAATACACGATCAACTATATCACAAAATTGAACGTACACCTATTAACATGCCTCGAACTCACCTCTATTACTATCCGGGCAAGAGGTTCAGCAGCTGCGTCTTGACTATCGGTAGGTATATTACACAGAGTGGACTGTTTATTTCCGTGCCCTAGTCGAAATGGGCAAGAGGAAAGAAACTTCCTTAGAGGAGCGGAAATCAATTATTAATTTGACTTTAAAAGGGAAATCACTTAGAGAAATAGGTTCAATTTTTAAAACAACACATTCTACAATTCAAGGTATAGTAAATACAGGTACTCACCTTAATATACGGCCAGGTTTTAATTTCATTATTTTCGAACTTGAGTCAGACAGTAAGTGCAAAAAACATTAATAGTATTATCAATTAATTGAAGCACACGATAGAAGAATATTGAGCAAACATTTATTGATTCAGAATTAATATATACCATATAATTTGTCCTTTTGAGTATAAAAAGCAAAAAGTTGTATACACTTTAATATTCGGTCAGTGTGATACGGTCCCTTTTTACTGTGTTTACTATGTCGTCTGCAAGCACTGCACGGTGAAGGGTG
Organism: Periplaneta americana; assembly: GCA_025594305.2. Classification (NCBI taxonomy): domain Eukaryota; kingdom Metazoa; phylum Arthropoda; class Insecta; order Blattodea; family Blattidae; genus Periplaneta; species Periplaneta americana. Next base: position 69,737,712 of record JAJSOF020000031.1, read on the forward strand.
GGAGTGGTATGCTTCAGTTGTCTTCTTGCTGTTAACACTGGCAGACCTGTAGTCCGATTTTGCAAGATCATTGTAATAATGGGGCGCAAAGGTAAGAATACTAGTTTTGAAAAACGACAGCTTGTTATTTTTCACCATGAGAAGGGACGTACACATAGAGTAATCGCCGAAGTGTTGAATATGAGAAGGAGTACAGTCGGGGACATAATCAGAAGATATGAGAATGAAGACAGGATTTAATATGTGCCTCAGAGAGGGCAACCAAGGAAGTTAACAGACAGAGATTTACGTTCGATCATCAGGAAAGTTAATAAGAACCCTCGAATAAGTGCTCCCCAACTAGCAAAAGACCTAGCAAAAGAATCTTCAAAGACTGTGCACTCTGAAACAATTAGAAAAATTTTAAGGAAGAGTGGTTACCATGGAAGAGTGGCTAGGAAAAAACCTCTGGTATCTGAAGTTAACAGAAAGAAAAGATTTGAATTTGCGAAAAACAATATTGACAAGGATGAAGCAAAGTGGAATGACGTCATTTTCGTGGACGAAAGTCCATTTAGCGTTTTTGGTCAGGCTGGTCGTGTCATGGTGTGGCGTAAGGTGAAAGAAGACATGAAAATTGATAACTTGCAACCAACTGTGAAGCATGGTAGAGGTTTGGGGCTGCATGTCAGCTGCTGGAGTAGGGGAGCTCGTCTTCATTGACGGTAACATGAACAAGGAACAGTATTTTCAAATCCTGAAACAAAATTTACACAAGAGTGCTGAAAAGTTGGGAATACGTAATACTTTTAAATTTTACCAAGACAACGACCCCAAACATAAGTCGTATATTGTGCGCAACTGGTTATTTTATAACTGTCCAAAAGTTATCGATACGCCTCCCCAATCTCCCGACTGCAACTCTATAGAAAATCTATGGAATGAGCTGAACAGAAGACTGAGAAAAGTGCCAGTTTCTTCAAAAGAAGAGTTAAAGAGACGACTGAAAAAGGAATGGGACCGTATTGATGGAACATATACAAGCAGGATCGTAGCCAGTATGCCCAGACGGTTGCAGCATGTTATCCAGCAGAACGGGTACCCAACAAGGTATTAATTTCCTATTACAGTTGTTATGAAGAAGTATATTTTTTATTTTCTAACTTTTGACCGAATATTAAGTTGACAGTGATATTTTTGTTTATGTTGATAAAAGAATAAATAGTTTGAGTTTTGTAATGTTAAATTCAATTTGGAAAAATGGATTATATTGTTTACTTTGTATGTTGTACAAATATTTTTTGTTTTATACGCAATAATGTATTTATTTCGCTTCAAATTGTTTATTAAAGTTTTGAAATATTCAATTTAAAGCCTGGCAGAATAATAAGTTGAGCACCTGTAGATACATATATAACGGAGGAATAGAAAATAAGAGCGCCCGAGGTAGAAAGAAAAAACTTAACGAACGAGATGAACCCCAGATAGTTTCCACAGTTCGACGTAACCCACGGCTTAGTGCTCCGAAACTGACCTCTAACGTTAATGCAACACTTAGCCAACCTGTATTCACTGTTAACGATTCGTCGCACTTTGAGAAGAGCGGGTTATCACGGCAGAGTAGCGAGGGAAAAGCCATGGATCACGGAAATAAATCGACGTAAGAGATTGGACTTTGCGAAAAGGTATGTAAATTGTAGTGAAGAGTTGGAAATCAGTCATCTTTATTGATGAAAGTAAATTCAACATTTTTGGTTCGAATGGACGAAATTTCGTGTGGCGCAGAGTTAATACAGGGTTTAGAAAGGAAAATCTCCACCCAACTGTAAAACATAATGGTGGTTCTTCTATGATTTGGGGCTGTATATCTGCTAATGGAGTAGGGAACCTAGCTTTCATAGAGACCACAATGAACCAGTACGGATACCTTAACATTTTGAAGCAAAATCTCCAACAAAGTGCGGAGAAAATGGGCTTGGGGTCGTACTATCAATTCCAGCATGACAACGACCCAAAACATACGGACCTCAGTGTTAAGTTGTGGCTGCTATATAATACCCCAAAACGCTTGAATACACCACCTCAATCCCCAGATCTCAATCCGATTGAGAATTTGTGGTGGGAATTGGAAAAAATGGTACAAAAACACCACGCAACAAGTAAAAGTCAGCTTAGGCTGCATTAATTCAAGAATGGTCAAATATTTCTAGTTCCATGACAAATAAATCAGTACAGTCCATGCCAAAACGATTGAGAGAAGTTATTAAAGCCAAGGGACTGTCTGCAAAGTATTGAGCTTGTTGTTCTTGCAAATAATATTATGTTTTTTTCCTGTGTACCATCAATTATGTGATGTTGAATTAAGATGTGTTTTCTTAAATTTAATTTTATTTAATTAACATTGTAGATAAATAACGTACAAATTATGTTTAGTTGGAGAAATGATAATAGACGTTATAATTATATTTGTTTTGTATGTAAATTATAACGCTGAATACAAAATATATTTTGATTTATATGAAAAATGTAAGTGTACGATCAATTATGAGAGCCACTGTATGTAACCGGTGCCCTTCCAGAAGCGTTATGCGCTGGAGGAAATATAGTGAGTAGCGAGTCAGCTGTAACGATTGAGATAACCATCGTGCTTAATCACCAGGCTTCGGCCTAGGGACGCAGAGTAACCAGTATGAGGTTTAGAGAACACGGAGTATAAATGACGTCATGACCCGTAAGAAAATGTGACTGCAACAGCACAGGTGGGTCCATAATGTGCATTACCGTTGTGTATATTGCTGTTTGGCTGCGGTACGTGTAACAGGCTTCGGCGTAGGGACACCTGATTGAAGGTTACAACTCACGTTAATACTTTAATGGTAGACATTTATTGTCTACACTCGGAATGTACTGCATATACTGCATCTGTACTGGGTGAAATATATTTTGTGCGGTACTGTGACGGACTATTTACATATTGGACAAGAAGTAACGGCGCGCTCCATCTCCCATTCCACTCGACCAACACAACTATCGGCCGTGCGTTCTGAACTTCATGCGTTTCTGTGCCCAAGGCCGAAGCCTGCTAATCACATTTTACCCCTAGTTGTTAGACGATCGTTCACCTCTTTGTAGACCTTGGCCCTCCATGATTTATAACGTAACGGACTTTCTTTGTTAGTTTAGATTTGTTTGCGTTTTTTTTCTTTTGTTTCAACTTTGTCATATATAATTGCGTATATTCTTAGACATACTAAAAAAACTTAATTTTTTGGTTATTTTTATCCCTACACAAAGACCTACTGAAAGACTTTAAAGACTTTTGACAGAATTTACTCTTTTATTAAATCCAGTTCAAATTTTTTATTGTTCTCTTGCCTTCAGTAATACACACTCATGAATATTAGGAAAGCATTCCTTATTTTGATATATAATTTTATGTATGTAATATTTTAAGAACAAAAAATAACTTTCACTTCAAATCGACATCACTCGCCGTTTAATTTAATACAATTCACTTTTTCTCTCTCTTGTTTTAACACTGTACAATTATGCACTCATATATAGTAATAATGCAACCGATCTTGCGATATATCACTTCGTATGTGTAAAATTACTGCTGGTCTGATTTTTTCAGTTTCTATCTCTCTCTCTCTCTCTTTTTCTCTCTTCTCTCTCTCTCTCTCTCTCTCCAGACCAGAGTTTTCACTTTTTCTATCCCCATAGGCGATCGTATTGAACATTAATTTTATGCCGGATATAAGCGAGTCGGCCCGCTCTGAATTGGATCATTGTAATATTATGATACCAGATTACATCTAAACACATGGCGGTCCCAAAACTACAAATATTAAATTTTCACGTGGTCGTTCAGTACAATTCATAGCTCCACGTTGCGAACACGTATTGTCGGACGTCTGCCTGCATTCGGAACAAGTTCCAGGGAAGACTCAGTGTCAGTCAAAGTTGGTTAATGGTTCTACATAAGGAATGTCACTGTCGGTGACCTACTTCAATTGGACTGTGCTTTTTTTCCGGACGGAGCGGGAAATGATCTGCTTACTTTCAGTAAGAAAGGGTCTAACTTGTTTACAGTTTCGCTTATAATTCCTACAATGCATAATTGTGTGAAAACACCTCGAGTGATACAAGAACGGGCTTGATGAAGTGTATCATATTGTTTATTATTTTTATTCTGTTCCAAGTTAGAACTATTTTCACGGACTTATAGAATACCTTGATCTTTACTTTCCGCGTTACATAGTTTTTGGGTTAGAATACTCAAAATACATTTACGAAAAGAAAAAAGGTTAACTAAATTATGCGAATTACAATTTAAAATAGATATTTAGTGTATATTTGAAGTGTTTCTTGGAAGTATTTGCTAGGCAATTTTAACCAATAGGTTACATTTGAATCCTCTAGATTCAAAATCCCCTAAAGACCATTTTGTTTATAATTGAGTTATGCCCAAATATTGCTTGCTAAGAATGAATTCTAATGATTTATGTAGTTTGAATTCAAAAATCCACTGAATTTAAAGCAAAATGTTTATTAAAAGTCATTGTTGGGTATAAATTTCCTCTATTTGTCACCAGTTACTGTCAAAATAATTTAATTTCTGAAAGTGGATATAGGGAATTTTGATTCTATAGGATTCATTTATTGTTAGAGTAATTAATAATGGTCTTATTCTTGTGCCGTTGCAGTTCAATCCTAACATTCTTAAATCTTAAACTCTCAGCATTGTTATTAAAATGTTTCTAACTAAATTTAAATTTCTATTACTGAACACACTTCCTGTTCTTCTAATAATGGTCTTATTCTGTCAGGCTGTTCAATCTTTATTATATCTTAAAATTAGTATTGTTATTAAAATTATTAAATTTAAATTTTATTACTGAACACACTTTATTCTTTATTCAGGCTTATCTTTATTAATTATTATTAAATAATTCTCAAAGATAGGGACGCTATTTCAGGCTTACATGTTATAGTTAAATTTGGTTAGAAGAGCATTAAAATGGTAGGAAGTGTATTGATTAAATAAGAATCATTTTGTGAAATGTAATATATTTTACATTTTATACATAATTTCATTATATTAGTTTAATTATTCAATTATGTAGAATTTAATTGCAACAGTTTTTTTTACGGAATTTAATGTAATTTCAGGACGAAAACATCACAGTAAGTTCTCCCTTTTTTGTATTCGAGCACGTGTGATACAGCCCACATAATTGAAGAATGTGGTCCCGAAACTCGCTCATTCCATTTGGCCATTTTCATGATTTATAGGCCCCTTCATATATATGATTATGTTCGATCTCTGTCACATTTTAATCCCGTTTTCTTTCAAAACAACGCCAATCCTTGTCTAAAAGGTTGTGATATTGTGCATGTCCCTTAGAAACTCGCTCAATCCGTATATCTGTGGATAAAAAACTATACTAGTCTTTCATAATAATGGACGTAAAGCGTTTTGTTATCACACTCTTCAATTATACTCTGTAACAAACCTTGTATAGTTCCCTGATTTACTTAAAAAGACGTAGATGGGAGGATAATATTAAAATGAATTTGAGGGAGATGGGATATGATGTCAGGGACTGGATTAATCTTGCTTAGGATAGGGACCGGTGATGGACTTACGTGAGAGTGGTAGTGAACCTCCAGGTTCTTTAAAAGCCATTTGTAAGTACTAGTGCATGCATAGTTTCAGTGTGAGTGATAACGAACCACTTAATATGATCAATTAGCTATTTTTCTATCATCATTGATTGGTTTAAGAAAATGTTTCTTGATACCATCAAACATTTCATTCGCTAACATTCATTCAGTTTTAATTAGTTTGATCCTTATTTGTAAACCGGATTAATTCGACATTTTCCCAATCCTGAAACAATTCGACAGTTCTGAATAATTAAGTTACTCCATAGTTTTCATGATAGGCGTCATCTATTCTTGAATATTGAGACTATTTGAAGGTTCAGACGCCAGTAGTGGCAAGCCATTTACTAAACTGTTTGGAAAACAAGGGTTAAATTAAGTTATTACCATAATTGAATGGAAACATATAGCAAGTAATATAAAGTATACACATTAAAATTAAATGATATGTCAATCTACGACATAAAAAGCTGAAACTCGCTTCAAATCGCTGACTCACAACAGTGACGTCATGACACACTTTGAAATGAACACCCAGTAGTGCATGCGTTCATTGTTTAATAAAAATTTGCTTATACCATCAACACGCCTTGATTAATTTATGAACTATGCTATTCACTTAACTTCAACCCTTGCTTCCTCTGTTTTTAATAAATGGCGCTTGGCCCACTATGGCTTTGAACCCTTCATTTAACTTAGAGGATGAATTTTCGATATTGGCCAATAACGTTTCAGAACTGCCTTAAAATTAACCAATCACAGTTTGTGTATCTTGATAAAACGCCTCGTACAATACTTGAAATATTGTAATCCTACTGGTACTGCCTATATTCCAGCTTAGTCCAATCCACTTCAGTGTCAAAGACAGAAAATCAAGAAATGCCAACAAAATTTAACTTTGAAAACTGCGTTTTCAATAACAGTAATTTCAAGTAATAAATAAATGCCTGTAAAAACCTTCCATCTTTTTATTTTGTTAATGTAACATTTCAGGTTCGAATCCCGGTCGGGGCAACTTACCTGGTTGAGGTTTTTTCCGGAGTTTTCCCTCAACCCAATACGAGCAAATGCTGGGTAACTTTCGGTGCTGGACCCCGGACACATTTCACCGGCATTATCACCTTCATTTCATTCAGACGCTAAATAACCTAGATGTTGATATAGCGTCGTAAAATAACCCAATAAAATAAAAAAAAAACTTTTCAGCTTATCATACTTTTGAGGTTAAGTACTGTCGTTTCGTATTTCCGCTCTGAGCACAGCATAAAGAAGATACTGTCCTCTGAGTAGTTGACAATAGTATTTAGTATGCTGTGATAGTTTGTTTTCGAACTTCATTGCAAGGAAACATAATAATGTCTTATTGCTGTTTTTTATAATAATTATTATCATTTACGTAAGTAATTCGGTTTTGCAAGTTACTTAATTTTATTCGTTGAATAATCTTATTAAATTTCACTCGTGGTTTCATCTAATTAGCATAATTTCGGGCTCGTTATATTATATCAATAAGATGAAACCACTAGTGCAATTAAGGCCTACTACCAGATAATATTCCAAAATTAACTCGTGATAGATATATGCTCTATAATAATATTTTTAGACGAGATATTTCATAGGCCTATATCGTGAAGCTGCCATACTGAAAGTTCTCATTCCATTGTTGTGTCAGATACGACAAAACTGAATTGTTGTAGCAGGGAAGTTGCAAGATCATAATTTTCGATTGTTCCTTTCATGCGTGTGAATCTTCGGTAAGTACACATGTTGAGAAAATACATTAGTATACTTCCTGGTTTACTTGTAAATTACTACAATAGCCTGATGTAAACAATCCCAGAATTTCATTTTAATAACAAAGATATGTTCCTGGCTTCGAATAGCCTTACAAAGCGACTGCAGACGAAAGAAGTTCCCGCAACGTTTTATAACTTCAAAACACATTGTAACTGACTTTATTGTAAGTGACACAATGTGTCGCAGTCCCACGCGTTTAATCACAACCTGTGGTGATGTGACACTACGCATTATTGTTTACAACAGCTACGTAAGTCTGCTTCATACACAAATTCCAACCACAAATAACGAGTTCAACTTGCGTAAATATGTATTATAACGACCGTTATACTTTCAGATTATATAAAATTGAGTCTGGTGTTTTGGAGTGGTGATTGTTGTTGTTTCAATTGTCCGAAGACAGGTTTGAAACTCGTAAGCATAGGTAGGAAGTTGGTACCAAAACAGTAACTTTCAGTTGAATACAGCGTGGAGTATAGATGTCACCCGCGCCTCGCCCTTCTCCCGCTCGCTACAGACAATAAGCAGTTCACATAAACAGCGCATAGTATTATTCTATGAAGCTGCGTACAGTCGTGAATAGTTTGAAGACTATTATTAATTTATATTAATAGTTTGGTTTTTAACGAAGTGCGCTATTCTGTTATTATTATATTATTTACGTAATAGTAATATTATGCATGGTTCCAAAAAAGTAAACTCATTTGTTATTAAATAATTATACGAACGTTTATTTTTTTCCCGGATTATTCTTCGTTAAATCTTGGTTGTAAAACAAGTTTATTTACCAGCCGTCAATACTGGTTTGTTTTGCTAGTCTGTTGACGTCTCGTGCTGCTGTGCTACTATGCATTCAATTGCGTTTAATGCCCAAGTTCATTCAACATCAGAATTACGATACGAACTTCCTAGCTGTCATTACAACAGAAATGAAAAATATCCTTGAAAACAATTTATGAGTTTAATATTTATGTGCCAAACACGAGATTATTAGATTCACAAAGTTATTGTTCACCTGATGATAGTAAGAATAATTTTGAATAATCTGAATAATCTCGAGGGAAAATTGTTCAGGGCCGGGCATATGAACCGGGAAGTAAAAACGTACCAACGCTCTCCCAACTGAGCTACCCGGGAACTCTACCCGACACCGATCCAATTTTTCCTCTTATATCCACAGAATTGATCGGTGTCGGGTAGAGTTCCCGGGTATTTCAGTTGGGAGAGCGTTGGTACGTTAAACCAAAGGTCCGGGTTCGATGCCTGGCCTCGGAACAATTTTTCCCTCGAAATTATTCAAATCAACTTTACAGGGACTTATACCTGAAATCTTGATTTGCATAATAAGAATACTTTATCATATTTCAAATTTGCTCCAGTAATGTCTTGTGACGTAGAACTAATATTTTCAGAATACAAATATTGTTTTTATTTTTTTCTGAACATAAAAGGAGTATTTCTTTTCATAAAATGGAAATGTTCAATGTTATTACTCGACCGAGGCGAGTGAAGCCGCGGGCGTAATGTGAACTATCGCGATGACGCTATACTGCACATTATCTCTACAAGTGGTAGCATGGAAACTTCTTAAGGAGAGACCGTACAGAATTGACAATAATTTTTATTTGTAACCAATTTTAACCATATATTATTGTGAATTATATTTAAAAGAAATACACCTAACAAATTTGAAGTGATTTGGATGTAGTTTTTTTTTATTTATTACAAATTAAAAAAAAATGAATAATCCTGCAGGCGTCCGAATTTTTTAGTTATCATTCCGAAGCTTTTCAGGATACATGTATTAAATATATAAATAAGATATAATATGAGTTTTCTTTTTTGTACAGCAGAGTCCGTATAGGCCAGTTTCTATGTGATGCTTTTCCAATTCACTGTGGGCTAAAGCAGGGAGATGCACTATCACCTTTACTTTTTAACTTCGTTCTAGAATATGCCATTAGGAAAGTTCTGGATAACAGACAGGGCTTGGAATTGAACGGATTACATCAGCTTCTTGTCTATGCGGATGACGTGAATATGTTAGGAGAAAATCCACAAACGATCAGGGAAAACATGGAAATTTTACTTGAAGCAAGTAAAGCGATCGGTTTGGAAGTAAATCCCGAAAACACAAAGTATATGATTATCTCGTGACCAGAATATTGTACGGAATGGAAATATAAAAATTGGAGATTTATCCTTCGAAGAGGTGGAAAAATTCAAATATCTTGGAGCAACAGTAACAAATATAAATGACACTCGGGAGGAAATTAAACACAGAATAAATATGGGAAATGCGTGTTATTATTCGGTTGAGAAGCTTTTCTCATCTAGTCTGCTGTCAAAAAATCTGAAAGTTATAATTTATAAAACAGTTATATTACCTGTTGTTCTGTATGGTTGTGAAACTTGGACTCTCACTTTGAGAGAGAAACAAAGATTAATGGTGTTTGTGAATAATGTTCTTAGGAAAATATTTGGGACTAAGAGGGATGAAGTACAAGAGAATGGAGAAATTGCACAAAGCAGAATTGCACGCTTGTATTTTTCACCTGACATAATTAGGAACATTAAATCCAGACGTTTGAGATGGGCAGGGCATGTAGCACGTATGGACGAATCCAGAAATGCATATAGAGTGTTAGAGGGAAAAAAGACCTTTGAGGAGGCCGAGACATAGGTGGGAGGATAATATTAAAATGGATTTGAGTGAGGTGGGATATGATAAGGAGACTGGATTAATCTTGCACAGGATAGCGACCGATGGCGGACTTATGTGAGGGCGGCAATAAACCTTCGGGTTCCTTGAAAGCCATTTGTAAATAAGTAAGTAATTCGATGTAAAAATATATATTATATGATATGAACGTTTCTTAATTATTATTTTCCGCTTTTTCAGACTTTGGCACAAAATATTTTTAGAAGTAATGTACTCGTATATTTTATATACATAGTACAGTTTTTACGCAATATGTATATATGTATGCAAATTTTCAAGAAGATCTAGGCAAAACTGAAGCACTTGAAATATTCTGCATTGTTAGAAATGCTATTTTGAGAAAAAAAAACTACTAACTTCAACGAACCTAAAGGGCTGCTATTTAAATGCCGCTGTATTTCCTTTAAAAGCGCCGCTCGCGAAAAATAAATTACCCTCGTGTGTAGCAAGGATTGGTGTATGATTTTATGCCAAAAACCCCAATTTTGCTTTCGGGACCATTTTAGGTCTAAAAACTAGGTAGGCTTCTCCCTTGAATTGTAAAATGTGTATTAACTTTTTAAAATGTGCATTCAATGAGAGATGATAAATTACAGATACACAAAAACAAACCTACAACAAATCCTCAACACAAAACTGAATTTCAGAACACACACTATTTGACTCCACAACACAAGAGTGTAATAAACCGAGGTTAATGTTTAGTATTCAGTGTAATATGTCAGTTGAAAAATGAAAAAAATTTGCTGATCATTGTTTGTTAGCAGTAAGATGAGAATGCTCATCGCAAGTCATAACAATGCTATGTTAGCCTTGAGTTAATACATCCCAAAATGAAAAGTAATATGTCCGCTCATACATTTTTAAACGTACAGTCTTAAAGATTGGGAATTAATTTATTATAATCACACTACTTTTTGAACCAAGGGTTATATGTTTCAACTCTATTAATTAAATCATCATAACACTCTGAACAAACAGTAAAAGAAGTGTCGTCATAATTAGTAATAGTTTACCTACATTTGTGTAATCAATCAGAAAATCGATAAATAATAAAAATATCAGAGGTCCAAGTACAGAACCCTGAGGTACGTCCATATTTAAATTAAACTCATCAGAAAGAGTATCATTATTTTTACACATATCTTATAATTAAAGAAATACGATTTTACGAATGTAAAAAATTCACCTCTGAAACCTAAGATTCCTAATTTTATTCAAATATATTAATATTCAAACTATCAAATGACTTTGATAAATAAAATAATAAGATAGCTACATGTTTAAGTTTATCAAGGTTTTCATCATCATCATCATCATCATCATCATCATCATCATCATCATCATCATCATCATCATCATCCAATTCAAGCACTAGACCTGTTGCGGTCTCAAAGATCTCATGCCACCTTTTTAATGGTCTTCCAACAGATCTTTGTCCAGAAGGGCGGTAATGTAGCACTGCCTTTAGCCATCTTTGTTGGAATTCTCTCGACATAATGTTTCCAATTAACTCTGTAGATTTGAAGAAAACTTAATATAGGTTGTACAAATATAATTATTATTCAAATCATAAAGGGCATTTTCCGTAGATTTACCAGAAGTAATTAAACTAGAATTTAGTAGATAATCTAAAGTTCTATTATTAAATATTCAATACGTTAATACTTCAACTTTATGACAAACACGCACCATTAAAGACCAAACGTACCAGAAGAAACCCAGCCCCTTGGATGACGACTGAAATACGTAGCCTGATGTCCGAACGCGACTTAGCTTATAGAAAATACACCCGCAACAAAAACGACGAATATTTTAACTCCTATAAACACCTAAGAAATAGAACGACTCAACTAATAAGAAACGCTAAACTGAAATACTCCTACAAACTTATAGAACCCAACACAACCCCTTCCGAATTATGGAAAAATCTGAAGGTTATTGGACTTGGAAGGGCTAGTGAACAAGCAGACATTCCCATCCCACTTGACCGCTTGAACGAACACTTTGTAAAAGACCCGAGCTTGAACGACACAACGAAACAAGACACAGTTTTGCCTGACTCAGTTCCCCCACTCGAGACAAATTCTATTTTACCGACGTCACTCCCATTGACGTAATAAGCCATCCGACGCATCAAGACAAAAGCCCAAGGGCCAGACAACATTAGCATAATACTTATACAGAAAATACAAGAGATTGTAATACCTACGATTGCACATATATTCAATAGTTCCTTAATCACTTCAACTTTCCCTAAAATATGGAAGCAAGCTTTCGTTCTTCCTCTTCCAAAAGTCAAAGTTCCCACCGACCCGAACGACTATAGACCAATCAGTATCCTGCCAGCTATTTCAAAAGCACTGGAAAGAATCGTACACAGACAAATTACTAACTACATGAACGAACACAAACTATTCGACGAGTATCAGTCAGGTTTCAGAGCTGACACAACACAAGCACTGCTCTACTTAAAGTGACCGAAGACATTCGTAAAGCAATCGACTCTAATAAAGTAACAATACTAACACTTTTGACCTTAGCAAAGCTTTCAACTCTGTAAATTTTGACCTGCTCACCCATAAATTGAGAAATATGTATTTGTCAGAGACTGCTGTGAGTTGGTTCGAATCCTACTTACGGGAAAGACAACAATGTGTTGTATCCGGAAATCGAAGCTCCTCCTGGCTTGACATAACATCAGGTATACCACAGGGGTCGGTACTCGGACCATTGTTGTTCACAATATATGTCAATGATATTACATCTCTTGTAAGGCATTGTAACTATCACTTGTATGCTGACGACCTTCAATGCTACATCTCTTCCCGCTTAGACCGAGTAAATGACGCTATAGATAAATTGAACGAAGACATTGACTCGATTGTGACATGGACAAAGAAACTCCGTCTTAAAATCAATCCTGGAAAGACACAAGCAATTATATTAGGACACAAACGGCAAACCGACGCTGTAAAACACCTCGACATTTCCCTGTTAAAGTAAGTACAGTGCATATCCCTTTCAGTTCTTCAGTAAAAATCTTGGCATTCACATGGATAATAATCTCAACTGGGACATGCAAATCACAGAAACCTGCAGAAAAGTATATTCTATTATCCATGTGCTAAAAAGGATAAATGTTCATCTCCCTCTTGCTTAAAAAAGTCCCTTGTGCGGACACTTGCATTTCCCTATTTCGACTGTGCGGACATTTTACTGACTGACCTCTCCAGCGACAACAAAATGAAACTTCAACGTGCTCATAATTTGTGTGTACGTTTTCAAGCAATGTTCGTAAATATGATCATATTACCCCATCCCTGGAAGCAATAGGTTGGCTTAAACTAGATAAGAAAAGAAATTTACATTCATTTCTCTTTTCTTCGAAATCTTGAACTCTTCTATTCCTTCGTACCTGTCGTCTCGCTTCACTTACCTTTCTTCCCACCATAATCTGAACACACGCTCTCGTCATGAAACAATACTAACAATACCATCCCATCGCACCTCCTCATACTCATCTTCTTTCACAATAGCCCTGCCAAGACTCTGGAATTCGCTACCTGCTAGCATCAGGGACTGTCGAAATAAAATTGAATTCAAACGAAAACTTACTAGGCACTTGGTCAGTAATTGATTACTTGTAAATAGTTTCTTTAATCTATGACAAAATATTTCAATATTCAGTAATTTCATCACTATACAATTTTGTTATTCTAGATTTCATTTGTAATTCAGTAAATATAAAATATTCTTTGTTTCTTATGATAAATTATCTAGCTTTAATTATTCAGGTAATCTTTTCGTACTTTGATTTTATTGTAATTGTAAATTTAATACTAACTGTAATATTATTTGTAATTGTAATTGTAAATTTAATACTAATTGTAATTTTATTGTTGATATTGTAGTTGGAAAAATGAGAGGGGCAGAGAAGGCCTCTAGATTTATCTCTACCAGGTTAAATAAATAAATACTACTACTACTATTACTACTATTAACTGGTTTAAGAAGAGCAATTTTTAACAAACATGGAAAAAAACTCCACGATTAACACAACGGTTAAATATGAAGGCTAGGTGAAATTCAATTATGTCAGTAAACACTATTACAGTGCTCAAAGAAATTGTTGCATATTAGCTTATTATAAACTTACGAAGAAATGTGCAATATTTTTTTACACAAAAATAAATTTGCATGTTTCTTCATAATTGTGCAATAAAATGATGTGCAACAATTTCTTTGACGACTATAATATTTTGAGGAACATTTTGTCAATATCACGCTATTAACACTTTTAGAACTGAACAGTTTTAAAAATTTCATTAACATCAATATCATAAAAAGCAAAACTATTACTGTTGACTTTAGATTTTATATAGTGTCTTAAGAACAGACAACTCGAAGCAGCTAACAATATTGCAACTGTTGTTAAAGTATCATTATTTCTCTGAATACGGGTCTAACCAAAATTGTGGCTGAAACTGTAGCCCAGTAATTCTCAAATAAACATAAATCACTTTTAAAGCTGCATTATCGAATATCGAAACTGTGAAACTGGTTTCGGGATCGAGTGTCGAGTATCGAGATATTGTGATATCGATCCATCAGTAATCATTGTTTATTTATTTATTTATTTATTTATTTATTTATTTATTTATTTATTTATTTAATACTTTACACTCGAGCTACATTAGGCATTGCAGCCCGAAAGAGCAGAAGCTCGTGCTCGGGCGCAGTTTAGATCAGTCATACAAAATATATCACAAAATTAAGAGAGTTCATTCAGCACAATAACATTAATAAATGGTAAAATAATACAGCATGTAATAATAGGGTCTATATACAATAGAAAATACAAAAGTACATAAATATTAGAGTATCAATTTTTAACTCAATTAGCTTAAACAATTAAATAATTAATCTGATTCGTTTCTTAAATCTGTGTGTGTTAAGTGTACTTAGCTCAGGGTAAGCTCTAATTAATTCATTATATATTTTGGGTCCAAAACTTCTGCTGTGTTTTAATCCAGCAGTTGTGTGGCATTTTGGAGTGTTTAGAAAGAAACTGTAATTTTGTCTCGTATGGTATTCGTGAGGATCAAATTTAAATTTATTGTGGTTTTTATGGAAGTAAATCAGCAATGTTTGTTTATAAATTTGTTCTAGATTTGATACACCAAATTCCTGAAAAATTAATTTTGTTGGGTAATCAAAATGTTTATATAGACAAATTTTGATAATTCTTTTTTGGAGCAAATTTAAAGGATGGAGAGTCGATTTTGCCATTCCTCCCCAACCTAAAATACCATACTGAATTATTGATTGAAACAGAGCTAAGTACACAGTACGCAGAACATAAACAGGTAAATAAGAGCGTAGAATGGAAAATTGTTTGATTTAGATATTTTACGTATTTTGAATACGTTCAGTAAAATGAACTATAAACGGTAGCATCATTCACAACATTATAAAAGGAATAATATGTGTTAACTTCGTGACATGCACGTCGTATTTTAAAATAACATCTAATTTAGTTGAAGACCATCTGTCGTTCACTTAACCACGCAAACAACTGCAGTTTCTCAGTGAATAAGCAACATTATATCTTTCATCAGAAAAAAAGAAAATTCCTTTCGTCTGAAACAATGACATACAGCTGGCATTCTTATCTCTGTGATGTTGAGATTGTTAAGCATCATGGCAGATCTCTCTCCAACAGACTGGCAAACATTCGTGATAATGAAAGTTGATTATTGCATCACATTCAATGACAGTTGTAAATCGCATGCATTCGTCGCATAACAGTGAATGTCTGGATCTTACTTTTACCCAATCAGAACAATACAGAACATGAATTCAAAATCAGATATTTTTGTCGTTTTGTCGGCTTCACTGAACCTCGCAAAAAAGATACCGGCCGCCTCTCACCAAATGCACTCAGTCAGGTTCGAACACAGTTGCGTGCATGTGTGGCCCGTGAAGGGCGGAAATCTAGTGCCTTTCTCCGTTATTAGAAACAAACGCATTCCAATATATCGCAGCTATGTACTTCCGTGCTAACTACTGGTGCGGTTTCTGTCGCATGTGCTTTGCAAAACACGGCGGCGTGACGTTTGCGGAAGGCGTGTTCACAAACATTCAATAAATCATAGATACATTTTCAATGGCACACAATCCTAACTTTCTTCACTTTCAAACTAGTACAGGTTAAAATTTTACAGTAACAAAGAAGACGGACATTTTCACACACGATCTTGAAGAAAAGAACAGAAACTTTCCGTGTGTTAAGTGATAAAATGAGAGTCTAATAAATTACAATCACTCTGTTCAGGAAAATACGTTTACCGCTTGAAGAATAAAACAAATATGAGGCAGATATTTGGAAGTTCGTAAAATATATTGTATTTGTAACATATATTATGAACAGACAAAGGGACTGATGGACGAACAAAGGGATGGGGGGACGAAAATATAAATGATCGGGTGAACGAACACAAAAAGGGACGGCGGGATGAACAGATCAAGGACTATGGACAAACAGACCAACGATGATAGATAAACAGACCAATGAACGATGGGAAAAAGGATCAAGAATAGTAGTAAACAGATCAATGGACGATGGGCAAATAGACCAAGGATAGTAGGTAAACAGACGAAGGACGATGGGCAAATAGAACAACGATAATAGGTAAACAGACCAAGGACGATGAAGAAACAGACCCAGGATAGTAGGTAAACAGACCAAGGACGATGGGCGAATAGACCAAGGATAGTAGGTAAACAGGCCAAGGACGATGGGCAAATTGACCAAGGATAGTAGGTAAACAGACAAGGACGATGGGCAAATAGACCAAGGATAGTACGTAAACAGACCAAGGACGATGGGCAAATAGACCAAGGATAGTAGGTAAACAGACCAAGGACGATGGGGAAATAGACCAAGGATAGTAGGTACACAGACCAAGGACGATGGGCAAATAGACCAAGGATAGTAGGTAAACAGACCAATGGACAATGAACAAACAGACCCAGGAGGCTAGGTAAATATACCAAGGACGATGAGCAAACAGAATCAAGGATGATAGTTAAAAAGTTAAAAGATCAAGGGACCATGGGCGAACAGACCAAGGATGATAAGTAAATAGACCACGGACGATGAGCAAATAGACTAAGGATAATAGATAAAAAGTTAACAGACCAAGGGACCATGGACCAACAGACCAAGGATTATAGGTAAATAGACCAAGGACGATGAGCAAACAGACTAAGGATGATAGATAAAAAGTTAGCAGACCAAGGGACCATGGGCGAACAGACCAAGGATGATAGGTAAATAGACCAAGGACGATGAGCAAATAGACTAAGGATGATAGATAAAAAGTTAACAGACCAAGGGACCATGGACCAACAGACCAAGGATTATAGGTAAATAGACCAAGGACGATGAGCAAACAGACTAAGGATGATAGATAAAAAGTTAACAGACCAAGGGACCATGGGCGAACAGACCAAGGATGATAGGTAAATAAACAAAGGACGATGAGCAAACAGACTAAGGATGATAAATAAAAAGTTAACAGACCAAGGGGATATGGGCGAACAGACCAAGGATGATAAGTAAAAAGACCAATGGACGATGAACAAACAGACCCAGAATGATAGGTAAATAGACCAAGGACGATGAGCAAACAGACTAAGGATGATAGTTAAAAAGTTAACGGACAAAAGGACCATGGACGAACAGACCAAAGATGATAAGTAAAAAGACCAAGGACGATGAACAAACAGACCTAGAAGGATAGGTAAATAGACCAAGGACGATGAGCAAACAGACTAAGGATGATAAATAAAAAGTTAGCAGACCAAGGGGCCATGGGCGAACAGAGCAAAGATGATAAGTAAAAAGACCAATGGACGATGAACAAACAGACCCAGAATGATAGGTAAATAGACAAACAGACTAAGGATAATAGTTAAAAAGTTAACGGACCAAGGGACCATGGGCGAACAGACCAAGGATGATATGTAAACAACCAAGGATGATAGGTAAACAGACCAAGGGACCATAGGCGAACAGACCAAGGATGATATGTAAACAGACCAATGATGATAGGTAAACAGACCAAGGGACCATGGGCGAACAGACCAAGGATGATATTTAAACAGACCAATGATGATAGGTAAACAGACCAAGGGACCATGGGCGAACAGACCAAGGATGATATGTAAACAGACCAAGGATGATAGGTAAACAGACCAAGGTATCATGGGCGAACAGACCATGGATGATAAGTAAACAAACCAATGGACTATAGGCAAACAGACCAGGAATTATAGTTAAATAGTTAACAGACCAAGGTACCATGGGCGAACAGACCAAGGATGATAGGTAAACAGACCAATGGACTATGGGCAAACAGACCAGAAGTGATAGTTAAATAGTTAACAGACCAAGGGACCATGGGCGAACAGACCAAGGATGATAGGTAAACAGACCAAGGGATAGATAGACAAACAGGAAAAGGAACGAATGAAGAAGAAAGGGCGGATGAAATACAGATAAAGGGACGGATGAAAGAACAAATGAACGAAATGAGGAACAGACAAAGTGGCAGATGGATGAAAAAAGGAATCGATGGACGAATAGACAAAGGGATGGTTAAAGAAACAGACAATTGGACGGATACACGAATACGCAATAGAATGGAAGGACAAAAATACAATGGGACTGATGGGCGAACAGGCAAAAGTGACGCATAGACGAACAGACAAAGAGACGGATGTGCGAACAGGCAAAGAGGTGAATGGGCAAACAGACGAAGGTACGAATGGACAAACAGACGAAGGTACGAATGGACAAACAGACGAAGGTACGAATGGACAAACAGACAAATGTACGATTGAACAAACAGACAAAGAGACGGATGGGCGAACTAACAAAGGAGTTGATGGGGGAACAGACAAAGGGACTGATAAGCGAACAGACAAAGGGACTGATGGGCGAACAGACAAAGGGACTGATGGGCGAACAGACAAAGGGGCTAATGGGCGAACAGACAAATGGACTGATGAGCGAACAGACAAAGGGATGATGGGCGAACAGACAAAGGGACTGATGGGCGAACAGACAAAGGGACTGATGGGCGAACAGACAAAGGGACTGATGGGCGAACAAAGAGAAAGATGAACGAAGAAAGGGACTGATGGGCGAACAAAGACGGATAGCTGAACAGAAAAAGGGGCAGTTGGGGGAACAGACAAATGGACGGAAGTGCGAACAATGAAGGCATGGGCGAACAAAGGAACAGAAAAAGGGAAGGATGAATGAACACATAAAGGAACAGACAGTCGAAGAGACGTCAGGACTGATAAAGGAAGGGAAAACATTTAATTAATGTTAAGCTAGAAAGAGAATTATCGGCAGACATCTAAAGAAAATACGTAATCTTCAGATATATCTTGTAGTCACAAGAAAACTTGAGTTAATAGTTACGTTCTGTTCACCATAAAGATCTGCAAAGCACAGTTAGAAGGATGTAAAATAGAAGGTGTGGTTTAGAATTAAATTCATTTTATATTCGATGCTTAATGGGTTCACATTTTTCAACCCAACAAGAATAGTACCTACGAGTCTGAAATGTCATAACCCCAATGATTATAAGTACTCGACGATTTATTGCTCACTTAGATGTAGTTTACTGTATGATCTACTTTTATTATAAAAATTTAATTAGTTTATGGAACGAAAGTCAAGAGCAGAGGCCAAGTTACAGTCCGACCATATGGACGATTCGCTTCAAAACAAGTAATTCAGGACATTCGATCGTTAAAACGATCTATGTATATGTTTACTGTTCATTTGGCCACTGAAAAGGTATGGAATGATCCAAGCATTATACAATCATTTTTGAACTTTAAATAAGTTTCACTAAATGTAGGTCGTCTAAATTTATGTTCTTATGCCGATATTTGAAAGGAACGACTCAGAAATAGCCCTTCTCCAAACAAGATTAATTTTAAATTTACATATACTGTAGGTACTTTCAATTTTTAATCTACTGAAATCGTTATTAATTTCCAACTATTCTACCTTTCAAACCTGTCATTGAGGAACTTATATGAATTTTGTTCTCGTAAAACGAAGATAAATTACAATCCCGTATTATACAGAGTGTTTCGTAACATGACGGACCCACTTCATAGGTGAATAGGAGACAAAAACAATAAAAAATTGTATAAAAATGTATTCCATTTGGTGTTGCTTCAAAGTTACAAACATAGTCATGTTTGTACCTCAGTAATGTGGAGCTGCTTACTGTTATAAGAAGTGCTCAAAATGCCATCTTCAGTCTGAATGCAAGACTGCCGTATTCTTTAGAAAATAGCAGGAGTTTGTTAACAGCCGTCTTTGATACGCTTATGATGTATTCCAATGTTGAATATAGGTTGTGAATAAACTATATTTTTTTGCAAACACACACACACACACACACACACACACACACACACACACACACACACACACACACACACACACACACACACACACACACACACACACACACACACACATATATATATATATATATATATATATATATAGTTATATATGTAGTTGTATATTACACAATCATTTCCTGTTGTATTCAAACACTGTGATAATATTAAGGCATTACGAACAATGACACATACACTCGAACTACTACATAACATAACTCTCCACAGATATACATTATGCACAGCGTGGCCCACCGAAGTGGTGTGCAACTTCAAAATCATGATAATCCTGCCATTTATCCGCAATATGCGGAACCCAAATCACTTAGTGAAGTGGGTAGGTATTAGACACACATATTAAGGCATATTTTCTTGTAACACACAATTCAGTGGAAGTTACAACCTCAAAGAAAGAACTTCATTGTGGTAGACGTGGCTAGTTTATATTTTCGGTCGCTATAGCATGGATTTAAATGGTCCGATTACTGTCGTTTCGATAACCACCACACTTTTGTAGTACAAATTAACGACGATAAGCGGTGCACCACTGTAATCTATTCAAGCTGCATAACTTGATGCACGTTTTACTAAAATAAAGCGTTTTGACTTTAGTATGAATGTTCTTTATTTGAAACATATTCTACTACAGTTCTTAAAGTTATTCTGCCAATACATGAAAGATAATTCAAGAAAGTAATAGATACTTGGACAATACATAATTACAAATAATATTACGGTTTTCCTCGTTCATAAAGATCGTCAGTTCTTCGTATAAAGACATTAGAAGAGTGAAAAATTTCTCCTTCCAAATCAGACCTTTGCCATTATGGAGACATTATGATCTTGTCAACGTAAACAACAGGAAGAAAGGTATGATTATGATGTTATCCATCGGTTCTTCCAGTTTAAAGTTGTGACATTTTGCCAGTGATTCATAGTGGGAGGTAATGTATCAGGAAGTATACCTCGATGATTATATTAGATAATTTTTATGACTCGGTAGTAGAGATATTTCACTGATGACGAAGCGAACTGTCATACATTCTTAACCCCGGAACTAGACACAGGTCAGTAGACATATCAATGATCCACGTGCCGCTTTTACATTAAACACCTGCTTATTAGCGATATAAATCTAAAGATCCAGTGTTCGCTTATAGTGACTATCACAATTTTACTAATACTACTTTTGACCAATAAAATGGTACGAAAGGACGTCTTTCAACCAATCATAGCTGCTTATCGCACAATTTTATCACTTCCTAGCATTTGTTTGATTTTATCGCTTCCCTAGCATTTGTTTGATTTTATCACTTCCCTTGCATTTCTTTCTTTGCTTGCCAACATTCCAAATTAGAAATTCTTTACTGTATTATAAAACATGCTTTGCGATCGTCATTTGTTTCCCGCATAGATAGTCGACTGAAAATGGCGGCTCCGTTCAAACGTTTTGGTGGAAGTGACATTAGTGAAAGAGAATTTTAGTAAGTGGTGTTTGGGTAAAGGGAGATAAGTCATAAAAATGAGTTCGGAGATAAATGAAAATTAAACTTGGAACCCTTAATACAAGTAATTTTCGACACAAATAAAACACATCAACTGCTAGTATTCTTTGATTTTTGCACACCCACTTGTATAATTTAACTTGTGTGTTCATCTGGGGAACAAAATTCCATCTGGACAAAAAATGACTTATACCCCTTTACCCGATCACCACAGAATTAATATCTATTTTATTGTATTAGAGTGCTTTATTTCTTCTAGTCTTTATATACTGTACTTCCTTCTGTTTTTATGCACCTCCCCTCCATTTGTTTCCTTGTTTGCCAATTGCAAATTCTTTACGGTACTATAAAATAGCCTTTGCGATCGTCATTTGTTCCCCGCATAGATAGTCAACTGAAAATGGCGGCTCCGTTCAAAGTTTTTGGTGAAGTTAACATTAGTGAAATAGAATTTTATTAAGTCAATATTTTATTGTATTAGAGTAGTTTATTTCTTCTAATCTTTATATGTTTTCTTCTAATCGTGTCAATTAAATCCCACTCGAGTTTTGAATTTCTCTAGATAAATCAAAACCTCTAGTGAGATTACTGTTGATAATAATTATTATTCGTTTATCTTTAACCGTACAACTGCTTCTCAGTTTCCACTGCAAAGAACTATATTTAATTCCTGATTAATCGTATTTAGGATATGATTTGCACAGTTTGTAATTACTTATTAAATGATACTTTGTAACCAAAGAGACTCTTCAGAAATGATTACATAGAAGATGATCGAAACTTCACTAAACCGTTAAGCGGAAAATGTTCTATCGCTGAACGTGCTGTTAACCAATAATTATGGAAATAATTCAACATTCGTACACGACTGTCATGACCTTGGTTTACAACGCTATCTTCTTGAGCGAGCCAACCGACAGCAACGTGTTGTACAGCGAAGCAGTGACCATCCTACATCCTATACAGTGATAAGGAAATGGTAAAACAAAATGTCATGAGAAATGTCAGTTTACTGAGAAAACACGTGATGTAACCGTATGAATTCGAACTCATTCCGCTTCGAACAGAAGTTGTTAGTTACTTAATCTACGGCTAGGACACATAGGCTAATATAAAATTAACTGTTTGGCAGAAAGAACAAAATGTTTAAGTGGGCTAATTCCCATTATTACTTCCTTTCCCATAAATTGTTTGCAGTGTGATTTCCGTAGCTTAAAACCAGTGTTACTGTAGATTCGCCGGATTTCTTTTAGTGACTAATTATGTTACTTTTTATTATTTTCTTTGTTAATTCTTCTTTTTTAAGGAATTCAAGTCACCACTCAGCATCACTCACTCTGTGAAATTGAATTTTCTACGCATTTCCAAACTATCAGAGTAGTTTTATTTGAATATATATAGCAATTTCATTTTAGGTCTTTTAGAGTACACAAGACCGGGGCTGTCTTTTGTCATGACGTTTCACTGTTCACCTAATGACGTAGGCCTATAATATGTATTCTTCATCAATTGTAGCACACGTCACAAGCCGGAACACCTAACTCGTCTCTTCCCTTTCACCCTCGCGTCTAGTAGGGTAGGGGGAGAAGAGATATGCAGTTTGCTTGCCAAAAGTAACAGAAACGTCATTGAAGGCTCCGGCCTTATGGACGGGTGAACAAACTCTTTCCCCACGCTTCCACCCCTCTCTATTCCAATTCACCAACCCTGGTTTAGAATGTTTTGTTTTGTCAATTGTCACATTGTCATATCTTTTTACAGCCACATGTTATGTGGAACTTCCGTAGTTCCAGTACTCAGAGTTTGAAAATATATTAGTACTTACTGGCTTTTAAGGAACCCGGAGGTTCATTGCCGCCCTCACATAAGCCTGCCATTGGTCCCTATCCTGAGCAAGATTAATCCATTCTCTATCATCATATCCCACATCCCTCAAATACATTTTAATATTATATTCCCATTTACGTCTCGGCCTCCCAACTAACACTCTATATCCATTTCTGGATTCGCCCATACGTGCTACATGTCCTGCGCATCTCAAACGTCTGGATTTAATGTTCCTAATTATGTCAGGTGAAGAATACAATGCGTGCAGTTCTGTGTTGTGTAACTTTCTCCATTCTCCTGTAACTTCATCCCTCTTAGCCCCAAATATTTTCCTAAGCACCTTATTCTCAAACACCCTTAATCTCTGTTCCTCTCTCAAAGTGAGAGTCCAAGTTTCACAACCATAAAGAACAACCAGTAATATAACTGTTTTATAAATTTTAACTTTCACATTTTTTGACAGCAGACTGGATGATAAAAGCTTCTCAACCGAATAATAACAGGCATTTCCCATATTTATTCTGTGTTTAATTTCCTCCCGAGTATCATTTATATTTGTTACTGTTGCTCCAAGATATTTGGACTTCTCTAGCTCTTCAAAAGATAAATTTCCTATTTTTATATTTCCATTTCGTACAACATTCTCGTCACGAGACATAATCATATACTTTGTCTTTTCGGGATTTACTTCCAAACATATCTCTTTACTTGCTTCCAGTAAAATTCCCGTATTTTCCTTAATCGTTAGTGGATTTTCTCCTAACATATTCACGTCATCCGCATAGACAAGAAGCTGATGTAACCCGTTCAATTCCAAACCCTCTCTGTTATCCTGGACTTTCCTAATGGCGTACTCCAGGGCAAAGTTAAAAAGTAAAGGTTATAGTGCATCTCCTTGCTTTAGCCCACGGTGAATTGGAAACGCATCTGACAGAAACTGACCTATACGAACTCTGCTGTACGTTTCACTGAGACACATTTTAATTAATCGAACTAGTTTCTTGGGAATACCAAATTCAATAAGAATATCATATAAAACTTCTCTCTTAACCGAGTCATATGCCTTTTTGAAATCTATGAATAACTGATGCACTGTACCCTTATACTCCCATTTTTTCTCCATTATCTGTCGAAAATATATTAGTAAATTACATTATTTTTTACACAATACATTATACAAATACATGCATACATTACATAGATTTTCATATAGATATGAAAGTACAAGAAAAACTGTCACATAATGTGGAATTGTTTAATTTTAGGGACGTTCAGTCCATGAACTGTAATATTAAATTTCTTATGTCACTATTTCACTCAGAATATTTCTTACTATGCGTGTGTACCTAATGACAGCTATTTTGAAATTACAGTCATTATTGTCTACACACCCATTGAACTATGAACTCTTACAATGTTGTGAGTTACGAGATACAATTTATTGCAACCGAGCAATTCTATAGTAATTGCAATTACAGTTCGATAAAATCTGTGTGAGTGAGAACATTTCCATGTCATCCACCAAGAGTTACTTCGTACTTTCAATTGAGCTCTCTAAAAAAAATGTCTTTGCATCACAAAGTCAAAGGTCTCCAAAATCTTTGCCAAATTTGTATCACGCTCACAATCCAGAAATTATTTAAACATAGGGTTAGCTATGATATTGTTCGTGACAGAACCTCTGAATCTATTTCACAAACTTCACGCACGTAAAAATAAAGACATTTATTCAATCAAACAATTGCAGTTAACCAGCAATTTCACTGTATCACATGCCTGCCAAAAATGTGTACATGAATGAGAAATAAGCTGTTAAAAGTTTCGTAGTATTTCCAATTCAATTCAGAGCACTCGTGTTTAAATATTTTATTCCATGAATAGAGAAAGTCCTTTCCTTGATTTCAAAAGGTATCATTTCCGGCAACAAATCTGGTAAACTCATGTTCAAATTCGGTCGCGGGGGTAAAGGTTTATGTCCCTTTTACAGGAAATTCGTATGTTCTTGCTTAGATATTTTATTGTTCCTCGATGTTTTAAGAGACAACACTGCGCCATGTTGACCACATAACCAATGAAACCGGCTATTTTTCAATTCCACTGATGATTCTAAAACTAGTAATTGAAGATAGAGGACATTATCATCGCCAAAAACGTTTCCAGTGATTCACAGATCGTTTTTATTCAGTCTTTATAATTAGGAACCGAATTTTGTCCCAGGGTCCCGAGCCGTGGCGTCGTGGTATAAGGCATCCTGCCTAGGACTTGCGTTACGCAATGCGCGCTGGTTCGAGTCCTCATGGGGAAAGAAATTTTTCCATGAAATTTCGGCCAGTGTAAGGGACCGGTGCCCACCCAGCATCGTGATGCATTTGGGGAGCTACGATAGGTAGCGAAATCCGGTTACGCAAACCTGCTATAATGGCTAGGGGGCTCATCGTGCTAACCACACGATATCTCCATTCTGGTTGGATGATCGTCTACCTCTGCCTCGGCATGTGGCCGTGAGGCCAGCAGCCAGCTGTTCGGTCTTGGCCCTTCGTGGGCTGTAGTGCCACGGATTATTGTTATTATTATTGTTATTATTATTATTATTATTATTATTATTATTACTTTGTCCCAGGAAGCTACAATATTAAGTAATAATGGAGTATTTTTTATTAAACGACGCTCGTCCATCTAGCAAGCGAAATACTTGACTGACTACTCACGAGCATCTTGTTTCGTCAAGGAGATCAGAATAAAACATGGACCATTTTAACAATTAGTTACGCTAATATTTCCAATGTCAATACTATTTACACTATGAACACTGGAACACGCTATTTTTACTATTTACATTATAATAATGAATGTAGGCCTAAATTCGTCAAACATTATTTACACTATTATGTACAGTGTTATATATTATAATGTAAGATATTTTATTCATATTATTATAGTCTACTTATTTTCTAAATTGAGTACAGTAGTGTAAATAATGTTTGATCAAAGTAAGCCTTCATTCTTTACGATAATGCAATAGTAAAAATACCGTATTTTAGTCTCCATAGTGTGAAGAGCTGTAAAACACAGACTACTTTCAAACGCAGAATGTCAGGAAAAATGCTTTTCGTCTCAAGAATACGACCTTTCTTCGGACATTACTTCTGTAGAATATTTATTTTTAATATATCAATTTTATTTCATTATGTTAATTATTCTTTCGATCCAAATTATCTTATTTAACACCACATTATAATTGTTTATCTCGTAGAATTACGTTTAACTAAACACATCTAATTTTGCTTTTACTATTTATTATTATTATTATTATTATTGTTATTATTATTATTATTATTATTATTACTTACAAATGGCTTTTAAGGAACCCGGAGGTTCATTACCGCTCTCACATAAGCACGCCTTCGGTCACTATCCTGAGCAAGATTAATCCAGTCTCTATCATCATATCCACCTCCCTCAAATTCATTTTAATATTATCCTCCTATCTACGTCTCGGCCTCCCTAAAGGTCTTTTTCCCTTTGGTCCCCCAACTAACGCATTAAATGAATTACTCGATTCGCCCATACGTGCTACATGCCCCGACTATCTCAAATGTCTGGATTTAATGTTCCTAATTATATCAGGCGAAGAATACAATGCGTGCAGTTCTGCATTGTGTAACTTTCTCCATTCTCCTTAACTTCATCCCTCTTAGCTCCAAATATTTTCCTAAGAACTTTATTCTCAAACACCCTTAATTTCTGATCCTCTCTCAAAGTAAGAGTCCAAGTCTCACAACCATACAGAACAACCGGTAATATAACTGTTTTATAAAATCTAACTTTCAGATTTTTTGAGAGCAGACTAGATGACAAAAGCTTCTCAACCAAATAATAACAGGCATTTCCCATATTTATTCTGTATTTAGTTTGCTCCCGAGTGTCATTATTATTATTATTATTATTATTATTATTATTATTATTATTATTACACTCTTACAATATTGAGAAATGCTATAGTCAATATTCTTACAGTGATCATTGATTCAATATGATAATAAATAAAAGTCAATATTACAGTTGTATGATCACATTTATAAAAATCATTAAAGAGTTAAAATAGTGTAATTACATTGTTTTTTGTATTGCTGTTATTTATATTTTCTAGGATTTTTATACTGGTTGAGTGGAAGTCAAGGCCTTATGGTCCTAACTCTGTCAGTACCAGTAAAAAGAAACTAAATAAATAAATGAAAATTAATTTAAATTGTCGTTAAGTTCATCGTAGTATCAATTTTATCACTAAAATACATTTTCAACAGTCTCCGGTGTCTAGTTCTGAATCGTGAACTGGAGGACAAACAAGATGCATGTGTTCCCTGATAGAAGCTGTGCCACGCGCCAAATATGACGTAAGGCAAATATAGTCTATGAACAACAAACCTATCTCCGTACAGCCTGGGGCATAATACGGTCTCTAGTTATAGGCCTAATAGATGTTCTTCTGTATCTGTGGGACTAAAATCACTTGAATACATTATATGCTGTATTAGGCCACAGCTGTAACCGTTACCACGTCTGACTGTGAAACAAGAGGGCACAGGTTCAAATCCTCAAATCCTGATTGCGACAAGTTACCTGGATTGGGTTCTTCTCCGAGATTTTTCCTCAATTAATTTAAGCAGAATTGCTCGGTAACATTCTTTTTTGAGCCTCAGACTCACTTCATCATAATTTCTCCACATGTTACTGGCATTACCATACCCCATGTTAAGTTCACGTTGCAGTGTACTGTATAGCTACGTATAAGAGCGCAACTGTTTGGCGACAAATATCATTCACAGAACAGGAATGGTAACTTAGTTCATAATGTTGTTTTCAATTCTCTCTGAAATATTTTGCTTAACCTGCATTTGTTGTCGAATCATTTCATTCAGTATTTGTAATAGGCTATCACTCATAATTTTGTTTTCAATTCTCTCTCTAATATTTCGCTGAATCAGTATTTGTTGTCAAATAATTTCGGTCTGTATTTGTAATAAGCTACCATCACAATTTTGTTTTAAATTCTCTCTGTAATATTTTGCTTAACCTGCATTTGTTGTCGAATCATTTCGTTCAGTATTTGTAATAGACTACCATTCATAATTCTGTTTTCAATTCTCTCTGTAATATTTTGCTGAATCAGCATTTGTTGTCGAATCATTTAATTCCATATTTGTAATAGGCTACCATATATAATTTTGTTTTCAATTTTCTCTCTAATATTTTGCTGAATCAGCATTTATTGTCGAATCATTTCATTCCATATTTGTAATAGGCTACCATCATAATTTTGTTTTCAATTCTCTCTCTAATAGTTTGCTGAATCAGCATTTGTTTTCGAATAATTTCATTCAGTATTTGTAATAGGCTACCACTCATAATTTTGTTTTCAATTCTCTCTCTAATATTTCGCTGAATCAGTATTTGTTGTCAAATAATTTCGGTCTGTATTTGTAATAAGCTACCATCACAATTTTGTTTTAAATTCTCTCTGTAATATTTTGCTGAACCTGCATTTGTTGTCGATCATTTCGTTCAGTATTTGTAATAGACTACCATTCATAATTTTGTTTTCAATTCTCTCTCTAATATTTTGCTGAATCAGCATTTGTTGTCGAATCAGTTCAATCCATATTTCTAATAGGCTACCATTCATAATTTTGTTTACAATTCTCTCTGTAATATTTTGCTGAATCAGCATTTGTTGTCGAATCATTTAATTCCATATTTGTAATAGAATACCATTCATGATTTTGTTTTCAATTCTCTCTAATATTTTGCTGAATCAGCATTTGTTATCGAATCATTTCATTCCATATTTGTAATAGGCTACCATACATAATTTTGTTTTCAATTTTCTCTCTAATATTTTGCTGAATCAGCATTTGTTGTCGAATCATTTCATTCCATATTTGTAATAGGCTACCATCATAATTTTGTTTTCAATTCTCTCTCTAATAGTTTGCTGAATCAGCATTTGTTTTCGAATAATTTCATTCTGTATTTGTAATAGGCTGCCATTCATAATTTTGTTTTCAATTCTCTTTGTAATATTTTGCTGAACCTGCATTTGTTATCTATCATTTCATTCCGTATTTGTAATAGCCTACCACGCATGTTCTTGTCGCTCTTCTTCATAATGCAATTTCGTCAACAACTCATGCTTCAGTTGTTTTTATCCAGTACCCAGGATTCACAACCATATGTCAATAAACTGTCAATTATGGAGTTAAATATGTGTCTTTTATCCGACAGACTAATGTCCTTACCCCACAAAAGGTTATTCACAACAACATAACCTTTTTGCCTTTTTTGTCATTTGTGTTCGGTATGCGGTATCTTTATGGCATTTTTGTGTATTATCCATAATTGGTACACGGTATTTACGCGATTTACACTCCTTTGTTGTAATGTTATCAATATGACGGTCTTCAACGTTACCATTAAGAGTCATGTATTCTGTCTTTAGCGTGTTGAAAGGTAGTCTCCAATTATTGTGAAGTTCTTCTACCAATTACTTTGTCGTGAAGGCCACAACATCTTTACCGGAAGCTACCCCAAAATAAAAGCCAACTGTCTGCCAGTATCACTATGGACTCAACCCCGGACTCTTCGTGACAGTTTGATGGTCTACACCGCGCAGCCACCACAGAGGTTTCTTGTTAAGATTACCGGCAGGTTTAGTTAACTAGTCAATTCTGCACATTTAAGTTATCTGAGAGTTTTTAACTTGTTGTTTTTTTTTGTTTTCAATAAGTAAATTGTAGACTACTGTTAATGACACTAATATGTCTACAATAGACACCATTAGTTTTCTTGTTTATAGTAATGTGTCTGATATCATCATCATCATCATCATCATCATCATCATCATCATCATCATCATCATTAGCTCTACAGCCCGATGTAGGCCACATTTGCTTAAAGTTAAGTAAAAGTGAGTTTTCAGAGATACGTTAGCACTAAGCTAAAACCAGTGCCCTTGACTGGCCTATCAGGGATTTCTTCCTTAATTGACGAGTCTCAATTAGAGCATCGGGAACTCTCCTCCTATTACCTTATGACTTATTGCGGTCGCAGAGAAAGATACAACTTCTGACGTTTCTAAAAAGTCACATGTAATTTATAGGCCTATACATGGTGAACCGTAAGTAATGTCATTCTTTGAGGTACTTCAAACAAAAAATTTTAATACAATTTTGTTCGTTTTTTGCTTTCTTTTGGAGATAAAAATCGTTTTATGAAACGTTAATTTCATAGCGTGTTTGGGAAAGCCATTGATTTAATTCCAAATATCCTCAGTAAATTTAAGAGAGCAGTGTATTATGATAATAAATAATCGAAAGAATTTTAATTTTCTCCTTTAAATGTGCAGAAATTTAATCGTAACAAATGTAACTTTTCGTTTTGCGAAGGAATTTTTCAATGGTTATATTTTGTTCGGATCAAATTTCTGCACATTTAAAAGGCTGAAACTAACATCTTTCAATCATTTATTATACTATTCTGTTCTCTTAAATTACGTGAACATATTGGGAAATCAATCAATGACTCCTACAAAACACGTTATGAAATATTGCATATGAAACAATTTTTATTTCGAAAAGGAAGTTAAAACTAGCAAAACTGTATTAAACTTTTCTGTTTGAAATATCTCACAGAATAACCTCCTGAAATTAATAACATTATTTACGGTTAATTCTGTGTACAGAGTCAAAGTGCGACTGTTGCGCATAGAACTTCTACCACTGTCCCTTAATGGACAGTACAGCTCAGTTCTAATAACAGCTGGAAGGAAGGCTGCATAGGAGGGTACATCTTTACATTGTCAAGAGGTCAACTTTTCATACCTGGGTATCGGAGCCTAGGTGGGCCCTCTCCGTTAGCTCTACTACTTCCCCTCTCCAGGCAGCTTCCTAGTTTGAGGCATCTGTACAGAGTCAAAGTGCGACGTTGCAACTAACAACATTCCCCCTTCCCTCATCCCAATGGATGGCAGTCAGCTGGAAGGTTGGCGGGTGGACGGGCAGGCTGATACAGGGGAAGGAAAGTTTGGGAATATACCTGTGTGACAATGTCGTATCCACTTCCTGTGTGACGCTAGAAAGGCTAGTGATGTATTCAGTTACCATTGACTAATGGTTCGTGGAGCGGATGGGCGTTCAAAATATACGTTTACGGAGTTGTCAGAATTTACTTCTTTCCCTGCGACCACATTAATTTTATCCAGAGCCAGGACGAGAACATGCATGCGAAGGACTTAACAGGAATGAATGGCATTTCGGAGGATTTTTATTACCACGTAAATGTCAACGAATATGTTTGGTAACATTCAAACAGCTGTATCCCCAGAGTCATTGAAAATTAGACAAATTTATGTGAACTTGTTTTTTACTCAGAATAGTCCATACTATATCCACTAAATATTTACTGTTCTTTCTGAATCACCCTGTATATGACAATGAAAACGACAGGGATTACGATGACGATAGATAGATTATAACGAGAATGAAGCAGAATATGCTGACAACGATCATGATGACAATGACTTTATAGTGCTGACAACCACGAAAAATACTTTCTCTGTTCTGTATAATGAGAAAGTGAAAAATTCATTTTCGGGCAGTTCGTGACAGCGCTTGTTTTCGTGAGGTCCTTCCTCTGTCCGGTCGAACTGGTCTTCTGTAATGGTTGTTACCTCACCAAGACGCACAGTTGTCCAGTATTGAACAATACTCTTCACTGAATTGAGGCGAAAGTCGTGCTTTGCCTTCGATTATGAACTCTTCAGCTCTCGAGGCCCGATCTAACACTTCTACGTCATCCGCGTTACATAAGCTAATTGCTCAGTGACTGAGATCATGCTCAAGGGAGCCAAGAATGACTTCAATACAAAACAGTTTTATATTTGGCTTTAAGGCATAAGCAGATCTTCAGGAAATCTTTTATTTTTGCTCATTATTACCATTAACATATTTTCTGATATTTCTGTACTTTTAAAGAAGAAAGTAAACATTTAAGTGTAAACTACACATGCTGTCTATAAATTTAATGTAAAGGCTTTTTCATTTTTAAAAGTGTACAAATTTGCCTACTAAAAGTTTCCTGAACATATTTGCAAATGGACACGTAACGGAATTTAAATTATTGCAAATGTCTAAATTTATAACGTAACGTCTATCTGCGTTAATCCTTTCAAACTTCACGACTATTTTATCATTAATTTTACTATCATTATTTCTTTATTATCATTTATTCTCGCTTTTACAGAATGGCATTCATCTTAATTACTACAGACTCTGGTAATAATTAATTTCAATTATAAATTTTCGCAAATTCTAAAAAAAAATAGTGTGCATTTCAGAAAAAGTGTAAAAAAGTGGACAATAAAATAAAAATATCACTATAAATTACACACAACAGTTATCTATCAAGTTATTCTTATTTTGTAATAATTTATATAAAATTTCCATCCCCAAAGTTTTTCTTAATACATAGAGTTATTATAAAGTGAAGAAAATGTTTAGGAAGTTTATAAAAGATAATTCAGTTTTCTTCATAACACAATAGGCTTCATTTTCACACAAGGTTCTGTTTCAAATGTTTCATTATTGCTAGAATGACAAAACAAATAAGCAGTAATTGAAGACATTCTTGAGTTGTTTAATGTTTCTTTCTTTCTTTTCCTTTTTCAAATTATTCATAAATCTTATGACAGTTTCAAAACAGAATATGAGAAAAGGAATAAAGGAAAATAAAGCAAAATAGATAGCCTACATAGAGTAAGGTAGCAAATAAGAGTGCATATCAACTGTGAAAGAGAATAACGAATTTCGATTAAAAAAACAGGTACACGGACGTAGTTCTGAGGGCTGCCATCCAGGAATCATGTAGTAGATGACCAAGGAGTAGGGATGACTTTATACTGTTTTCTGTTCAGTTTAGAGATTGCAGAATTCGTCTTGAATTATAGGCAACCACACATCAGGGAGGTTTAGACTGGGTTGGCTCATAGAGTCATCTGAGAACTTCTTATTTGCGAGTTCTCTGAATTTCCTGTGAATGTGAGATGGTTCGATTTGTAAGATGGAAATATTTTGTCAGCCTCGAAATTGTGTTGATCTATTCTGGATATGCAAATGTTGCACCGTTTTATATTGTACTTACGTTCTTTCATCCTTACAAATAGTTTTATGCTAACCTCGGCTATGTACACCCAACAATATTCATACGGGATGTTGTAATTGCAGTCCTTGATGTCCATGGGTTCGACTTTGGTTTATTACTAGATTGGCGCAGTCGAAGTGTGTTACGTGATTTAGAAACAGCTCTGATACGGTAATGTATCTTCTATAAAGTTAATTATTTTTTCTTATGTGTCTCCTAATATATTGTGAAATACTCTGACTCATTAATAAATAATAGAATACTAAAACAGGTTTCTCATTTCGAATCTTTGGGGATGTGACGAAGAAAAAGACTCGAACCGATCTCATCAAACACCATCTCGCTATTACCAATTGAATCGCCACTAGATAATCACTAGGGCTAGGATTTTGATGACCTATAAATCATGAAAAAAGTCCTAAAAACAATGCATTTATGAACTAAAAATCTTAAAATAATGCCCTTAAAATGTCCTAAAAATTGGTCTTACATATCGGTAATTGGCTTAGTAGGAATATTAATATGTAGACTAGTAATTAAATTAAATTCTAGTACCAACATTCAAGTTTATTTAATTTTACATAATTTTTCTAAGTAGTATACTTTAATTAATAATTTTACCTGATGTAGTTCCATTTAGTCCACCACAAGGCCAATCTTATCCGGAACTAGCAGGTATGCTTTATACTGAAGGGGTGGTTGGACTGATCCATTACGTGGGGGTGTACTACGTTAAAATAACTATTTGTGTAGAAAAACGATTAAAATAATATACAAAATAATGGGTATTAATTGAAAAAATATGTAGAGAAAATATCAAAGGAATTAAATAATATTTTACATTAATACTATGGATTTATGGCCAAAATTAAATGACAATATTCCAGAAAGGATCGAATAAAACAAAAAATGCTCTTATGAGTTGTAAGAGGTAAAAAATGCAAAAATGCCTAACAAATATGTTTTAAAACACTCATTTTATCATTTATATAAAATATAGCAGCAATATTACTGGTTTAATAGAAAAAGATGCAATTTCATCAAAATCCTAGCCCTATTCATAACAAAGCGCTGCGTGTAAATATCCATTCTAGAGTTTCATTTTGTTTAGATTCTTTGTGGTTCCACGCTGTAAAATTTAACAGCAGAACAAGCAGCAAGATATTCATGAAATGCGAGCAATTGTGCAGTTCGAAGCACATTATCTAACACACGTATCAGTAGCTGTTGCACATCGAGAAGAAACAGGAGACAGGAAAGACGATTGTGTACCACAGTGTTCCAAGACGCACGACTCTTACAGAAAAAGTGCCATTTGACGCATCCTGCCATTCTTCGCTTACTGATTGCGTTGTGGGCGCGAAAGCATAAGAAAATGCATCAGTTTTCCCTTCTCACTGCACGCAAATTGCTTTAGCGCATGCAACTTGTGGTATGCTCTTTGTAATTTCCATGCATGGCATATGTGCAAGTGTTCAATCAACGTGTAATAAAGTTAATAATTTTATTAGTCATTTCTTTGTAAGAAATATTAGTACACTTTTTTATTTATTGCTTTACAAGTAAAACTATGATTCATGAACTGACAAAGAGTACTAGTATTTTATATCAAGACATTCAACGTGGCAAGATATTTTGTTAGCCTGTATCAGGGAAATGGTTACTTTATGTGACGTAATTTATTTTCCTCCCGCAGAATGCCATGGTAAAAACGTAATTGCTCTTCAAAATTCTCGCCTCGGACATGTTTGAATATGTGAAGATAGACAAATTCCTGATTAAAGAATTATATTATTAAAAAATCACGAAAAATTTGAAAGTCCCTTGACTTTGTTATGAAATAATTTTGTAGATAAGCAAAATATATTTTTTTTTACAACAGAGTCGAGTTCCCTCACGAATAAACCAATTTCTGAGAATACCCCACACTGTCCAGTAACTCATCTACTGTCGCCTCGCAATTTTATTCACACTGCATGTTCCATATTCTGGATTTCGTCTAATTTCCTACACTTTTTCATGCATCGCAGCATTCACATCGTTTCTTGCGGATTTTGGTCTACCACAACGTTTTCTATCTGTCAAGGAATCGGTGTCTTCAAACTTTTTTACAATCTTCCACAATGACGACAAACTGTAGAGTTCATATCTAAATTCGATCAGAATTATAAACTTTTCAGTGAACTGGAACTATTTCTATTGTAATCACTGTAACACTATATAAGTTAAATTCGCCTTTTTTGTAGAGGCAAGAAACATTATTTTCTGGTATACATTTTCAAAAAAGAAAAAAATTACGTCATTCAAGAATAGCCTGCAATGCTGTTTATTTATTTAATTCCCATGGCAGAGATAGTCGAACAATTTAAACCAAAATTTTTGCGAATATAAATCCTATTCCTTTAGGGGTTCATTTAAATTTGCATAATATTAACTTTTACTATCTAATTTAATATTTACGTCTATTATTTACATGTAAGCAATCTATCATGTTTTATTTGTTGATCTGTCGTTCACAATGTGGTACTGTCTATGGTATTTACAATGATACATTACAAAACATTGTATGAGTCAACGACAGACCCATCCACACCATACTGTCATAGTACGTTGTGCACTCAGATTTCTATATATTGAAATAATTAAAAATGTGAAAACAATAAGTGTAAATAAATATAAATAATAAATGAAGATAATATGGAAAAAAGTAAGCGATAGTGATAAATGTGTTTAAACTCACATATCCTTAATCTGTATTCACAGACTCCTAAGTTCTATCTAAAATGTTCTATAGAGCATCCCCTATTTACTGTTTAATTTTTGCACGCTTTTACTGAATCACTCTGAATAAAGCATTATTTAAGTACTGTACTTTTAAATGAACATTTTAGAAGTATCTAACTTTAGTTTAGTAAATCTGAATTGTCCTGAGGTTTTCAAAGACAAAAACTTATATGTTACAATCTGAAATAAAATAAAAAATAAAATACAAAAATCAAATGCAAAATAAAACGAAAGGAGAAATTTTAGGAGTACTAACGTCCAATGTCTGGTTAAATTTTCGTCAAATCTATGCTTAATTGCAAACAGTGGGCGTGAGAATGCCAAAGAAAGATGGTCAAAGGCAGGCCCATAACCGCACTTCTGGACAACGATCTGTTGGAAGACCATTAAAAAGATAGCATGAGAACATTGAAGTTGTGATCAACAGTTACCACTAGGTCTAGTGCTTGAATTGGATGATGATGATAACGACTGATGATGACTTTTAAATGAATATTTAATCAGACTACAGTATGTAACTCTCGGCTGGGAAATTTTAGTAAAACGAATTGTCACTTGAGGTTTCCAAAAGACACCAGTTACTTCTTCTCTAATAATAGTTTACGGTCTGAAATAAAATAAAAAATAAGATGAAAAATAAAATACAAAGGAAGATTATTACAGCTACTACACAATAATTTAATTGATAAGTAGCTATTGAAACAAAATGACTAAAAAGTTGTGATCTGCTATTACCAAAAAATTCTTGAAAGCATTGTTATCTAAAACAAGTAAAATAATATTTATTATTGCAGGTGAAAAATAATTACTGTAGAAAGAAAGAGAAAGCATAAATTCATATAATTTAGCATTTTTCCACACAATGCCGCATCGAAATTTCGAAATTATCTGGAAAAAGTTTAATTCTGCATAACCAGAAACATGGCGTCGAAGTAAAATTTTAATGTCCTAGAACAACAGCACGATGTAGTAGTATTACTTACTTATGGCTTTTAAGTAACTCTCAGGTTCATTGCCGCCCTCACATAAGCCCGCTATCGGTCCCTATCCTGAGCAAGATTAATCCAGTCTCTACCATCATATCCCACCACCCTTAAATCCATTTTAATATTATCTTCCCATCTACGTCTCGGCCTCCCCAAAAGTATTTTTCCCTGCAGCCTCCCAACTAGTTGGTTATTTAACGACGCTTTATTAACTACTAGATTATTTAGCGTCGATGTGAGTGTTGATAGCGAGATGGTATTTGGCGAAATGAGGCCGAGGATTTGCCATAGATTACCTAGTATTCACCTCACGGTTGGAGAAAACCTCGGAAAAAACCCCACCAGGTAATCAGCCCAAGCGTGGATCGAACCCGCGCCCGAGCGCAACTTCAGACCGGCAGGAAAGCGTCTTAACCGACTGAGCCACATCGATGGCAATATACGATGT
The DNA here is from genome assembly GCA_025594305.2 of Periplaneta americana. Classification (NCBI taxonomy): domain Eukaryota; kingdom Metazoa; phylum Arthropoda; class Insecta; order Blattodea; family Blattidae; genus Periplaneta; species Periplaneta americana. The sequence goes on from JAJSOF020000031.1 coordinate 69,776,124, forward strand.
AATAATATTATAAATATAAATTTTATTTAGTACTTCTGACGTTCTAATAAACTCCAAGTGTCAAATTTACTCAAATCTAACTTGAGATTAGGCATAATGTTTCAAGGTAGGCTACTTAAGCCTCGCATATAGTATGAGCCGTAACGCAACTGTCTACATGTTTATTAGTTTGAATCATGTTCAAGATCATCTACGGATAAAGGAAAATATACGGTATATCCAGTCGCTATTCAGAACTGAAGCTCCGATGTTCCAGCCAGTTTGCTACAGATCAGGGCCCCAAATTTCCAAGAATCGTGCGCGTAGTCCCACAAGGTCGCCGGGCATTGCGAACAGTACGTGCTACAGGCTGAGGCGACCTTCACGGTTCCGTTAGCGCTGGGGCTCTCGTTACCGGGGCAACGGTGAGGAAGTAGAGGAAGGGTATGACCCGTCGAGATCGCCTCATCTGGTGGGGAATACGGCTGAAGAAGACACTGACGGAAAGAGAGAGTCAACATTTGCATGCAGTCTTGGGAATAACGGTTCAGCTGCTTCATCTAGTAAATTCGTGCATAAAAAGTTACCATGCGACTTACTTCACATCTTCACATCTTTGTTGTTGTTGACGATAATAATGATGATCATGATGATTGTGGTAATAATACCATTATTATTATTATTATTATTATTATTATTATTATTATTATTCTTATTATTGAGATATTTTGTTATATTTTATCTGTAGCTCCGAACAATTATTTATTTGCATTTCCTATTTGATTTTAAGTTCTTGACTGTCGTACTATTTACTTAAAAGATGTAGAAATTTGTAATAAATTTCCGTAATGGTTGTCTCTTCGATGTCTTTAATCCAGTTACATCTTAAGTAATGTTATGTAAAATTTGAGATTCTAGAAACCACATAATGAAGGGGACACAATTGAATAGCAGTGAACCCAAAACTCACTCTGTCCAGTTGTCCATTTCTATGATTTATACATACCAGAGGCTAGACCCCTATCATTAGGCTTATTTTAAACTCCTATCATTTTCTTCCGAAAAAAACTCCAATCCTTTCTAAAATTTGTGTTAAATGTCACTTGAATAATAGAATAAAAAGTCGTGCATAAGGTGCATGTCACTTGAAAGGTCGCTCAGTCCGTAGACCGGTAGATGAAAAAACTAGCCCAGTCATTTCATAAAAATGGACTGAACGCGTTTTGACATCACACTCTTCATTAACTATTTATCCGTCAATAATAAAGCTTGAAAAACCAGGTAACCTAGTTCATGATATATTATTATTATTATTATTATTATTATTATTATTATTATTATTATTATTATTATTATTTATTTGTCCATGTGGATGACGTGAATATGTTAGGAGAAAATCCACATACGATTAGGGAAAACACGGAAATTTCACTTGAAGCAAGTTAAGCGATAGGTTTGGAAGTAAATCCCGAAAAGACAAAGTATATTATTATTTTTGTGACCAGATTATTGCACAAAATGGAAATATAAAAATTGGAAATTTATCCTTCGAAGAGGTGGAAAAATTCAAATATCTTGCAGCAACGGTAACAAATATAAATGACACTCGGAATAAATAATAGGAAATGCCTGTTATTATTTGGTTGAGAAGTTCTTGTCATCTAGTCTGCTCTCAAAAAATCTGAAAGTTAGAATTTATAAAACAGTTATATTACCAATTGTTTTGTATAGTTGTGAAACTTGACTCTCACTTTGAGAAAGGAACAGAGATTAAGGGTATATGAGAATAATGTTCTTAGGAAAATATCTGAAGCTAAGAGGGATGAAGTTACAGGAGAATGGAGAAAGTTAAAACGTAAAACAATTTCTTTGTATTCTGAACAACTACAAGTGGTAGCCCTTAGTCATCTCATTGTCATCATCTACATATATCAAAGCACTGCCCTTTGCGTTATTTCGTCCTCAACTGTATGCAGTTTATGAACTAATATTATTAACTCACGAATGTTGGGGTTTCTGGTCATGAGGTCAACATGGTGAAAGATCACCACTTTTGTAATCTTATATAAAATAATACAAATAAAGAAATTGGCGGACAGGTGAATTTGTGACATAATTCAAGATACTTTTCTATTTTACAAATCCCTAATCTTGCATAATTTGTCTCATAAATGTGGATTAAATTTGAGGATCTAACAACATAGTAAATATTGTTTGAAGATCCTTCCAGAAGTAGACTTCTTTTTATTTCAAATTGTGTGACATTTAACCATTTCAAATTGTTACAACACTTTTTAATTTATTTACAATTATTTAAATTGTACTCTAATTTTCTTCTTATCTCACTTTTAAAAAATGATGCGAGACAATGAACCAGTGTCCGCTACTCTCCAAGCTAAAACGACAGCCTCTCATCCAAGTAGTTGTACTGGAGAGTCCTTAATATGGAAGAAGTATCTTCCGAGTGTATTCAATTCTTGTTTTATGAGAAATGCTCAAGATCGAATATTCGTGCAAAGAGAAAAGTTTCTTAATTTTTGCCAATAAATGGATAATGATATACGTGTGCACCAATTTTTCCAGTTATAATTACGCCTTATTGTAATTTTAGGTGGTATGTATGCTCTTTAGCTATAAAATTGTGTTACAATTTCAATACTATGAAAATGAAGAAAGAAAAATAACGTGCATAGCTACATTAAAACATATTAACCCCAGTTTCAAGTACTTCGAACATTTATATACACAAAAATTGTCTCCATATACAGAATGGTTCACGAGGATTTACGTCACTTACGGAGCTTATTTCCGAAGACATTCTGAGCAAAAAATGTCACATAAACATATGTCCTAATCTCAGTATTTTCAAAACTATTTTGAAGTTGTTTGTAAAATACCTTTTTTTCTTTAGTTTTAAGGGAAAAAGAATACTACAAATAGTGAATGAACTATTCAGAAGTATCATTTCTTTAATTGGCTAGTGTTCTGAAGTTAAAAATGTGTTGTCAGTTGCTTTGTACAGATTTTGTTTTTCAATTTTTAACTCAAATGACATCATTCATTGTTACAAATCATGCCACTTTAGGAACTTGATTATTTACAGTTTAATTATGCATCCTAATGTACAGTCTTGAAGAATTGACAAGAGTGGCGTAATTTGTAACAATTGTCATAAGTGTGTAAGAAATTGTAATTTTGTAGTTAAAAATCGAAAAAAAAAATCTGTACGAAGCAACTTGGGAATTCATAACACATTTTTAGCTTCAGAATATTAGCTAATTAAAGAAATGAGACTCCTGAGTAGTTCTTTCTTTTCTGTAATATTCTTTTACCCTTAAAACTAAAGAATAATGGGATTTTATAAACAATAATTTAAAATTGGTGTCACTCTGAAAATATTGAGATTAGGACAAATGTTTATATGACATTTTTGCTCAGAATGTCTTCGGAAATAAGCTCCGCAAGGGACGGTAAATCCTCGTATATCACCCTGGGTGCTATTCATAGATATTTCGATAGCCCGCGCTACGAGCGTGCTAAACAGGATTCATATCATATCATATCGCTGACACTGGTTTATGAATACGAAAAATGTTAGTTCGCTGATCATCCACCGAAAGCCCGGGCTAAGAATGTCTATGAATAGGGCCTCCTGTGTCTGTTCTATTGATACACAATGTTCCGCAAAACCCTTATCCTCTCGTTATTTAATCCATAAAGTATAACCAATTAATACTAATCACTTTCTTAGCTGGCAGGCGCCACATTAGAAAATTTTTACAGATGAATGATTTTAAAAGTAAGCAGGAAACGTAGTTACTCGACTTTTCTGTCCTTAAATAGTGTATTAGGTCAAATTGAAAGTAAACGCTACACATGGAGTTATGTGGGTTGCGGTTGCTTGTTAACAAGTGACCACAGAAGACTTGAAAATTGTGCAACTCTCTTCAAACCGATATCAGATAGTGCACGAAATTAGGAACCGAGATTCGCTTAAAGCAAAAAGAAGACTGCGATTCAATTTATTAAATAATCTGTCCTCCCTTCACCTTCAGCTGAAAAAAAAAATAAGTTCTTGAAACGAGATCCAGTTCAGTGGAATATATTACACATGGCAAGTGACAAGGATACTGAGAGAGACAGGAAAAACTATCACCTTTACTTAAGCTAGAAGCAAGTGGAGTTAATACAGATTATTGAAAGCAGAGAGAATGCGTGCGATAGTCCACTATTGGATAGAGAATTAGGCCAACAACCAATAGACAACCTGCAGAATGCAGTTACTATTACAAGCTGTGGTGGGGATAGTATGAAAATCTTTTCTGTATAAGTGACTTCACAACTGTGGGCTTGAGAAGTCTGTACAGGAGAAGAGAGGAGAAAAAGAGAGTTTCTGAGAGAGCTGAGAGACTATAGCGGGGGAGAGAGAGAGAGAGTTTAATGGTGGTAAGCGGGACAGTGGACGTGGAGAAGTGAAAATATAGGCTACCTTACCAGTGCTCCGGTTGTGATTACAGTACTGGTAGTGGTAGAGGGAAAAAGGCTTTAGAGGTGCAAGTAGCTGGGTCTGTCAGTCACTGTGCAAACGACGACCACGTCTGAAGGGAACCCACAGCTACCGGGGTCGATCCCAAACAGTGGTCTTTAAAACTACCAGCGTATAGTTCTGTAGAGACTGACTTCGCGTGTTAGCAATGGAGTTACTGCAACGGTACTTGTTTCTCCTAGCCTGCATCGTGCTAATCTGCTGCACTCAAGCTGATGGAGGCGGCGGCCCTACGAAGAGAAGCAGGAAAGGTGAGTCTTTTAGTGTGAAGTGACGCTCAAAAGATGTGATTTTTTATATTTTATGAGTGTGTTGTTTCTAATCGACGTTTACGTCGTCTTAGAGATTATTGCGAAGACTATCAAATCCAGAGACAAGATCTTGCAATTTTGTGCCAATGGAATATTACGTTGTGTGACGAAGTTGTAGTGATTTTCAATGAAGAACAAATTTTTATGTTCAAACTCCATCCCTACAAGTTTTCATCATATGTTTTTCAACAATGCGTGTAACCTACAAGGAATTTTTAGTACGTGAACATCACATGAATTTATGAGAATTTCAAACTTTCAACAATAATTACACGTTTACAATTTATCTAACAAATCATCTCAGATCTGGTTTTTTTATGTATTATAACAAAATTCCAGCATACTATTAATCACTGATAAATATTATCACCACCATCATCATCGTCATCATCTCACAAATTAAGGAGGTTTCCAGGTTAGTGATTTTAGATGAGAAATCATAAATACTTTTATGTTAATATTTTATATATATAACTTTCAATATTATCTTTCTACAACACAATCAAGAATATTCATACGTATGACGAACGTGTATTTTTCCACACCTGAAGAACATACGAGAGCTTTAGACGTCTGACAACGACATATTAATCGTGGCAACTTAATATGAGACGTGAATCAAATCTTCACCGTGTCATATCAAAATATATGACTGACAATGAATTATCACTCATAAACAATTTCATTATTCTTAATCATGGTCCTTTAAGTCATGATGATTTTTCGCTGTTGAACATTGTCACGCGAAATTATTCCCTTATTAAAATCCACCGCACAAACCCATGCTTAATCGTTTTAAGACAGTTATTTCTCATCAATTATTATTGTAACTCAGTCTGTTATGATCTTACCAGGCAGACTTTTCTTGAAGTACTACCTTAATTTTTCTTTGTTGTGTTGCTCTCGAAACGTCGTTTTAATATAATGTTTACACCAAATTAGTTGCTGTATAAGACCACTTCAATTTTTCTAATTATTCATTCTTGACTGATGGTGTTAAAACAATTTTGTAGTAGGCCTTATTATCATAAACAAAGGGAAAAAATTTGAAATAAATATAATTTTCAATAACAGATATTCCGTAAAACTGTATTAAGTTAAATTAATTCATAATTATAATGCAGAGAAAATAATACAAGAAGCAATTTCAACTTTAATACGTTTGCATACCTATTAAGCATTCCGATTTAGTAAATTCTATATTGTCCCATGAATAGTTAAATTCAATCGAATGGATCCATACCTAAATTGTAGAGGGAAGTTATCTCGCTTGTAAACTTCAGATCAATTATTTAAAGGTGTTAATTGATTTTTCGTTTGTGCCTTTGTAGAATTACCATTGGTAGTTTAATAACTTTTTAGATGTTGGCATTATTTAATTTTGATTATTTTGGAAGGCTGTTTATCAGACTACTATAATATTGTTTTCGTAAGTTATACCTAACATTAGCCATATGAAGTGATTTTATGGATAGGCCTATTATAGGTTGCAATACAATGTATTACTATAAAACATTTAATATGCAATACTTTTCATTGTTTCTTTATTAAAGTAGAAAAAATTGCTATATAATATTGTAGCATATAACTTTAATTTCATTTTCAATTAGTTTTAGTCTTGATATAACTTTATCAGTAGCATGAAAATACTGCATTGGAAGTGAGAGAGCTAGTATTAAAATAAAATTGTCATTAAACAATGACAAGCTTACTGAAATATTTATTATAGGGCCTACTTAATCACGGTTACATGCATCCAATCCAACACTAGAATGAAGATAATTTAAACCTCAAATTCATTAAATCAGTATACTGTTTAGTTAGTCAATTTCAAATATTTTTTTTGCCTGATTCATTGCCTTTTCGTGGGTCTTCCAACTTATCTTTTCAATGTTAACATTGAATTATATAACTCTGTGTTTTATAGCAAATATTATTTTCAATTTATTTGACATTGTTGCAGTACTGTAATTATATGCGTCTATTAAATTGATGAAATCAAGTGTTATTTTCTAAGAAAAAAAGACATATAAAAGAATATTTATTCTGTATTACAATTTTTAATAATCAACTCAAAACTGAACGTTTTGAATAGTTTCTTCCGTTCTTTCCTGAAAATTCTGATCTAAAACTGGACAATTCCAAGCTATGGAACACTTTGTTATGTGGTTAGCGTGGCGAAGTACCATTGCTCAAGATGATCTGGAGTAAACAAAAGACAGAGAATAAATACCATTTTCTGTGTATAAATTATTACTATTTCAAATCCGGGTCCGCGAAATTTCTAGTTATAAATGTCACAGTTTGAGCTACAGCAAAGTACAAAATTGTTAATCAAGAGAGAGGTAATAACGCAGTCGAATGCAATATTTTTCATAATCCATACTTGTAGTACTAGTTTAGTTTATGTGAAGAATGTAAGCTCTGAGCTTTAAATTTCTCTTAGCAAGATAGAACGTTAAGTCGTTAAAGAATTTACGCTTTCTCTAGATATTACTGCATTATGAAGATCATCCTTCTTAAGGAAGTCATTTTATTTCTCAATCTCAACGCCAGCATTTCCTTCAATGAGCATTGGCTTCCCATACATGTGATATGCTGAGTCTCTCCAATGACGTTAACACTTCGGAATTTCCACCCATTCTCTGTGTTAAAATTTCTGTTTTCCCCCCATATACAGTATGTCTAATTCCGTTTTTCGTAACACTAAAAAGTTTCATGGTCAGCCCGGAGTGAGAGATTGCATGCATTTGTTTACCTCCGTAACTCGTAAAGCAACGACATTCCACGCCAGAAGTCGGCGTTGAATTACAGTCAGAACAGCTGGAATTTTAATTCAAAATCATTCCCATTCTCCTCCTATCTTCTTCGTCTACAAGGATTATATCTAGTGGCCTGTTCCAACTTCAAAAATGGTTTCTTCTTATCAGCAGGTGTATAATTCAAAAGTTGCTTGTGGAATCTGTATTCTCCATCATTTGTGGGTATATGAGAACAATTTTATTTTTGGTTTTGAATTTTTTCTGTCAGGTTCAAAGTACCTAATTGATGACGAATATGCTGTACTGTTATTATATTACAATTTCTTTGTAAGCCACGATTATACAGTGGCTAAATGCTGAATCCTATCATATCGCTAAAATGTTACATATCCTATACCTATCGATGTTTTATTAAAAGAAAATATAATTAAATCATCTTTTAAGTTTTCGGTGATACATTTAATTAAGGTATTGAATATTTTCTGGTCCTTTATTATGGCAATGCCATTAATTTACATTCTTTTGCTTAACTAGTGTCTTAAAATTTTGCATAAATCTGACGCCAAAACCCAAGAGATCAGATATCTTATATGACACAACTTTATATATACGTAGATATATTTAAAATTCTATCTTTGAAACAATACATTACTTTTTGCAAGAGTATTATTATTATTATTATTATTATTATTATTATTATTATTATTATTATTATTACTCGCCCACCTTTCATGAAAAGCTTATTTTATAAATCATGTGAGATATAACTATAATGGTGTATGTCAAAATTTTAACCAATTGTATACGTCCATTAACGCCAAATAATTTCATTAATAAATTCGACTTTCAACAACGAAATCTTTCCAAAGGCCCATCACTAATTTCATCGCTATTTTTCATTTTTATTTCAAGAATCGGCAGTATTATTCAATAACAGAGCTCTACAATATTATGAACATTATATTTTATGTAGGCCCACTTCAATTAATTAATAACAAAGGCATTTGCTTGTTACGATAACGAAAGGCTATAACAATTCTTTTCTAGAACTTCTGAAAAATCAATTAATTTTCGTTTAGAAAAGTAACATTCTAAAAACCTCGGCTTTATTATTATTATTATTATTATTTATTATTATTATTATTATTATTATTATTATTATTATTATTATTATTACTCGCCCACCTTTCATGAAAAGCTTATTTTATAAATCATGTGAGATATAACTATAATGGTGTATGTCAAAATTTTAACCAATTGTATACGTCCATTAACGCCAAATAATTTCATTAATAAATTCGACTTTCAACAACGAAATCTTTCCAAAGGCCCATCACTAATTTCATCGCTATTTTTCATTTTTATTTCAAGAATCGGCAGTATTATTCAATAACAGAGCTCTACAATATTATGAACATTATATTTTATGTAGGCCCACTTCAATTAATTAATAACAAAGGCATTTGCTTGTTACGATAACGAAAGGCTATAACAATTCTTTTCTAGAACTTCTGAAAAATCAATTAATTTTCGTTTAGAAAAGTAACATTCTAAAAACCTCGGCTTTATTATTATTATTATTATTATTATTATTATTATTATTATTATTATTTATTTTTTTTTTTTGTTGGGTCTGAATTTTCAGCGACTCCCAACTTCGCCGATTTCAATACAAGTCTTCGAAAGACTTTTCATGTACTTAAAATCTATGCCCTTTGCATTATTATGAATATATTATTACTAATGTGAAGAAATCTTTGTGTTTCGTGGAGAATAAGAGAATTACACCTGGTGCTGATATAACTGTCACTGAAAGATACACACATCGCGGATCTTACAAACTTTTATACGGTCATTTCAATCGATGATGATGATGATGATGAATAATGATGATAATAATAATAATAATAATGGCAATAATAATAAATAATATGCATTTTTCGAAATTTTGGCTCTGTTTGCTCTGTTTGTAATTTATTGTTACATCTATAGAAAACGTTTTTTTTAATTTTGTGAACAGCTGCAATATCCAGTCCAATATGATGAATTTATTATTATTATTATTGTTATTATTATTATTATTATTATTATTATTATTGGTTTTATATTAAATAATGACTGTTTTGGAAGATATATGCAACATATTCAGTATAAATACTTAAAGACAAAACCACCAGAGACAATTGCCCTCCCTCCCAACTTAACATTAAAAATAAATAATAACTGCTACTAAAGAAAACAATGCGAGAACTGACTTTTAATATCAAAATATTTCACTTTTATAAACGCTTAAGAAATAAAAGACGAGTTAAGTTAACTTTCTCAAATGAAACCAAACGCGTTACCGGTATCCTTTGCTATATTAATGGTAGTTACCTACTGCTAATAAAACTAGTCTTTTTGTTAACTGAAATTAAAATTTCTTTATCAATAAAACTGTATTTACTTTGTTCGCACCTATAACATATCGACAAGTGTACGTAAATTACGTATCGTACAAGTAGAATATGAAATAAAAACTAGGTCTATGCCTCTGTGCAAACCGAAAATATACTATAAACTAGGATAAACAACCATGAAACAAAAATAACATATTAGCCCTATCTGTGAGTTAAATAATAATAAAAAGAAATAGTTAATAAATGAAGAAAAAACAATGATCTTGAAAAACATGTTAACTGCACAGGATGTTTTAAATCTCTATTTTAAGGTTAAGTTTACCCCAATAGTCAAGTTTACCCCAGTTTACGGTATGAACAATAGTTCATTTCAGAGAAAATAAGCTGGAAGCACGCTAGGCGATAGGGCCTATATCGTATAAAGTCTTGCCTAAAAAAGTCTTAAGGCCCATTCACAATGAAAATTAAACATAACCGTAACATAAACACTGAAGTTTGCGCCCAGGCTATCAAATGGGATCATTCACAATGATTCACATAAGTACTGACATAAACATTACCGTAAGACGTTAACATGAAAGTTTGCAAACTCCAAACTTTCATGCTTATGCTGACGTGATTTGTAAACAGAACACAATCGTGGAGCAACGAAGTATACGACAGAATATGAGAAAATGGCGTCGTTGTTATGTTTCCATGGTTACCAAGTATGTTTGCTGTTATGTTTATGTTCCCATCGTGAATGATGGTATGACTTCTTGATTTTACTGTAACGTTTATATTCTTAAATTAACGCTTACATTATGTTTAATTTTCATTGTGAATGAGCCTTTAACCCATCCAAGCAAAAACTGAAATGTCCCCCTTGAAAACCACTGAGAACGAAAAAGTCTAACAAAAAAAAAAATAGATTTAGTCTTTATGGTGCAAGTGATAGAGGCAATACAAATTAATTACTACAGAAATCGACTCAACACGCTCTTCAAACACAATAGTAAATTCTAATGCAACCTGCCAGAAATAAACTTCGCTTTTATTTCGTGGTGTGCTGACTGACTTACTGTAAAACCCGGCCTTGGCTTTGATCTTAATCACACATTACGACAAAGAATGTCTGTATACAAAACACATGTTCGCAAGAATTTGTACGCGTAGCAAGCAACAGGTGAAGGACCGGACCGGTTTTCGTATTTTACCGCGTCTTCCGATCCCACAAGGCCGTGCAAGGCCTGTGAACCTAACAGTGCATGAGAGCTGCATGCCCCAATAAGTACGTAAACAGCCTGTTTCTCTTTCTATTGAATTAACTGTAATACACACATCAAGCAGCAAGGACCAGTGCGTATTGTTATAATCAAGTTGGTGAAAATGCTGCTCACATGTGATGAGCACAGCCTAACCACATACTACTAGCATACTCTAATTATTTCAGGGAAATGAGACGGACGGGAGCACTTTCATTCATACCCGGTGTCCTAGTTATCTAGTTATTCAAGCGTTGTTAATGGACTCGTATGATTCGATACCTTCATTGCTGTCTCTCCATCATCGGCCAGATAATTGCTAGAGACGGGCTGCAAGTGTCACTTCTTAGCCCAGACTAGCATGAGTGAGGAGCGGGGAGAGAATTTATTTACCTTTCTTCTTGTACGTACAGAGTAATTACAGAGTTTTCCTTTTGTAAGATAAAACATGCGTTTTAGAAAAATTTTTTGGTCTTTTATTTAACGAAGCGTTATTTATTTTTTCTATTTTATTGGGTTATTTTACGACTCTGTATCAACATCTAGGTTATTTAGCGTCTGAATGAAATGAAGGTGACAATGCCGGTGAAATGAGTCCGGGGTCCAGCACCGAATGTTACCCAGCATTTGCTCTATTGGGTTGAGGGAAAACCCCGGAAAAAACCTCAACCAGGTAACTTGCCCCGACCGGGATTCGAACCCAGGCCACCTGGTTTCGCGGCCAGACGCGCTGACCGTTACTCCACTGGTGTGGACACGAAGCTTTATCAACCATTAAGTTATTCAGCTTCGATATTGCGAGATGGCACATTTTTGCGGAGGTGAGCCGAGTATTCGCCGAGAGATTACCTGACATTCGCCTTATAATTGGTAGGGGATTGAAGGATGTCACAATAATTGCGTTAAATGTCTTTTACTCGAAGTGGCGTAATAAAATACAATTTGTACTGTTCATCCGAATGTTTATGTCGCATCCTGGTTTTCCCCACCCGTTTCTGCTGGCTCCTCCGCGAAAGTTAGTGGGGTGGGTTGTTAGACTCTTTCCTGAAAATATTTTATGTACGGAATTGAAAGTCTACGTAATATTATACAACGGTTTAAAATAATTTAAAGAGAAGGGCCCGTTTAAGTAACTGTCACGTGATTTACCCCGTTTCGACGACAATGCGACATAACCACTCGGACGGACGGTGCTCTTCTAACACTGTACTGCAGTGTATTTTATTTGATGTTCATATACTATATACGTAACTCATATACCCAATATTTCCATGACTATTCTATGGAGAACCTTTAATTAATTAATGGGGGCAATGAGAGAAGAAGCATTTAAAAGGTAGGCTAAAACGCGTCCTTGCAATGAAAATTGGGGCTGAGAAGTGCCTACGTGAGCTCCAAGTCTCTTGGTCACTTGCCTCACTCCGATTTTCGCTGTTCATACGACGGAACATTAGAAAAGTTTGAAGGGGAAGCCGAAAATTGGTGTAACCTACCACATGAGGGCGAGAGACGAAGAACGACAGAACAGCAATAGGGCAATATCGTCGAAGATATACTCCTTTCCATGACAGAACCTAGCATGGAAAACAAATGTTGGTTTTCTTCTTCTTCTTCTTCTTCTTCTTCTTCTGCATAAGTTAGAAATTTATTCCAGATAAAGCATCCGTCTTACTTAAAACAGAAAATGTTTTCTCAAATACAATACGAATACTGCTTCCAAATATATTACGTGCATATTAATTTTATTGTTAACGACGAATATCAATTTGTTTTCGAATCAATCGTATATCACTCTTTTCTTTATTCTCCAACTATGAAATTATCTTAACCCTTAGCCTATAGTTCCATATGTTAAGTGTTAAAAGGAACAACATTACTCAAAACCTATGACTCAGTTGTGTTTAAATTCAATCTTAGTAGTAATTAAGTTCATATATCTTGAAGAGTTAACAAGAAAAAAAAATGCACATAATATTCTCGTATGCAATTAATTGAAATGTCGTTTTCAGTCGGTGTTTCAGCGATTGTGTTGGATGCAATTTGTATAAAGGAATTCGAGTAACACAATTTATTCAGACAAATAAAATATTTTATTGTTTAATGTAGAAATTAAGTCGTATAAGATTTGAGACTTTTGCTATAGCTGGGCTTTGGGTCACCACGTCTTCTACGTTATGAAGAATTTGCTAATTCTTTTCTCAGAGTCGCACTGGTTGCTGAAGTATGTCATAGGCCTATACATGTCCAATTAAAAACGTTAAGGCAGTCCACCCAGTTTTGTCTGTTATGCTTGGGCTAGCCCAAACAACTGAACCAAGCATAGGAATCTAATGGACTAGTTGATCCATTCAAATCTCAAGTAGTAGTACAGCCTTAATGATGTAACCTATAAGGAGCTTCGAAACGTTACAGATATTACATTTCATAGTATCATTGAAGACTGGACATAAAAAGGCTGTAAGTGCCAATATCTTTGAAAATTAGTTTTAAAAAAAGAGTCTATGTCCCTAGCACAATCCACTATAAAAATTATAAGTCCCATTGTAATTTTATTTAGAGCCTAGCTTCTCCCATAGAAGTGCAAACTGTATGATATAACATTACTAGCTGCATAAGAAAGCTCTGTTTTGTACTGTTTGTTTCTTTGGAACTTACAGCCTTTTTATGTCCAGCCTTCAGTTTCGAGACCTCAAAGTTTCTCCAAATATGAATCAAAATAAAATACTAAAATATTAGTATCTTCTTGCGGTTAATAGTCCTGAACATTACAATATTTTTTATTATTTCCTATTTCTCTATTTGATTACTTTGCTAGGCTACAAAATTAAATTTCACGATTATAATATTTATCCATATGTAATTATGCACATTATTTCCAAGTCTTTTTCATCATCAAACAAAACTGACATCACAAAAAACTGAACCCACATTATTTGTTTTAATTCTTAATGTGATACTAGAAAATTGATACTTATGTGTTGACCAAGAAAATTATAAAAATAGTACCGATAATTATGCAGTAGCAGCAGTAGCAATATTTATTTAATGACTCTTTCAACTTCAAAGGTCATCAACGTCGAAACTGAATATGGGATTGAAAGACCAACCATTTTTTCCCATGACCTCTATAAAGAACATATTTCTTTTATATGCCGTAAATCTATGACACGCGTCCCTCTGGAGTTTGAATCAGCTAACTTCATAGTTAATACCCAGCACGGCAACTACATGACCACAGAGTACTACTCGAAAATTTAATCATCATCATCATCATCATCATCATCATCATCATCACTACCATCGCCACCATCACCAACACTTACGTACTTACACATCTACCTACGTATGTAGTCACTCACTCACTCACTCATCTATCCATCCATTTCCCCATCCGTCCCACAATCTATCAAAAAATGGAACCCATCTGTCATGTCAGTCCACGATCGAAAAGATAGTCAACCAACACTACATCTTTACATATAGAGAGATTCCATTGTCAAATTGTAGAATAGCGCAAGATTTTTCTACCCTTTTCATGGATTGACTTTTCTAGGATCAAACTCGGGTCGGATCCTTTCACTTAGGCTCCCTATATATGCGATGATTGTTCAAATCCGGCAAGTAACTTGAATTATTATTCGTGATTCCGATGCTGAAAGGTGGGCCATTTGCCTTCAGTCACGATTGCGCGTAAATGACGACTGCGAATAAAATATAGACACAACTGCGCACTACAATTATTAGGAAATACGTAACGATTGCGCAGCCTATTAACGTTACTCAGGAGACACCACGAGAAGGCTGGCTGCGTCTTCCCCCAAAAATCATTGTATTACATTTTACGTTGTAGCTAATAAACAAATATTGTCAAATTTAGGTTTTATATACAAAAGCTTTAAGTTAATGTGCTTGCTTGAAAACGGTAACCAGTCATTTTAAGATACGGTAATTCATAAGGTCGATTTTCTTCCTGTTGTAATCGCCATATGCTGTGTTTACAAATGTATCAGGAGTAACTCGTCGTCTATTAACCTAATTTGTTTTTATTGACAGTATTTTAAAACTACTTTCTGCCTGAATATTGCAGCACATGTATCACAAGGTGTACACTGGTGTGGCAGCTATAGAACTGTGCGTTGTATTCACGATGGAACCTCTCTGGGCCATTAGTAGTACGTGGCTGTGACGTAGGTTCCACTGTCCATAACTTCCTTCTTCGGCTACGTATCGGTGACAGAGCTATAAGTTGTACGAAAGCATCTTCCACTTTGTGGGGTGACAAGAAACTCAGTTCGAAGAAACATTTCAACCAGTTCCGTATGAACCGGTTACGATGCAATAAGGCAATGCGCAGTAGAGATGGGTCGATATGTTCATTCGAACGACTAATAATAAGGAATCGTAAGAATCGATTCTTGGTATCAACCAATCGTCGTTCAAAAGAATCGTAACGAATCGGCATGATGTGTTAACCCACGATTCCATTTAAGGCTGGTTCACAATAAACCGGGAACGAAAACGACAACGAGAAAAATAACGGAAATAATGTTAAAATGTGGGCATTCACAATGAACTATTGTGAATGCCCACATTTAAATAAATTTATTTTAACATTATTTCCGTTCTCGTTGTCGTTTCCGTTCCCGGTTTATTGTGAACCAGCCTTTACTTGTTTGAGAACCTGTCAGCGGTCATTTCCGAACCGTGCCGAATGCTCCCGAGCAAATAGATAGTAAAGATTTGCGTTATTTTAACAAAGTCGGGTTAAATACCTGATGAAATAGATGACACACGAATACGCAGCTGATAATAAGCAATGATTTCTAACCATTATGAAATAAATACTTTACACATAAATTATTAGAAAAAGAGTTAAGAGTGGAATCAAAATACTGCATTTGTTAAGTGTGAAAAATAATGAACACGTACCTGAAATTTGCATAGTTAGACATGTAATGCAAAACATGTACTTGATAGTAAAGTTGAGTTGATAAATTATAATTAGGAAACACTATCTTGGATAATTTTGTAGACTAATGGAGGTCATGATGAATGGTTCCAGCCAATGAGAAAGACACCATCCCAACATTGACGATTCAAAAGAATCGAAGGCTGGGAAGAATCGTGAACGAATCGTTAGAATCGATTCGTAATATATGATTGAATCGTTGGAATCGATTCGTAATATATGATTGAATCGTTAGAATCTATTCGTAATATATGATTGTTGAATCGTTGGAATCGATTCGTAATATACGATTGAATCGTTGGAATCGGTTCGTAATATATGATTGAATCGTTGGAATCGACTTCTGAAAAAGAATCATGTTGTCCAACTCTAATGCGCAGTCGTCTTAAGCTCTGGTTTTTCTGAACCCAAGCATGCGACGTGCGAGGTCCGCCTCGCACAAATCCGGACTAAACGAGAGATAGTGAGCGGTTTCTATAGTTCCGTGGTGCGTAGACCTTGCATCTAGCGTTATACAAACCACTCACTATCTCTCGTGTAGTCCGGATTTGTGCGAGGCGGGCCTCGCAACTCGCACGTCGCATGCGTCGGTTCAGAAAAACCAAGGCTTTACGGTCTCTAAGCGCAGTCATACTCCTTAAAATTATCTTTCGCTCGAAATCGTGATACGGCCCTCAATGCTGAGACAGATCCCATCACGAAACGAATACCTGATAGGCTCCAGAACCTGGCGCCCCAAGCTATTCTTACATTGGCATCGGAAACCCTTACTGCCCACAAAACTTCACTTCAAACCTATTTTTTATTACAGATGAAATAAGGGGAAGATGAAAAGTGTTGCTGGAATGAAAGAGGGAAACGGGAGTATCCCGAGAAAAACCCTCTGCAACCTCTGCTATCTCTACCACATATTCCATTACGATCTGACAGGTTATCGAACCCGGTATGTTGGATTGAAGACGAACGAGCTATAGATTGACAAATCGAACTGAAACCCTGACCGAGTTACTACGTGAGCGCTGGCTGTCTTGGGGAGGAGCAAGTGAGAAAGCACGGGGGAAGGGAGAGAGCACTATGCACTATGTACTTGCAGGTCCACTCACAGTTTGTCAAACCTGCTAACAAAAGCATTAAAAGGTTGACTAGTTGCCTGTAATGCTATAGCATATTGGAACCTTCCTAGCCGACAGTCGAGGCAAAAATGAAGAATCCGTTATTGTGGTAATACTGGAGAGTGGTTCTTCTATTGGTCGCGATCCCCACACACACCCTCTCAGATATTTACGTGGTGATTGGTGACTGAATGATGAGGCGCGAGGGAGAGAGAAGAAAGAAAGAGAGAGATTCCAGAAGTTGGCGTGTTTTACGGGGTTTCACTTGAAGTTGTCAAACTATAGCGTTGAATTACAGATGCGACTTTTTCTACTCTTGCACTGTGCACAAAATTATAAACACACGATGTGGGACGTACTGGGAATCGAAGCCAGATACGCTGGATATGTAGCTAAAATCGCTACCACTAGGACCAAACAGAAAGGCTGCTGTAAAAATGTATGTAATTTTAACTCACGCTATTAGAAATATTTAAACAATAGCCACATACCACTCAATTATGCGCGTATTGTGTGCATAATGGCTATATGAAGGTGCTAACCATCTCATTAGGTCTGCTACTGACTGTTGATTTAATCGCCGCCGACAGACGGGTGGCGATGTAGTCGACAACGGCACTCGGCCCACTCTGAAGTAGTGGCTACTGGATTACAGTTAGCAAAACTAAAACTTCAAAGGTGTGGTTCGTCGAGTTAGGTTTCGCCTGCAGCTGCAGCGAGGTAGGAGGGGCGGCACTTGTTACACGCAAGGCATTCTACCTTTCACCTTTCACATCCCACCACCACCACAAGGTCGGTCGCCTGGCGTTAATGTGGATCGAGAAATGAATTTCAAGTTTCGTTCCTTGTACACATTTTGGATCGAGCGTTATATAACCCCTCTCGAATGTGTGAATATTTTATAACGGTTGAGTAATAGAGTGATCGAACTCTGGACAAACTGGGTTATTATATTTTGGTACAGTGCCTTTCCAATTTCACACCTGTGACAAGTCCGCTTTTGCAATCTAGATGGCCGTTGTTCGAGAACATGCAAACTAATTAATTTTTGCTACTTATTTATGTATTTATTTATTTACTTATATATTCATTTTTATTTAGATATTTAACCCTGAAATCAAAAGCTAGAAAAGATACATTGTTAAAAGTTTATAAGGTGATGTCAGTGCCCAGTTTACTATATGGAAGCGAAACATAGGTTATGAAAAAGAAAGATGCCTCTAGATTACAAACAAATGAGATGAAATTTTTGAGAAGCGTAGCAGGTTACAGGAAAATAGAACATAAAAGAAACGAAGAAATAAGAGAAGAACTTGAGATATATGAATTAAACAACAAAATAGAAGAATATAGAAATACATGGATGTCTTACATTTCAAGGATGCAGGAGGACAGGATACCATATAAGTTTTGGAAATATAAACCTCGGGGAAGAAGAAATATTGGAAGGCCAGCCAAAAGATGGATGGACCAATTTCAGTATCTGCTACAGGAATCAATTTCCTAATGCATGAAGGTTGATGATGATGATGATGATGATGATGATGATGATGATGATGATGATGATGATGATGATGATGAACTATTTACTTATTTATTTGCTTGTTTATTTATTTAATTATTTATTTATTCATTTTTCAATTTCGGATAAGAGCATATATACAGGCAGGGTAAATCCAATAAATATACAATGTTAGATCAACAACAACTATAAATATTTAATACAAAAAAATACAAATATAGGCCTACTATGTACAATAAACGTGCTTATAGGCCTATCAAGTGGATAATAAATGGAGACAAAGAAAATCCTAAGGATATAAATATAAACATAAATAATTAAATAAATAAATAAAACTGTAGAGGTACGTATAAAGGAAGCGAAGTTGAAACATGACTAATTCGGATTTCGCAATAATTAAGGTACCTTTCATCGCATAGTAAAACATAATATTGTATCGGGCTTTAATTTACATAGGCTAATAGTCACAATTCGACAAATATTTGAGGCTATAATATTTTATTCTGAACTAGATACTTTGTTCTTTTGTTATTTTATTGTGTATTAAATTACAAAGAGTCTGAAGCTTCTATGTTTCAAATCTGGCCATTTATTTGTTTATTTGTTATCTACAAACATTAAAATAAATAGGCTACATGCTGTAATGTATTACAGTTCGCGTCGAGGCGATCTACTGTATTATGTATAACGTTGAACTCACTGTCTACCATCCTACGCACTATTTTAGAAAACATTTCTATGATTCGGAATTTCACTAATTCTGAACCAGGTCTCGTTCACAGTATATTTCATAAGAGTTAATTTTAAAACCAAAGAAAATATTTAAAATGACAGAATACACGTATCACATGTTAGAATTCGTACAGAAATGGATGACTGAGCTGCGTAACAACCTCAAAAACGATTTCTTTACCCTCGACACTTATCTGGGGTCTTTTCTGACCCCACACCTTATTTTATTGTTAATATCTACATCCATATACTCCGAAATGTTCCAGTAACCTAGATATGCTAACTTTGATTATTTTAGGTTCCTTTACAATTAAAATTATTATTTCATAATTAATTTTTTCATGTTTATTGCTTGGGCTCGTAGATGGCCCCAGCTATAGAACACGTCCTTATTTTCTAGTTATAATTATTTCGCAGCGATAGTGTTTTTTTGTAAACGAAGTGAACATGTACTTTGAAAACTGGACAAATTAAACAAATCCAGCATTAACTGCCATGTAGGCTATGAGTAAAATATTGTAGGTTCAAGAGTACTATGTATTTGCTTCTTGTTCTTTCTACTGCAGCAGGTGATGAGACTTAATTAATTAATTAATTGTCTAAACATAATAATTAACGCTTGATGCATTAACAATTTCCTTTTTGCATTTTATTTCAAGGAAAGTGAATGTGTTCTCTGATAATAGTAAAAACAAAAACACAGATACAGATTAAATAGTCTCTCATTAAACTAGTTTAATTAATTAATTCCTTTTTTAAGCATAGTGAATAATTTTGTGGTGCAATAAAAACTTTCAATTTACTTACACTGTATATAAAAATGCATTAAACTATAAAATATCCTAATGATTAACAGCAAAATAATATTCTTGGAGTCAAAAAAGACATCAGATAACTAGTATGACATTCCAGAGCAGCTAAGTTGTGAGGGTTAAACGACAAGACGCTTACAACAAGACAATTTATGCTCCAGAATATTTTCATAAGTTCAAAAGGCTTTAATTTTTAAATTGTCTCTGGGTTTTCTTGAGATGTTACCATTATCACTGCAATATTAGTCTATCAATTTTCCATTATAAAGAATATCTCCATCATATGAAGAAATATGTGACCTTGCAGTCTGTATTGCAACAACCATTCTAAGACTTAGCAGAGACTTCGTACCGGAACAGGCAAATTTTCTATTATAACAATGTCTCCATCATATGAAGAAATATGTGACCTTGGCAGCCTGTACTGCAACAACCATTCTAGGACTTAGCAGAGACTTCGTATCGGAACAACCAAATTTTCCATTATAACAATATCTTTATCACATTAAGAAATATGTGACCTTGGCAGCCTGTACTGCAAAACCATTCTAAGACTTAGCAGAGACTTCGTACCGGAAAGTCAAATTTTCTATTATAACAATATCTCCAACATATGAAGAAATATGTGATCTTGACAGTCTGTACTGCAACAAAAATTCTAGGACTTAGCAGAGACTTCGTATCGGAACAACCAAAATTTCCATTATAACAATATCTTTATCACATGAAGAAATATGTGACCTTGGCAATTTGTACTGCAATAACCATTCTAGGATTTAGCAGAGACTTCGTATCGAAGCAATTAAATTTTTCATTATAACAATATCTCCATCACATGAATAAATATGTGATCTCGTCAGCCTGTACTGCAACAACCATTCTAGGACTTAGCAGAGACTTTGTATAGGAACATTCAAATTTTTTAATTTGTTATTTTACGACACTTTATCAACTGCTATGGTTATCTAGCGTCTGAGTGATATGACGTTGATAATGCCAGCGAAATGAGTCCAGGGTCCAGCGCCGAAAGTTACCCAGCATTTACTCTTAATTGGTTGAAGAAATGCCCCGGAAAACCTAACGAGGTAACTTGTCCCAATCAGGATTTGGACCCGGGATACAGCGGAATATTATCCATGAAAGGTCTCGTGAGGAAGTCAAGATAACTCGTTTGAGAGTCAAGGTCGCTGGTAGCGGAAATTGTGTCGCGAAAGAAATCCCACTATTCAGTTTGAATCAGTGATGCAAACATTATAATTTATAAACCTGTACTTGAGAGAAGATCACAAAACGTGACAGGTTACACTTTCGAGATTCGAAGACCTTCGACCTTGTCCACTCTGGTCAGCCTCGATTGAAAGTGGATATCTGTGCCGCATATAGCAACGTAGCCTATTCATTGGTACTAGGACAGATCCGGAGGCTATTAGTAGCAGACTCGGAGCAGATCCGATCCGACCATATATGCCAATGTTAGTTTGTATTTTTTTATTGCATTATCTTATACGAACCACAACGGATACACGCATGAACTCTTGTCGTTAATTGATTTGAGATTTTTATTTTAATACTATTCTACGTAACTAGAAAAATCTTTATTTCAAACAAAATCTGAAATTGAAGTAAAAGTGTCTATCGGAATATTATAATTTCTAAATATAAAGGTAATATTTAAAACTGTCCATATTCTTCGGATAGGCCTAATGTTAAAAAAGAAACTACACTATCATATTCTAACGAAATTTGATTTAATTTGCATTGCACATTTCATATGCAACTAATGTATTAATAGTTAGACTATATATAATACGAGTATATATGGGTTTATGACGATTGACGTCGTCTTCCGATGCCAAAAGCGCATTCTTCTCCGTTATTTCACTGTCCTTAAAGGTGTCTACTTTCTATAGCATATAGCAGGGATGCCGGACTGAGAGACTTTTTCGGTGCTCGAGGCTACGACAATCATATATTATTACGATGTACCGAAGTACATATGATATTTCCGTGCAGAATTTCTGCGTCATCTGATGATGAAGGATGAGTGGAACAGAGAAAAATTCTCTCCGGCACCGGGATTTGAACCCGGGTTTTCAGCTCTAAGTGCTAATGCTCTATCCACTAAGCCACACCGGATTCCCATCCCGATGTCAGATCGAATCCTCTCAGTTTCAGTTCCACCTCTTGGGTTCCCTCTAGTGGCCTACCCTCATGCACTGCGTCATAGATGTATAACAGTGGCATAATGCCCACACATGTGCAGAGGTGCACTCGTTATGAGTGACTAAGTGGCCGGGATCCGACGGAGTAAGCGCTGTCTTAAATCACTAAGTGATTCTTTTTCGCATATATATTATTACGATGTATCGAAGTACATATGATATTTCCGTGCAGAAATTCTGCGTCATCGTATGATGAAAGATGATTGGAACAGAGAAAAATTCTCTCCGGCACCGGGATTTGAACATCGGGATGGGAATCCGGTGTGGCTTAGTGGACAGAGCGTCAGGACGTAGAGCTGAAGACCCGGGTTCAAATCCCGATGCCGGAGAGAATTTTTCTCTGTTCCACTCATCCATCATACGACAATCAGATTCGAGGCTCTTCCGGGAGCCGCGTACTGAAAGGTGAGGTGTCTTCGGTTCTTGTAGCGAACAGAGCGCGGGCCATGTAAATGCTGCTCTGTGCAGACGAATCTAAAAACAAGCTATGGGGTTCGGACAAAAGATTACGAAAAAGCATGAAATTCATGGGTAGGAAAAGTAATGGTGGAGTTTACAAACTAAATGCAACGCCCTCTATTGCCTAGAATGCAGAGAAATATAAACAAAGTGCATTCATTGTGTTCAACGGAGTAGAGTTGATCTAAAATCTAGATATACGGGAAAAAACGTCATTTTATTTGGAGTTATGAATCTTTTAAGTGCAATGAAACAGTTTCTATTATAGACTATAGTTACATTGAATCAGGCTAATTCACGGCTACAGAGACAAAACAATTATTTGCTAGTAGCTAGGTCTATTTATTTTGCAAAGCCATACACATTTACTGACTGAAGAATAGCTTGAAATGCTGTTTATGTATTTCATTTGCCATAGCAACAGTGAAAGAAATAAATCAGAAGTTCCAGTGAAAATGAATTCCATTCTCTTATTGAGAAAGCCATATTACTAGTTTTCAACAAAGTCACTTGCCAACAAAGTTAGAGAGATGCGTTCGGGCGCGGGTTCGATTTCCGCTTGGACTGATTACCTGGTTGAGTTTTTTTTCAAAGTTTTCCCCAACCATAAGGCAAATGTCAGGCGAATTCTGTGTCTCATCTCGCTATCACCAATCCCATCGACGCTAAATGACCTCGTAGTTGATACAGCGTCGTTAAATAACCAAGTAAAATAAAAAAATAAAACAAAGTTAGAGGGCTTTTAAATCTTTCGTGATTTTCGAATAATCATCTATATTAGAAAAATAAACACTTTCATTCACAGTTTCTGCCCAAGGGAAGGTCTTTCACTGCAAACCCAGCTTTCTCCAATCTTTCCTATTTTCTGCCTTCCTCTTTGTCTCCGCATATGATCCAAGTCGCAAAATTATTATTATGTTATTGTTATCAATCATTGTTAGATAAAATGATCCGTTTCGACGAAGAAATTGTCATATATTAAACGTTCAGGGCTTACCCTTATCATCATCATCATCATCATCATCATCATCATCATCATCATCATCATCATCATCAATATTTCGACATTTTGGAAGAATTTACAAGAAAAATCTCCCGTGTTCTATATTTTGAATCTATTGAAATCGACACCTCTCCAGCGGGCCACTTTCAGTAATTTTCTCCATTTCTGAACAACTTTCATCTGCTGAAATCAAGCCTTCGTAGTCCACAATATATAGCAGCCATCCATACTTCATCTTGCGTTACATTTTACAGTCGCATCGTGTCTCGTAAATTGAGCCCTGTTTTAACAGTGAGTGACTCGAATGCGCCTGCGCATCTGATAGCGAGTTTCTAGCTTGCAGCAGACCGGTATTCTTGACGGACAGGTGATTCATTTAATTGCCCACAGCTGTTGACGCTTTCGTTCACAAAGCGCATGCGCCAAGCCTAAAGAGTGTTGCGATTGGTCAGGATTCCTGCCCAACTTTCTTCGCTTGTAAAAATCTTTTGGCAACATCAATTTACAACTATCATATTTTATACAGCTACGCATGCGATAAACACAGACCGGATTTATAGCCATATACACTTTGCATAAAACGTTGACTGATTTTCTTGGAAATTAGTGTTATCCGATAATTTTGCAAGCATGTGTATATAAATTTCGTTGCAAAAATTATTGTTTATTCATATGTTTCTATTTCCACTAAATATCACGTATATTCTACTTAATTTTCCACTTTTCTGAAGTGTATATTCATGAATAGATCGTCAAAAAAAAACTTTTAAGAATTCGAATGACCCGATAGAAAAGTTAAACATACCTACCATTAGAATATCTAAATTATCCAAGATACAAGCAGCAATTGTTGCTTCAGGCCACTAGTATTATATTAAAGCACTATTTTCAAATAACAATGAACAACAAATTTTTACTTTTTGTCTTGCTCCGAAGTAAAAATAGGTGAATATTACTAATATGTGTGTCCTAAATCTGAATTTGAAATCCAAATTGCCCCATCACGTACCATTTTCCGGGGAAAATGAATTGAATTTTTTTATGACAAAACTTATTTGTTTTTAATTTTTCACTGCTACTGATAAAATTACAACACACTAGGGACTTAAAATGCCTCATAATAGGCTACTTGAAAAATGCGTACTGGATACAAAAATGACGTTACACAACAACAATAAAAATATTTCATCCGTATAATAAGAAAAATCTCTGATTTGAACTGAGACACAAAATAATTTTCTGGTTGACTCCTGTTCATAACTAGACCCGGGACTGTCTTTTACAAGGAACCAACAATAGTCTTCAAGCATGCTGGATGATTATCTTTTTTATATCGTCTTTCCATTTCACATATGTCTTGATGAAACCTTTCCCCATGCTCATCGCTTACCGCTCCAAAGTTAGGAGGAAAGAAATCCAAATGAGAATGTAAAAAGTGTATTTTGAGATATATATTGCACTCCATTTTGTCATATGCACTTAACATTGTTTCCACAACAATGTTATATGTAGTTCTCTGCCCTAAAATTTCCAAGGAAATTTGAGCAAACATCTTTGAAGGCACGCCACGCCATGCTTTCTGTAACGGAAAGTTTTTCCTCAAACAAAAGGTCAGCCATAAATTTGTGAATTTGTGGACCGATGAAAATGTCCTCTTTTAATTTGCCTTCACTCAAACTGGTAAACTTTTCCTTTAAATACTGACAACCACACCCTTGTTTGTTCACTGCATAGGCCTCACTTTGAACTGTTATGAAATTTATTCATAGATGGGACCAATATCTGTTCATTTATTAGAAGTACAAAAAACATTACAACAACCATAAGAAACCGGAAATAAGTCATAAACTCAGAAAATGCATTAGCTTCAGTTTTGATTTATACCCCCAACCAGCGTCAGATGTTTCCTGGGGGAGAGCTTATCGAAAAGTGAAATCATAGTATATCTTAAAAACCTTATGTGATACGAAGAAAAGAGACGCATTTTCGGAGTCAGCGCACATCAAACCATAAGGGATACAATGTTTTAAGTCGGAGAAAAATTCTTGTTGTTCAGAGTAATTAATATTTATATTACATATAAAATTGAGAAACAAATCGACTGTAAATAACCTAGTAATTGATACAGCATCGTTAAATAAACAAGTACGTCTTTCGGAAAGTAGTACTGGAATAAGTTAGTAACTCGTGGCTTGCCTACCTAAACAAACACACAAACAAGAATACGTAAGTAGTTAATAGCAATGATATTGCATAATCTACACTACAATGAATAGAAAACTCGATTTTCTCCATCTGTCCTATTTACAGCAAATCAAGCCTATTTCCGCGATCTACTCGGATGAACCGAATACAAGACCGGTGGTGCAGTAGACTGATTCCGATGAATGGAATGCCTTGTCAAGGCCGCGTGCCACATGCTTAAGATCTGTATCAAAACATGGAGGGTTTTCATACTTGAATACTCCAATTTTCAGAGCAATACGAATTTGAAACTTCGGCCCAGGGAATTAAAACCTGCTAACTGACTCGTGTTCAACACATCCAGCACACATGACAGAGACGTCAACTTCCCCCGTGTTCTCCTCTTTCCTTTGTTTTCCTCTCAACATTCATCCCCCTCCTTATTTTGTTGCATCTCCTCATCTGCTCCTCCTTATTCTCATTCTTTTTTTTTCGCTGTTATTTATACTCGATTTAACATCTTTTGGTCATATCGCGAGTTAATCTTCTGGGTGAAATCCAAAGGCCTGTGCACTATTGTTGAGGCTGGTTCTATTGTTGTGAACTAGATGGCGACTGTATAATAATAATAACAATAATAATAATAATAATAATAATAATAATAATAATAATAATAATGGCTTTATTTAACCTGGCAGAGTTAAGGCCGTAAGTCCTTCTCTTACACTCAATCAGGATTAAAATTTGCTTACATAGTTGATCATACAACTGGATCGGAATTAAGTAATTACATACTGATACAATAGGTACATAGACTAATGAGATCAAAAGCGGTAGTTACATAATATTTATCTCATGAAATAAAAATAAACATAGTGGAATACATATTAATGTTGTTAGAATCAAATACGAATCACATAAAAACAGAAGCCGATAATTCAATAAAAAATATACACAGTAAAAATAAAAATAAACACATTAGTTACATATTACTGATTTTTATGAATATCATTTCGGTGATGAATGAGGCCGGTGATATTCAGGGATGTTGTGGCCCGAATTTCCTGGCATTTGCCTTACGATTGAGGAAAATCCCTGAAAAACCTCAACCAGGAAATTCAACCCGACCGGGAATCGAACCCGGGTCCTCTGCGTAAGAGACCAGCATGTTGACCCCTACACCACAGAGGTGGTCTATTCTCATTCTTATTCTCCCATTTTTGTTTTACCCACTTTTCTTCTTTTTTCTTATTCTTATCATGATTTGTTTCCTTCCTTGTCCTCAATCTTCCCATTTTTCTTTCCTTTTACCATTACCCTCATGATTTTTATTGCTATCGCGCTTCACATGTCTTTCTTCTATTCTTCTCATTCTTCTCACGATTTTCTTCTCTTCTTGTCCTCATTCTTCTTACCATGTTTTTCTATTGCTTTTTCATTTCTTGTTTTCATTCTTCTGATATCTTTTCTTGTACTCATTCTACTCGCGATGTTTTTCTTTTTTTGTTTTTATTCTTCTCATTGTATTTCTCTTTTCTTCTTCTCATTCTTCTCATGATCTTTCTTTACTGTTCTCATTCTTCTCGTGATTTTGCTTTCTTTCTTTATTTTTTTGTTTGTTTTCTTTCTTCTCATGATGGATTTCTCTTGTTCTAATTACTCTCATAATTTTTTATTTGCTTTAAAATTAAAGATTTCAGTGCTTCAAACGAAATAAAGTTGTAATTCAAAATAAAATTTAACCTAAAATCAAAAAAATAAATTCAAAATAAATACTTCAACTACTTTAACCAAATGTATACACTAATATTTATTGTGTAACCGCAGATGCTCACAAAAATTTCGTCATCATTCTCTTTACGATATTTTTATTTTCTTGTCCTCATTTTCCTTTTCTTGTTGTAATTCTTCTCATGTTTTTTTCCTTTTTCTGTTCTCATTCTTCTCAAGATTTCTTTTCCTCTTGTCATTCTTATCATAAGTTTCTTTTCGTTCTCGTTCTTCTCATTATCCTCCTTCTTTTCTTATTTTTATTCTGCTTTTTTGTTTTCTTCGTTCTTTTTTCTTGTCATTTTCAATGCTCCATTTTCCTCATGATTATCTAATCTCTTTTTGTTTCATTCTTATAATACATTTTTTGTTTTCATTCTCATTCTTTTCATTATCGTTATTCTTGTCTTGTTTTGTTCTGCACGTGATTTCTTTCTTCTTCTCGTTCTCTTCTCCCCTTACTTTAATGTTTCCTTCATTATTTTCTTGAATGTTTTTCTTTTGGTTTTATTTTCCTCGTGCTTTTCCTTCTCCTCGTTCTGTCGTCTTGTCATTTCAATTTTTCTCGTATTTTTCTTTCCTTTTCATGCTTCCCACACTTTATCCTAATTTTCATTTCTTTTGTTCTTGTTCTCATGGGTTTTCTTCCTTCCTTCTCATGTGCTACTATATTACCAGACTCATATAATTTATACTTTCATTTTTTTCTCTTCTCTCTCTTCTCCCGAGTTCTTTTTCATCTCATTATCTTACCACTACTAACTCTTTCTTTCTTCTTTACATTCTTCTTCACTTTCTATTTCTCTTCGTTTTCCGACTTCGTATGACGCAGATTCCATACATCTCTAGTAGCATTCCCCGAAACTTATTTTAAAGTAAAATTTCCATGATTTCGTATTCCTCTGGTAAAACATGGCGCAGTAATTCTGTCTTAGAGACTATGATAACGAAATTGGATGTAAAAATGGCTTAACTTATGAAAGAAGCAAAGATTATGTCTTCAAATCTGTCCCAACACTGTTTCTGCAACAACGTTTGTTACAATAACAATAGTTATAATGGCAAGTAGATGAATGTGTGCATATTGAAATGTTTCTGTAAAGTACACAAGTTTTCTCAACCAAAAGCTAGCTTTCTTTCTCCTTTATTCGCCGTTCAAACAGTTCTCATTTTCATCACATTTCTACATGTTCTGCCTTATTTCATCAGTCTATGAAGTTGGTGTTAGTGATATGAATGATAATAAATAACTGTAACAATAAAATATCCTGACCTTAACAGAAAAATAATCTCATTCATTCTATTATTTGTGAATTTAGTTTAAAACTTTTCATTGGCACGACCGACAGAATATTCAATAACCCGCAGTAAATCTTATTTTATAAGTACTTTCCATGTGAGAAAAATTTCACAAGACGTCCTTCTTTTGTATCCCAGAATGTCATTAAATGTCATGATGACATTTGGCTGACGGACGATGGTTTAATAGCGTTACGAAATCCATTACATTCGCCATTATAGTTCATTTAGGACGCGGAGACAAATGAAAAACGCACATCTGCATTGTTAGACATCGAAAAGTGAGATGGCCGCTTTCACACTAATTACATCTCAGCGGCGCAAACTTACACAATAGGAATATCACTCCGGCACGGTGCGACTGGCTTTCAAATTTGTGAATGTGAGATGAGCGTAATCGCTGGGAGGTCCGCACAAAGACTGGCGCCGAAAGTGTCTTGCTTTCGCAACGCATTTCGTATCAGTAATTGACGGTTCTGCTAGTCCTAATGTCGACCGCCGTCACATTTATTGGAATTTATCTGACAGACTGAAAACTTCCAGACCGAATCATTTCCCTGTTCCCTCAAGCATTTCGATATCGCAATATTCTAAATATCTTTCAGTCGACATTGCGTAAGAGAGGCAAAACATATACAACGTACAATCACACGAGATGGATTTCACAAATAATATTTACTTACAAATGGCTTTTAAGGAACCCGCAGGTTCATTGCCGCCCTCACATAAGCCCGCCATCGGTCCCTATCCTGCGTAAGATTAATCCAGTCTCTATCATCATATCCCACCTCCCTTAAATCTATTTTAATATTATCCTCCCATCTACGTCTCGGCCTCTCCAAAGGTATTTTTCCCTCCGGTCTCCCAACTAACACTCTATATGCATTTCTGGATTCGCCCATACGTGCTACATGCCCTGCCCATCTCAAACGTCTGGATTTAATGTTCCTAATTATGTCAGATGAAGAATACAATGGGTACAGTTCTGCGTTGTGTAACTTTCTCCATTCTCCTGTAACTTCATCCCTCTAAGCCCCAAATATTTTCCACAAATAATAATATGTCTATTATTATTATTTAATTATTATTAACTTATTCTTTAATCACCAAAATTTACAGATAACCCTATTGCACCTAAGGCATGTTAGGCTTGTTATACTCGTAGTTTAGTCAACTGCCCGAAGACAGGTCTGAACCTAACAAGACGTGATACCAACAAGGCACTACTTATGAGGCAACTAGGTCAGGAGATAATGGGATAGGGTGGTCAGCTTATTTCCCCCTCCATTGCATACATCACCGACTAGCTACTAGCTTTTTTCTCTGACACATATCGTGAAGTGAAACGTAATGCCCGATAATAGATGCACAAAATTGAGGCGTTCAGAAGTCAACATGATTAACTCCTTTTCCAAAGATTTTGAGATATTAAAGGTTAAAGTTAAATATGCACTATTAATTCTGTGATGTAGTCGAGAAGAGTACTGCAGTCTGTGGGCTTTTTACTGAACTATGGAGTTAATCACATTGACCATTGAAAATATGGCCAATTTAATACATTGCCAACTTATAAACTCTGAAATAACCAAAAGCAGAGTTAATCATGTTGATTCTGAACGCCTCAATTATCAGCTAGAATCTTAATCAGGGGTGAAATGTAGTAATAGTAGTAGTAGTAGTAGTAGTAGTAGTAGTAGTAGTAGTAGTAGTAGTAATAATAATAATAATAATAATAATAATAATAATAATAATTGGTTTCGTGCATCACAAACATAGAAAATGTGTTATACCATAGCACCATTATTTTGAGAATTTAATTCCTAATAATAGGGCCTACATACATACATACATACATACATACATACATACATACATACATACATACATACATAGTGTTCCGCCCAATGGCAGATCTTTCACTGCAAACCCAGCATTCTCCAATCTTTCTTATTTTCTGCCTACCTCTTTGTCTCAGCAAATGATCCATATATGTTAATGTTGTGTATCATATGATATCTTCTTCTGTCCCGAACTCTTTTCCCGTTCATCACATCTTCCAGTGCATCCTTCAGTAGGCAGTTTCTTCTTCGCCAGTGACCCAACAACTTCTTTCTCTCAAGTACGTAAACTGAGAAGGTTTAAGTAGGAAGTTACCTGAAGTCTGATTAGCGTAACATGTTAGTAGTCAACGATGTATGCAATGGAGAGGGAAAGAAACTAACCACCCTACCCTCATTATCTCCTGGCTTAGTTTCCATTCATTCATTCATTCATTCATTCATTCATTCATTCATTCATTCATTCATTCATTCATTCATTCATTCATTCATTCATTCATTCATTCATTTATTTTATTCCATAGATCTTACATGAGCAATGAAGCTTTAAGATGTGGAACATGTCAACATTTTACAATATTACAATTACAATTTTTACAAATTTTTATAGTTTTACAATTTAGTAATTTTCTACAATTTTACAATTTTGTACAATTTTTTTACATTTTTTTACATTTTGGCGAGATGTAGTGAGATGAGATGAGGTCGAGGATTCGCCGAAATATTACCCGGCATTTGCCTTTTCGGTGGGGAAACCTCGGAAAAACCCAACCAGGTAATCAAATCAAAGGGGTTGATGCCAAGGACTCGCCATAGACCATCCGGCTTCAGTCCCACGGCTGGGGAAAACCTCCGAAGAAACCAAAGTCCAAAGGGGGATCCAACCCAAGCCCGAACGCAGCTCCGGATCAGCAGCCCAGCGAGTCTGTCGACTGAGCAACATCGATGGCTCTACTAAAAGTATACAATACATAGCCAATCAGATTATTAAATTTACAAACGCAAACGATCATTCATAAGTTGAGCTATATTATAATACAAAACAATTTAATTAAATTTAAGGCATAAACAATTCAACCAGTTGTGATATACAGAAATTGATAATACATATCATGCAAACTACTTCAAATTACAAACACAAACAATTTATCAGTAGAGCTATATAGATTACTATTCAATTTAAAGCATATACAATTCATCGGCCAAGTCTATACAAATATATACAATACAAAGTAGCATACTTTCATTAAGCTATACAAATTTGTGCAATTAATATCAAGTAGATTAATTCAATTTATAATCATTAACAATTCATCAGTTGAGCTATACATATTACTATTCAATTTATAGTAGGTCTATATACAATTCATCAGTAGAGCTACACAGACTAGTAATCATTTTAAGAACATATACAATTCATCAGCCAAACTATACAAACATATACAATCAAATTAGTTCAATTTACAAACTTATTTTCGTTAAGCTATACAATTCAAATGAAGTAGATTATTTCAATTTATAAGCTTAAACAATTCATCAGTTGACCTATACAATATACTATTCAATTTACAGTACATACAATTCATCAGTTATGCTAAACAAAAAATACAATACATAGTAAACAGATTAAGTCACTATAAAAACATATTTTAGTTGAGCTATATAAAATTGTACATGTCATTTAAGTAGAATAATTCAATTCACAAGCGTAATGCCTTATTGGTTCACTTACGACCTTCAGACCTGTCTTCGGACAGTTTACTACAGAAGAAAAAAATAAGAAGTTCTCGAAAGAGAGTGAAATTAACTATGACGTTCAGATTCATAGAAAATAATTAATTCTCATTCAATTGAATACTGCTTTATGGACTTCAGTTCTTTTCCTTAGGACGATATAAGATAAAAACAACGAGTCCAAGATTCTTAGGAATTTGAAGAGCAACGACGTCATTGTTGTCTCTTACAACAGTGTACTTGCTCCACTTACTGAATGGAAGTAAACAGACTGGAGGCAGTATCGTCTACTCGTATCTTTACAATCGAACCATTATAATGTCGGAGTGTTACATGGCACGGGTTATACAACACTTAGAAAGTATGACCATTGCGACTGTGGGGAGAGCCCTTCTCCACGTAACGCTATTCAGCAAGATGTCTTATCGCAGCCAGATTAATAATGCATGGGGAAAATTCGATCTTGACATAGATTCGGGATGTAATACGGAAGAAGAGCACTCCCAGACGTGAACACCTTTCACGGCCGCTCCATACAACACCTTCACTTCACTAGACACTGTAATTCTTATCTACCTGGCTATGTTCTGTGAACAATTGTTGCTAATTGCTAATCCTTTATAGGGCCCACCTTTAATAAGGCAATATATTTCCTAACAACCTTAATATAATATGATTGCCTACATATTCTTTACGATGATTGTTTACATATTCTTTACGAAGCTGTGTTGGAAATATTGGGTAAAGAAAGATGATGCTGAAACTGATCAGGAAGAGGAAAAGGAATTAGCTGAGTCACTGGTTGAGAAGACACAGCCTTCTGAAGGATGCACTGGACGGAATGGTGAACGAGAAAAGAGTTCGGGTCAGAAGAAGATATCACATGATAGACGACATTAAGATATATGGATCATAATATGCGGAGACTAAGAGGAAGGCAGAAAATAGGAACGACTGGAGAATGCTGGGTTTGCAGTGAAATACCTGCCCTAGGGCAGAACACAATGAATGAATAAACATATTTTAATCACCCTTGGTTGTCCCACAGTTCTATTCTATTAGTGCTCGGGGGCACGGGCTGGGGACTACACTGCACGTAGCCCGCTGGAGTAGGCCCATTGCACTACCCAGAATGGAATGATGTGCAAGTCCTAAGATCCCCCGCACTACAGTGTTTTCTGCGGATCGCCCTCGAATTCCACTACAGCTTGAAGAATCCCGTTTCCCTTCAACATAGGCATCGCAGCGGTTCCCCAACCCCCACCCACGAGCTATCATGACCTTCAGTGGAGAGCAAACGATACGTAGCACTACCACCAGCAACTAATGACCATATATCACGGGGTCCAACTTCGGTGGCTGTCCGCAGTCGACTCTACATCGGACACAGACCAGAAATATTGAAAAGAAATGGAGATGTTGATGAAAGAGGAGAAGTGCAATTATGATGGCGAAATGTGTCCAGGATCCAACGCCGAAAGTTACCCAGCAATTAAGCTTGAATAGGTTCAGGAAAAACCTCGGAAAACCTTAACTAGGAAACTTGCCCCAACAAGAATTTGGTCCACATCTGTGGAGTGACGGCTAGCGCGTCTGGCCGCGAAACCAGGTGGCCCGGGTTCGATTTCCGGTCGGGGCAAGTTACCTGGTTGAGGTTTTTCCGGGCTTTTCCCTCAATCCAATACGAGCAAATGCTAGGTAACTTTCGATGCTGGACCCCGGACTCATTTCACCGGCATTATCACCTTCATCTCATTCAGATGCTAAATAACCTAAGATGTTGATAAAGCGTCGTAAAATAACTTACTAAAAACACAAGGATTTGAACCCGAACCCGTTCGTTTCACGGCTAGACATTTTAATCTTTATTCCACAACAGTGGGCTGTCCCATAGTTATCATGCTTGCCATTGAATCCAAGGTACTTAGGTTTAAACCCAGTAGAGGAAAAATGATTTTGAAGGCAATATAATCCTCTGTGAGGAAAAAGAAGCTTCGTTGTACATTTCGATCTGAATTCATTATTTAAAATAACGAAGCCATCCGAGCTACAACAGAACATCCTCTGAAAGAAGGCACGCATCTATTATTCCGACCAGTTATTCTTCAGTCCTCCGTAGTTCGATTTTAAATCCTTTGGAGCGATAAATAATGAATCATAATACATTATAATGACGTGTAATACCATCTAGTTAACGGCCGTAACAAGTGGCTGAATGACGCAATGCCATTATGAATGAGAAAGGATCAGTTCTATGGAATAGAGGCAAATAAGTTTCTTTGTAGACACACTGTAAAATTAAGCAATTGCAATTATTATTTGGCGTCCATTTCATAATAGGCCGTTACTTATGGTCGTTGAAGTGATTATGTAGTGGTAATGGAGCAATTGTAGAACATGAATGCCAGAAGAAACCGAGGCACTTCGAAAAAGTACTCCAATAACCGTTGCTTCCATTAATTTTCACTAAACCAGCTGGAGATAGAAATTCTGCAGATTTAGTTTGAACCAGTTAACTAACTTGCTGAATAAATTAGTAGGTTTATCAGTATACAATCAAATTAATATAGACGCTCACTTATCGGAACGGATTCGTTCGGCGCGTATGGATTTTTATTTTTTGCATTATTTTAAATGGAACATCGCCCACTTGGCTATATCGCCTCTACCCGCATGATCGATTCCGTCCAGAATTCTGGCCAGAGAATTCTAAACGGATTTCCGTACGGCCCAAGATCGAAATAAAGAATGTCATGAAAATTATATCGACTGCAAGGCCTTCAATCGCGGTAATATTGAGGGTATAAAATGGATGACGCGAAATGTATTTTGTTAGTCTAATACTATGATGCGCTTTACAAGTTATCAAATTAGAATTATAGCAATATAAATGAAAAAAAGAACACGTGGGATGAGATTGGTAAAATATTGAATCAGCCAGGTATGTTTTTCAGAGTTTAAGCTACAGAGCTATTCATTTTATTTCCTGGTTCAGTTCAAAATACTAGAATGAAATAATGCGCTCTGGCGCCGAAGGAATTTTTTCTGATAAGTGAGCGCCTACCTTAAGTCGTCGTCGGAGTTGTGGAGCAACCACACAGCTCATGTTCAATTTTTGTTCAGTTCTAAAAATCGCTCAGTTTTACGGCCCACAACACGTTACTTCTTACCTGCAACGTTTTGCACGTCAAGTAAGTTATTGCGTCGGGACCGGGCTTAAGGCATATTTGCAATTGGCCATGTGACCAGAGGACAAGATAATGAAAACAGAATGAAGTGGAGACAAATTTTCAATCGGCCCTATAATTAAAGGATACGATATATGAAGATAGAAAGAATAGGTCTAATGATAATGACAAGATAAAAGGAGGATAATGATTAAAGTTATTATTTTCATTATCATCGCCATCATCATGATGGTATAGTGATTATCGTTATTGCAATTCTTTCCTGTTTATCTCAACAATCAGCGTATTCCGAATCTCACCGGACCGGTGGACAACAATGACGTCACGCTGTAACGAAATAGGAACAACACTGCTGGAAGGATCGATGGCTGTCATGGCGACTGTATAAGTTGTTGTCTGTGCTACACTAGCAAAATTTTGCGAAATTTCCGTACTGCCATCTCGTTCAAAGAAAAGAGAGCATAAACAATTTATTTCTTGAACCAGTAGTAATAACTGGTCCGTTGACATGTTCGTTCATAAGCCATTAACATATTGTTTTTACGTTGTATTCATTGCAAACAATACAGCAGAACTAAAGCAGAAC
Source organism: Periplaneta americana (assembly GCA_025594305.2). Lineage (NCBI taxonomy): Eukaryota > Metazoa > Arthropoda > Insecta > Blattodea > Blattidae > Periplaneta > Periplaneta americana. Next base: position 69,812,795 of record JAJSOF020000031.1, read on the forward strand.
ACACCGCCATGACACAACAGTGCACGATGTCATTCGTCTGCTAATTCCCGCCCTATACAAGAACCAATCAGATTCACTGATGGCGGCTGATGGAGACTGCCACCACCTCTGCAAGCTGATGGCACCGGTGCGACACCGGTGGAGCATCAGTGACTCCATCGGTGAAATTCGGAACACCGTGATGCCATTAGATTGCTCAGCGCTGAGATTCGGAATACGCTCAAACTTAATTTCATGAAGTTTGGGTGCACGTTACAAGAAAACTATTACAGATATCTAAACTAGATTTTCTGGGAATGGTTTTACAATCTTTTTCTGTAATAATACCTACTACAAATTGAAGAATATTAGCAGATATTGAGGTACATATATATTTTTTAAATTCCACAATTTTTGGACTAAAATTTAATTTCAATATACATTTTTTAATACGTCCATGAATGTCATAGCAAAACCTATAGTTATTTTTAGTCTTTGGGGTCTGGTTAATGCACAAAAATATGTTCAGTTATTTTGGATGAACAGTTTTTGAAAAAAATGTACCGGCATAATATTTTCTTGTTTAACATTTTTTCATATTCTGGTGCATGTTTTAAAAACCTATTTGTCCAAAGTAAGTAAAAATATTTGTGTGCATTAACCAGACCCAAAAGACTCACATAAGACTAAAATATCTATGGATTTTGCTATGACATTAATGGAAATATATATTTTTTTTAATATTGACGTTAAATTTTAGCCCACAAAATTTTGGAATTAAAAAAAAATTATATCTCAACTCCTATTAACATTCTTCAATTTGTAGTAGGTATTACTAAGAATAAAGATTGTAAAGGCATTCCCTGAAAATCTTGTTCAGATACCTAACAGTTTTTTAGTAACGTGCACACAAACTTCATGAAGTTAACATTGTCGAGATAGGCAGTACCTTCTCACGTTAAACCACAAAAACATTAGAGATTTTGAGGTAGATTTAAAGTAGCAATGAAGAAAAGTTGGTATGAAATCTGCAGAGAAACCGAAGTGGTCCGAGATAAACTTCCTGCAGCAGCTTAATCCGTAACAAATCTCCAAAGATCTACCAAGAATCAAACCTCGGATTCTTTTGTTCAGAAACCGCCAGATTACAAATCTGCGGCCGGCGTCTGAAATCGTGATGCCATAGTTTAATTACGGAATGCACAATGGTCATTAGAGTGCACAGGTATGAATTATTTGCATCGCATTCACGGTGGAATGACATCGAGACACAATTTCATGCACTGCCAGTTAGTTAAACATAAAACTTACAAATTTTGTCGACATTAGATAATACATCGTATCACAGATAAAATGTATTAGTTCTGCATGATCTGACACTAGCATCTGGCTTCATTTTCCTCAGCTCCACAACCAATGATGCACACCACGTGTCCAATTAACCAATGGAGATTAGAACAACAGGCGATAGTCTTACGGACGTCAGTCACACTCTGAATGTTTTGCACGTAGGCCTTATGTATCACTGAAACATTGCTAAACACATAGTTTTATTCCTTAAAATGTATGGATAACTTCGTCTACACTATCGTGGGAAAACCACTCTCACTTGTAGTCCTTAAAACGTATTGCAAACTTCAACAGAAATATAACTTTCAAATGAAAGGTATGAACTATTTCACTAGATGTAGACCAACTATTTGTAAAATTAGAAGCTCAGTAGTTCCAAACTTAAAAGACTGAATTTCTATGAAAGTTAGTATTTCTGCTAATTACAAGACGGCAGTGACTCGATAACGGAAAATCAAGAATCAAATCAAAGCAAGAAATAAATTTTATCATCGTATATTCCGGCGTGTTCTCCATTCCTAATGATACAAGAAACAGCACTGCACTGTAAAATCCTTCTTGCAATATCAGAATTAATATCTAAACCCCAACTGAAGTAATTAATTGTTAGGACAAGGATAGTAATCATGCCCACCCCCAATCTCCCTCATAGTAATTATAAACTTATCCTAAGTGTGATTATATTATCAGCTGGTTCACTATTTTATTAATAATATTGTTATATTTCAGCGAAAGATCATTTTTATCAGTCACTATAAATGAGCCAATTGGCTCGGTCACCTGAATTGAGACTACTTATCCTGCCTGTGATTTTCCCATGGTTTCTACAAATCAATAATACAAATTGTAGGATGAACCTTAAAAGAAATAGGTCACGGACCTATTAGACCTATTCACCAGTACATTTTTCGAAATCCCAAATTCTGATGTTCACTTAAATATGACAGATATATGAAGCAAATTCTTGCAGAAGAAACAAATGTAAAATTTCAAATAAAACAAATGAATTTACATTTTAGAATTCTATTCAATTAATTACTCTGAAACTATTAATAAATAAAGCAGTTTTTAGCCCTTTTCCATCTATTTTTACTCCCTAATCAATTTTTTTTTGTAAAATAAGGGAAGAGAGCATTTTCAATTAACGGATTTTCCATGTGAAATCCATACAGGTGTTAAAAAACATTCAATATTTTTGAGAGGCGGCAGTACTCGTCAAAGCTAGAAAACAAATCCCTAAACTTAATATCATCCTAAATATTTTATTACTTGTTCATCAGCATCACAGGAGAAGCTCAATGTGACTTCCATTTTGAAAATAGCAATCACTATTTTGAGAGATGGTAGTGTTCATCATAACAAGAAAAAAGTATAATAAACGTGGGTCCTAAAATTAAATTTTGTACGAAACAAAGGCTTTGGAACTGTTATCCTCTAATGAAAGCTTGTTGCTTCTTATTGGATATACTTACACTGCAAAGAGCAAATGTCTCTACACCTTGCTACCCTTTTTTTATTACTGCATTATCGATATGATATTGCATACCCAATGACAAACAAGCAAAGAGATCACATTAGAATATATTATGTTGTTCTTTCAACAAAGGATTTAAAATCGCTTGTTTCAAATAGCCTAAAATTTAATTTTATGACACAAATCTATTACTATCGCCTCTAAAAATACTGAATGCTTTTTTAATGGAAATCACGTTGAACAACTATGATGTAACGAATATGAGATACCTCGGAAAATATTAATTCTAGGTTCCACATTTATTGGACTTTTTCTTATTTTGATGTGTAATACCAACTCTTAAAGTACTGAATGTTTTCTTTAAACACCTTGTATATAATAGTTATAGAAAACTGTGTTACACAGTCTATAAATTTCTGGTTACGAAATAATATGATTTTTCAACTCACGCACACGTACATAAAAAAAAAAAAATTATAAATTAACGTGACATTTCAACACTTGTGTATAAATAAAAATAAACATAGGTGATCCAGCTGCTTTAATTGAAGAAAAAGTTCTGGCCAAGAGATAAACATTTTTTCCACACTACTGAACAACTTGCTACATGTGATTCAGCATGTTTTTGCGTTGTCTTTTTCTGTGCGTTACATAAGATTTGGGAAAGAGATGGGACATAATGTGGCGAAGTCCGAAAGTTTCACATGCCGGCAGTCCAGTGCAGCGTATCATGCCACCGACAGGTACCGAAACGTGAAGGAAATTAAGCGATTTGGAAGAAAAAATGTAGCAATAAGGAAACCACATCAGGATTCTGGACAACGGAAACATATTGGCGTGAACGCCTTTTATTCTAACAGACATGTTACTTCATTAAAACGGGATTTGCTATCACACTCTTATGTCACCAATTTCTACGTAATTTTACGGACCAATTATGTAAAATTCACGACTCGCTCTGTAATTATCAAAAGGAAATCTGACTCTTAGAAAATGTCGTGTACCTATTATTACTATAATCTAACCAAAGAGGTCAGTATCACTGATATATGATAATTACTGTACAAAAAAAATGCTTTAAAACGTGATTGCGGAACGGTAGTCAAACCAATAGCCTTAAAGAGAAAGTAAAAACCTTTGATTTAAACGAGACGCGAGAAACAAAAATCGTTCCACAGTAATTCTTTCCTTAATCTTTGCACTTTTTAAGTACATGTCGGAGAGAGAGAAAGTTGAAGGGTACGGTATAATTTGTCCAGTTTTGATCTGAAGGAAACGGTCAAGTAATATTTAAGGAACATAGTACCGTTTAATTACTTTCCAGTACGTTTTGACGTCAGCAATTTTGCCACAGGTTCTTGTGCTGTGGTATTTGTGAATGAAGGATCCCAGTTACGTAATTACAACGGACATTTTCTAAATAAAAATGGCATCTGCTCTTTATTACTGCTCGAGTGGTAGCATTTCCAGCTACAAATTTCGCCGATTCGGGTTAAATTCTAGCAGAGAAATGCAAATTTATCTCCCTTCAATTTCAATTGTATGCATTTCTTTTCTTAAAATGTCTTCTGGCAATTTTTCGTTATGCTTACCATATGGTTTGCGAGTCTACATTCTTATATTTAAGCAACTATAAACATTTCGAGGGCAGGGATTAACTTAGTAATCTCGAAGCTTCCTCCTACCATTTTCAATTTTCGAAACGTCTCTCGAAGGCATAAGTACACAGAGATCATGGCTGTTGATACTACGCCGCAGCCGGACGTTACTCAACGTTTCCCGTTACAGTGATTGATAGGAAAAGCAGAATTTTAGGAATAATAAGGAGGGTGGAAAGTCCTAGAGGAACTAGCGATGATATTCCTATATTTTGAGCATGCGCAATGGCTATTTTTTTTCTTGCGTTATCGCAATGTCGCAATATTGGGTTCATATTCTCTAGACTAGTGTGTGGGGATGGGAACAGGTCAAAAAGTTTTCAGGAGTCGAAATTTACATAATGATAAGTCAACAAAATAATCCTGTTCCCTAAATATTCTGTACAAATCACCTTTGTAGACGAATCCGTAATTAACCACTGAATATTTATTCCAGTCTCGTTGCATTCATAATTTCAAAAACTTCTAAAATTCTTCCCCAGCGGAAGGGTAGCTCAGTTAGTAGAGCAACTGGCTACGGACTGGATGGTCCAGGGTTTAATTCCAAGTAGTTTTTTCGTTGCGAGACTTCCAGAACAGCCCCTAGTTCACTTAGCCTACTATCAACTTGAGTACCGTGTATTTTCGATGGCAAAAAGACGGGTCGAAATGTGATGGCGTTCACATCACCTCAATATAGTTCACGAGATAATGAAATCTTTTAGTTCTACCTTCATGGTCATTTTAAAATTCTTCTCTTACAAACATTGCACCAATTGTCGTAGTTATTTATTAAATAATGCTGTTCAATGAAATTTAAAGCAAGGATAAAAATTAAACAAATTCAAAATAAAATTTTAATTTAAAAAATAAAAAATGACATCGGCCCGCGCTGTACTCAACGACAAAGGGTTATGTACCGTTTAATGAATATACGAGTAATATGGGTATTTCTCGTTTACTATTTACTAATTTTTGTACAGCCATTAATTTTTCAGTAGTTAAAAACACACGAGTGACTTCTTCTGGTCGTATTTTTTTACGATTTAGATTTCCTGAGATTTAATATTTTAAACACTAATCTTTAGCAAGAAATAGTCATTTATGATACAAGTCCGTAAAGCTTTTCTTTTGACACGAGTGTTAAGTCTGTAAAACAAGGCGAAGCACGAGGGCCAAAAACATAATTTGTCCAATGTGTATCATACAATGTTTTTTTCTATAATTGTACAAATTTATATAAAATAAATGTTTCAAGTTGGATAGGTTATAAGATCATATCATACTCGTCTAAACTCAAAACTATTAAGATAAAAGTATCCATAGATTGACAGCCTGTTTCATTCATGATCACGATTTCATAGTCGTCTAAATCGGCTATAATCAACAAAACGGTTATGAAAAGTTAAATGTTATATATTGTTGCAATGATTAGCCTACTACAGATGTAACTTCAGAATAATACGGACTAAAATGTAAATATGAATGTCAAATGTATTACTTAATTGTGTTACGTGTTATATTTACGTCATGAAAGATCGAGTTAATCAGTAATTTCTTACTGAATGAAATCTGTATATTAAATATTGCATTTACTTTAGCAGTGTGTGACGTGATTACTCACTTTTTATACAAAGATGTTTTAAAGGCTTACTTTATGCACTGATAATAGTGAGTAAAATGCAACTTAACACATTATCGTAGAAAAAGTAATTAAAACATTTATTCGTAATCAAAAATGGTGAAAACTAGATTTAAAAAGTTTTTAGATTTCTTCATTAATGGCTTACTATCAGATTCTCAAGTAATATATAACAGGGACATTTCTAAATATCCCATGTCTGGTTGTTATAACAAGTTTATTACAACTATTTGTGCAGACATAAACTGAATATTTACCGGACTGTTGACAGAAAATTATAAAACTATGATGTTTCTATAACGAGTTAATCCTTGACATCCAAATCAATATTTTAGTTTTCTGAATCCATCGTTTGAGAATATGGCACAAAGCTTCATAAAGACGCCACACATCCCAAGACTCTGGAACCGGTCTGCTGGGAGACAAGAAGTCAGACCAACACATTATTAAACCTGACAAAATAGCCAACATTTTATGCTGATACGTTCATGTAGTCACCTTTACGCTGCCCTAACAATTGTAGCGGGAGGTACCAAATGAACTGTTTGGCATGTATTTAGTTAATCAACAAGTTCCTGGTGTCATCTTCACAGCAGGAAGCATTCTAAGAACCAGTCTTGGTCCGTAACACAAATCTAAGTGAATTACTAGACACGTTTAGAGCCTACTAGTACAACAGGTATAAATTGTTCTGAAATACGACACTTAGCACAAAAACGTGTTAATGAAGAACTAGTGCTATCCTCTGTTTGCCATCATGTACGCAACGGCTAATTTGCAGATTTAACGCTGAGCGGAAGCCGTGTGTCTTGAGTTCCAAACTAGCTTGGGTGTTAGTTTGGTTTTGTCTTAGGTGAGAACCGACCAGGCGCTGACCTCATGTCACACGAGTATGCCAGGAGCCTCCATGACGAATATCTAGTACAGGGTGCGTCAGAAAGAACGGATGGATTTCACATGGCAAGAAAATTGTAAAGATTCATCAAATCAAAAATTTATTATTATCAACATATTCACCAATACATGCAGTTTATTTATGGAAAACAACATTATCCATATGATGTCCTAGGCTTTCAATACAGGCATCGTTTCTATAACGAGTTAATCCTTGATATCCAAATCAACAGAGGCGTTTTCTGATGTTCGCCATCACTTTCACAGTCATAGCTGGTGCAATTGCCACGATTTCTTCGCGAATCGCTGTCTTCAGTTCGTCCTGTGTATGTGATCGATGTTTACAAACTTACGCCTTCAAATGATCCCAAAGAAAGAAGTCGCAGGGCGCGAGATCTTACCGTAGCCTCGGACAATCTCAGTGCAATAGAATTTCGTCCAGGTGATTTCTTCTTTAATGTTGAACCTGTGATACGATATGAAGCCACCCACCGCAAAATTGTATTCCGAGTTGGAATCCTAGCGTGACATCCGATGTCGAAATGAGTCCTGAGTGGCTATCACAGACTCTTCATTTTTCGAAAATGTCTCTACGATGAAAGCACGTTGTACACCAGACCAACACCATATTCTCAACTGAAACTGCATTCTATGGCTGACCCAACAGTCGTGGTCCCCCTCACTATATCTCTCTCCTCGTTGCGTATCGATAGTTTGAAATCCATCCGTTCTTTCTGACGCACCCTTTATTTCCAGATATGGGCTTAGTGCGAGATAGGCATACGGGTATTATGTGTCATGAAGTACAGAGCGATTCACGAAAAGTACACCCGCACAGAACACAAAACAAGCACGTGTGGTTAAATGTACCTTGTAGTAGTAAAAAAATGTACAGTAGAAGAATCGCGTAGGGCACCGGCGTAGCTCAGTCGGCTAAGGCGCTTGCCTGCCGATCCGGAATTGGCCTTGGGCGCGGGTTCGATCTCCGCTTGGGCTGGTTCCCTGGTTGGGGTTTTCCTATGTTTTCTCCAACCGTAAGGCGAATGTCAGGTAATCTATGGCGAATCCTCGACCTCATCTCGCCAAATACCATCTCGCTATCACCAATCCTATCGAAGTAACCTAGTAGTTGATACAGCGTCGTTAAATAATCAAGTAAAAAAATAAGGAGCGTGTTTTGGTACATTACTTGACGTTAAAAACGATGTTGAAAATGGTCTGTGATAAACACAGTCCCGGCCACCCGTATTACTCCAGCTGTAGTTCGCGATATTCGTGCAAGAATTACTGAAGCAGAAGGAAAGTACCCAGAAATTAACCCAGAAAAGTATCACTACATTTTGTAAAACTACATACTGTATTTATCTACTAGCAGATGCATAATAATGTACGGGGCTATTTTTTCTTGTCTCATTCTGTAGAATAGAATAAAATAGAAAGCGCATTTTTTCATCGGAAGTTTCGTATAGAGTAAACAAAATAATTTAGTCCAACAAATAGACTATATAAATTTTCAATTTCAGATAAAATGTTAACATTTTATGTAAAATATTCGTGAGCTATATAGGTCAAATACATCGTAATATTAATCTAACTGCAATCAGCTAACAAAGCTAAATTACGTCCATCTCACCCTGCACTCAAATCTAAAAAATAGCTGGCGGAAAAAAAACAAACAAAATAAATTATTGCTCTTTCTCGGACATGCAGCTGTTTTTCATTCTTTTCTTCCTTCTCCTTGTTCTCCTATCTTATATTTTGTTCTGGTCATTTCCTCCTTTTATTTTTCTCTTCCTTCTCTTTCTGTTCTTTTCTTATTATTTTTTCTTTTCTTCCTTCTTTTTTTACCTTGTTATTTTTTTTCTTTTTTCCTTAATTTCGTCTTCTTCCTTCACTTGTTTTCATTTTCACTTTTATATGTGCCTTTTTCTCTTATTTGTATGATTTATTTGTTCTCTCATTTCTCCATTTCTTATTTTTTATTATACATCTGATTATACACTTTTAACACATCCTATCACTTACGAATATAATATTAAAAACAAACTTTCACGTGTTAAAATGAAAACTAAGTTGTAAAATACATAGGTGACTAGTTTCGACTTTGTATCAGCCATCTCCACAACTAGTGAAGTGCTTGCTTCTTCCGGTTTCTTCAATTGTTTTGCTGAGGGGTGCTCGTTTGTGTTTGATTGTCAGGAGTCAAATAGAGTGTGTGTTCTAAAATTTAGTTGTGTATTTAGGATATGTTGTGGGTATGTTTCGTACTGCTCTAGTGTGTTTAATTTCTAGTTTTTCGTTTGAATATGTAGGATTTACATGTCTTGTTTCTATATTGCTGTAGCTATGGTTGGTGTCTGTGAAGTGTTCTGTCTATGTGGAGGTGTTGTGTAATTTGGTTCTTTTTTCTCTTCTTCTTTTCCTTGTTTCCTTTGTCTTTATCTTTATTGTCCACTTTTCCTTCTAATTATTTGAAACCTTATGTCACTGGTATCTTGTGACCTATATTTTTCTTGGTTAACCTGAACCTATTTCCTCTGTGGGTTGTATTTATTTGTACTGAGGCAAGAAGAGAAACATAGTTATACTTTATGCAATGCTCGTAACTTAAATATAATTAGATTTTATTAACATTTTTACATTACGCTTTTTATTCTATTCGTTACTGACTTTTTTAGCTTCAGTTATATGAGACAAAATTTTATTGATCGACCTAAATCTCTCCTTTCTTTATTCTTATAAATTACAATATATTTATTGTCAACTCATTGAGCATATCGATACTTTAAGAAAGGATATAATGTTTATTCCGTGTGATATTTAATAATTGTATTGCTTACTTACTTTATTACTGGCTTTTAAGGAACCCGCAGGTTCATTGGCGCCCTCACATAAGCCCGCCATTGGTCCCTATCCTGTGCAAGATTAATCCAGTCTCTATCATCATATCCCACCTCCCTCAAATCCATTTTAATATTATCCTCCCATCTACGTCTCGGCCTCCCTAAAGGTGTTATTCCCTCCGGCCTCCCAACTAATACTCTATATGCATTTCTGGATTCTCCCATACGTGCTACATGCCCTGCCCATCTCAAACGTCTGGATTTAATGTTCCTAATTATGTCAGGTGAAGAATACAATGCGTGCAGTTCTGTGTTGTGCAACTTTCTCCATTCTCCTGTAACTTCATCCCTTTTAGCCCCAAATATTTTCTTAAGCACCTTATTATCAAACACCCTTAACCTATGTTTCCCTCTCAAAGTGAGAGTCCAAGTTTCGCAACCATACAGAACAACCGGTAATATAACTGTTTTATAAATTCTAACTTTCAGGTTTTTTGACAGTAGACTGGATGATAAAAGCTTCTCAACCGAATAATAATAAGCATTTCCCATATTTATTATGTGTTTAATTTCCTCCCGAGTATCATTTATATTGTTACTATTGCTCCCAGGTATTTGAATTTTTCCACCTCTTCAAAAGATACATTTATAATTGTATTACATTTCCATATTATTTTATTTCAGGGGTTAATAAACGAAAAAAGAATTTAAATTCGCAGATAAAAAATTTTTATATTTTTGTGTGATATAGAGATATTTGTTGAGTTTTCTGGAAACATTCAGCCTTAGGTCTAGCCGGTGCTCATTCACCTGTTTATGGAAAAGTTTACAACAAGAAACAGCTATACCGATGCAGCCCACTAGCATCTATTTAAAGGCTTGAAGCATGCAGATGTCGCAGCTTGCACTTGCTGCAGACATATAATCAAGATCGCAGCCGACAGCCGCGTATTAGATGACAAGCCCATGACTATAATCTCCAATATGCGACAAATCACGGTGATTAATGCCCATCAAGGAACATAACTGCTGCACTCAATCTTTCTCAGTAGACACGACGTTTTACATTTCATTATCTCGGTCGTGGGTTCAAAGTTCTGCTCTCTTTAAAAGTAAACACCTATGAAATTATAACCCCTGCAGACATTTCTTGGATAAAATATCAGTAATTATGAATTAAAATTAATTTACTGTATTAAACAGAATTTCTGATTGCTCGAGTACAGTTTAAGTATGCATCTGCAGCATATATGTCGATTTTCACAATCTTTCCTATTTCAATTCGATAATAATAATAATAATAATAATAATAATAATAAAATTATTATTACAGTTATCATTTTCCTCTTCAGAACATCTTTTATTCGATCTTTACTTCATTAATCTTCATTTCTTTGTTACTTCTCGTTTTCATTCGTATTTCTACGAATCATTATTTCCTCCCCATGTCCCTTATTTTCTTTTCCCCTTTTACTTTAAGTCTCTCTTAAATTATCCTTACCACATATCTCAGTCTATAATTATTCCTTTTCAATTATCAGTTTTGCTTCCCATTCATACGAAGTGAAATGAGAGATTACTGCTATACACGAAACATCCATTTGTTATTCTTTTAATGGTTTTCTTTTCCCTTCGACTTTCTATTATTAATTTTTCCTTATTCTGTCTTATTTTCTCCATTTCTACTTGCTGATTTCGCTTAGTTGTTATATTTTCCTTTTTCCTTTTTTTTTTTTTTTTTTCCTTGCTCCTACATTTGAGGAGCTCATTATCAAAACATCTCTTGTCCATCTTATAACGAAAATAAGCTTCTTGTGTCCATGCTTTCTTCAAATATAACTCTGCATACAACTGTCATGATTTGGCTTTAGACGCCCTTTAAACCACTAAAATTCTTGCGTTAAAAGTGACTACTGGAATCAAACTGACTCTTGTCCACAGCGAAATTGAGACAAAATATTAGTTCCAGTTTTGGAATCAAAGAGTCTTATGCTCCCATTTGATTCTAAATGCTTTGGTTTCATAATGTCTCTTGCCTAGCTGGTAAGAAATTTTAGACCTAAAATGTTTTTCGTGATTTCCCACAAAGTTATGGGAATGGACGAGGATAGTTTTGAAAATAATCTCATTTTTACTTTTCGTTTTATTCTATATTTGCAGTCTTTCTAAATGTATTTTTAAGTATCAATATATGAAATATGAAAATTCCACTATCTTTCGGTCTGAATTTCAGCATATTGACAATCTGTAATATAATTTTGACACGAAATTGTTTTACGAATATCAGCGACAATTAATGGTTTCGAATGAACATGTGTGTGAAAATGTCTGAGCATAGTCTTATAGAATTTTCATTTACAATTATTTTTGTTCTAATAGCAATATTAAGAACCAACAACTTGTCCATGCTTTATGTAAGCAGTCTCCGGACATTTAAAAAATGCCTGACCTGTTCCTGGAGCAAAGTAAACCGGGAGTAGGTACTTATAACCATACTCTTAAAAACAGAACGTAAGAAACATTCGACAACATTTTAATATGCGTATATTACTAATCATTCTCATATATTACGCTGTTAATTGGAGTTAAAATTTCTTGTTACGGCTGTCGAACATTAGAATTTTTTATATTTTAACCCCCCTATGTTTGTCTAAACTCTAAACATTCTTGATGAGCAACTCAGTTATTATTTTCTTAATTTGAACTTTCATTTAATGCTATATCAAACTAAAAATATAGTTACCGCTTGGGAAGGCATCAGAAATAAATAAACCCGTCGATATTTCGTGTGATTTGCAAATGAGGAAAGCGATAGAAGTAAAATAGTTTGAACGGATCGTTTTTATGTTACTTTAATTTTCGTACATTACAATTTACGCGTATTTTAGACTGACATGATTTTTAAACTGACTTTTAAAAAACAACATAGACCTAAATTTGTCAACTATGCTTTATATTACCGTAAATTAAGTTTGAATATTCATGGGAAAGTATATCCAGCATTGTGCTCTAACTAAAGCAATGTTTAAGCTCTAATAGCTTTTAAAATAATAATATTATTTCATAATACAAAATAAAAATAATGTCCATACAGTGTACAGACTCTTGTTACGCAAAAATATAAGCTCTTTCAAAATCGTGAATTTTGCAAGAAAAGTAGATCCCTACCTTCGTGGAAATAGCTGACGTTGAGGGACGTGTTGGGCGCATTTCAAGGACTTCACATTCATCATCATTGGCTCAAGACGGCGTAACCACAAGTACCACAACCTGAAACCAAAAACCATTAATCTTATTTTTAATCGCGCAATTATTAATGCCAACAATGGCTGACGTACGCAGCTAAACGCCTAAAATAACAAAGACAGCACATGCATTATTATCATTGGTGTTTAAGTAATAGGACTTAACCATATTTCATTTAATTTGACTTTTTGGCTGTAACTACTTAAAATTTAATTACAAAATGTGAAGATATGTTTCTGACAATTCCTTTATATAAGGTAACTAACAATACTTACTTACTGGCTTTTAAGGAACCCGGAGGTTCATTGCCGCCCTCACATAAGCCCGCCATTGGTCCCTATCCTGAGCAAGATCAATCCAGTCTCTATCATCATATCCCACCTCCCTCAAATCCATTTTAATATTATCTTCCCATCTACGTCTCGGCATCCCTAAAGGTCTTTTTCCCTCCGGCCTCTCAACTAACACTCTATATGCAGTTCTGGATTCTCCCATACGTGCTACATGCCCTGCCCATCTGAAATGTCTGGATTTAATGTTCCTAATTATGTCAGGTGAAGAATGCAACGCATGCAGTTCTGTGTTGTGTAACTTTCTCCATTCTCCTGTAACTTCATCCCTCTTAGCCCCAAATATTTTCCTAAGAACCTTATTCTCAAACACCCTTAACCTATGCTCCTCTCAAAGTGAGAGTCCAAGTTTCACAACCATAAAGAACAACCGGTAATATAACTGTTTTATAAATTCTAACTTTTAGATTTTTTGACAGCAGACTGGATGATAAAAGTTTCTCAACCGAATAATAACAGGCATTTCCCATATTTATTCTGTGTTTAATTTTCTCCTGAGTATTATTTATATTTGTTACTATTGCTTCCCAGGTATTTGAATTGTTCCACCTCTTCAAAGGATAAATTTACAAATTTTATATTTCCATTTCGTACAATATGCTGGTCACGAGACATAATCATATACTTTGTCTTCTCGGGATTTACTTCCAAACCTATCTCTTTACTTGCTTCAAGTAACATTCCCGTATTTTCCCCAATCATTTGTGGATTTTCTCTTAACATATTCACGTCATCCACTTAGACAAACAACTGATGTAACCCGTTCAATTCCAAACCCTCTCTGTTATCCTAGACTTTCCTAATGGCATACAGGTAACTAAGAATAATGTGTTAAAATTTAATTGTCGTTTTTCCTGAAAATCTTCCTTTTGTGGCATAAACCCTTTTACCTAAACACCATCGATATTTTCGCCTTGTAATACTGCGAATAATCAGCGAACGCGAATGTTTTCTGTTCATTCGCTGGTGATTCGTATTTGTTCCGAACACACAACGAACAGCGAATGTTCGCATTCGTCGTTGGTTTGCTAAGGAGCGAAATGGTCGTAGGACAACTGTCCTGAGTTTCCTCCTAAATATCACAGTGTATTCCATGAATTTAACCCAGAGGTTACAAGACGGTGTACAGCATGCTGCAAATTTTAATATTATTCAGAGATTGCAAATTGAAAGGCAGAAAATTCTTGGTGATCTGATAAGCTCTTTCTTTCCATGTTAAAAAAGACGAGATAAACATTTAACGACATCTTGGCCTGTGTTGTCACTTGAACCCACACAAGGCGGAAGAGTGGGTTAGATCGGCACTTGTGGCCGTCCTAATATGGAAGATAATACTCACGCCCATGTGCACATTGTCTTACGAGCCATTAAAAAGTAAAACCTCCACACGACTATTTTCCTCTTCATCTAATAGCGTGAAATCTCCTGAGGAGAGGAGAGTTTATAATCTGTTCAAATGTGGGCTTCATGATCGGGAACGTGCCGAAAAGAAGAGCCGTCAGATGTACACAGACTCTATTCTATTAAGCCAGAAGTGATGTAATGGCAGTAAACATAAAAGAACAAAGCCGACCATAAAGCACACACCGTTTAAGATAGTCTTGATGTCGACGCTGCATGCATACTGCAATCGATAGTTCGAATCCCGCCTACGGCCTTGAGGCTTGCACTTTTTGAATGTGATTTCTTATAGCAAATTGTCTCAGGAGCAGATTCGGCATCGTCCCGAATCACAACATCTCGAAGATAATACTGTGCTTTTAATCGATTATTTAATAACGCTGCACCAATTACATGGTTATATGGAATCGAACTCATGCCCGAGAGAAACTTTGTGTCAAAAGCGCCACTTGCTACCTATGTAATAATAATAATAATAATAATAATAATAATAATAATAATAATAATAATAATAATAATAATAATAATCCGTGGCGCGACAGCCCATGAAGGACCCAAGCCTACCAGCCGGCTGCTGCCCTCAGGTCCACATGTCTCAGCAGAGATGAACGATCATCTAACCAGAACGGAGGTATCGTGTGGTTAGCACGATGATCCCTCCCAGCTGTTAGCTGGTTTTCGTAACGGGATTTCGCTACCCAAATCCATCATGGTAGCAGTAGCAGTAGTAGTAATAATAGACTAAATATTTTATTCCTTCCGAAAGAAGTACAGTGATTAGTCCATAAATTTTGGAGCATGACGTATAATTTGACATTATAGAGACAGATCGTCCTTATATTATTCGGTTAAGAACAGTTTATAATACCGGCTGTTCTGTATGGTTGTGAAACTTGGACTCTCACTTTGCGAGAGGAACAGAGGTTAAGGGTGTTCGAGAATACGGTGCTTAGGAAAATATTTTGGGCTAAGAGGGATGAAGTTACAGGAGAATGGAGAAAGTTATACAACGCAGAACTGCACGCATTGTAGTATTCTTCACCTGACATAATTAGGAACATTAAATCCAGGCGTTTGAGATGGACAGGGCATGCAGCATGTATGGGCGAATCCAGAAATGCATATAGAGTGTCGCTTGGAAGACCTGAGGGAAAGAGACTTTTGGGGAGGCCGAGACGTAGATGAGGAATAATATTAAAATGGATTTGAGGGAGGTAGGATATGATAATAGAGATTGGATTAATCTTGCTCAGCATAGGGACTGATGGCGGGCTTATGTGAGGACGGCAATGAACCTCTGGGTTCTCTAAACCATTTGTAAGTAAGACTTAGATCGTTCAGAATCTCCTCTATTCCTCTATTTCCTCCTAACATTTATGAAATACTCCTAATCATCCTCTTTCACAATAGCCCTGTCAAGAGTTTGGAATTTGCTACCTGCCAGCATCAGAGACTGTCGAAATAAAATCAAATTCAAACGCAAACTTAGTAGACACTTGGCCAGTAATTGTGATTCGTTCAAACATGGCTTCTTGTAAATATTTGTTATTCTGATATAAAATATTTCAATCTTCGGTAATTTCATCCCTATAAAATTATTCTACATTTAATTTGTACTTCAATAAAAGAAATTTTTTCTGTTCTTAATTTCTATAATAAATATCTAGTCTTTTTAATCAGGTAATCTTTTAGTACTTTGATTCTTATACTGTAATTATAAATGTAATATTAATTGTAATAATAATTTTAATTTTATTCTTAATATTGTAGCTATAATCCTCTAGTTGAGGGGAAGAGAAGGCCTGATGGCCTTATCTCTATCAGATTAAGTACATAAATACTAAATGCCAACAGTTAAAATTGTAAACGTTTCAAATCTAATAATTATGTTACATTATTGTCAAATGTGCATTTTCAATCATCCTAATATGTGAATGAAGCTGTTGAGAAATATTTGAAATGTTAATATTTAAATGTTTGCATCGATATTAATAACAGAATAATAATTGTGATGCGATCTGAGCTATTTCGCAGTCGTATGTATACATGTATAAATTGTGCAGACATTTTATAAAAGCTTAACCCACCATTTAGAGAAAGGAATCTCAATTAAAAACTAAATTTCGTCGTATGCGTATATTGAAACATACAAACAAATGTTATTAAAGAATGCATTTTATTTCAGGCACTAACAATGACATGATCGTCTTTTATCCTTAAGCATAAACACATCATATCTGTGCTTGCAAAAAGAAACAGGAAAGGAAATATTCGGAATGCAGTGTTGGCCATGGAATTTTAACATTATACACGCAAAGCGTCTTAGAACTCGGATATAAAATAGTTTTGTGAGGGCCTTCGACACGGAAAGCTACTTCATATATTTTATCAGATTCGTTACTTTTTATTAACTTTAAAAAGAAACGAACCGTGACATGTATGGTCTTTGATGACAGGCCAAGTTTTCTAGGGTAGTTGTAAAAACAAAGAAGTGGCATTTGAAATAAGGAATTTCCGTTACAAGGTTTACCATGTCGTTATAGAATTTACGCAAGAGAAGGAGACTAGAGGACATTACTGCAAGATTCACTACATGTTCCATTATTCTTTGACAAAACAAATGGTAGATTAAAGATATTCCCATTGTAAACAAGAGCCATCTAACTTACTATTGTCCGAACAACATTCTAAACCCTTGTAGTCTTTAAAGATGTCAGTTCAGTTTAGCTACTTATAAAAAATGTAATTAATTGTGTTTTGCAGAAGTATGTACAGTAATAATTTATTTGTAGAATCTTAACAATTGACTATTAAGGAATTTTATACCACAAAAACAAAGCTTCTTCTTTTCATTGCTGTTCTAAAATCAAGATCTACAAATTACGCTCGATATATTAGTGCAAGTTCATTTAATACTTTCTCATCTGTTAAGGAGCTGAGCTAGACGCATTCAATCCTACTTTAGAGAGACTTTAAAGGTAAATCTAACTTTCCTTTTCGTAATTGGAACTTCTTGGTACTGTGGCAAGTTTTATCAAATAGTATTTTGTGAAGTGAACTACAGGATAAAACATTGTTAGGCAGTAAGCAGTTATTTGTTTTTAATTTGCACCAACTGGAAGGCTATCTAACGTCAGTAGAACTGGTAACAGCAAAAACGTGGCAAAATGAAACCCAGGATTCGCCACTGATTATCTGAAATTCATCTCACAGTTGAGAAAAACTCGGAAAAGTCCAACAAGACTAAATGCAAGCGAAATTCGAACTCATGCTCGAGCAAAGACTTTTAATAAGGATACTACCTCCTTATCCATGACCTACGCCATTAACATATGACTAGTTATGTAGGTAAGCACCTCGATAGATATTTCGGAAGAACTCTGGATAAGGAATTTGGTAAATATTTAGTAAGTTAGTTTGGAGAATGTTTGATTACGCTATTTTGTAGATAAATTTATATAGTTGATAGATATCGAGGATTAAGCCTAGTAGCTATTGTCGTGGAAATTCGGTTAGACAATTTGGTAGTCATTTAATGCTGGTTTGGTAAAATAACTACTCTGTTGGTAGTTTTGAATGTAGACCGTAGACATATTTTTCTGATACTTTATTTTGCAGTTTGGCAAGTACTTTTGTGGTATTCGGCAAGTACTTTTATGATACTTTTGTGATTTGGTAAGTACGTTTCTGGTAATTTCTTTGGTAGTCTTTTAACAAATATACTGTACATCTCATAGTTTTATAGGAATTCTTTTAGGTAATTTGCTGGTATTTTCTTGAAAACTTGACATACATCTTTTTAGTTTCTTAAGTAGGCCTATTTTGTTAAGCATTGTCGTGGGCATTTTACATCCACTTGTACGTATAGGCCTATTTGTTGACAGAGTATTTTGTATACTGCTTGCTAGGTAAATGAGTGGGCAGTTTGGCACGTTTTTAATAAGGAGTTTCTCACACATTTCAGATAGTTAATGGAAAACTTGTATAATCATTTGAAGAACTTATCAAACTGGAAATGATGTTCGGAATCAGTGAAATTATTCGGAAAGTTAAACGAGAAACGAATTAGTCATAGAAGAACTCATGCATAGCTGATTTCTTCTTACTCTTCTGAACTTCGGAATTAAATTGTATTCTCATAGTTATGAAACAAAAGGTATGA
This sequence comes from Periplaneta americana, assembly GCA_025594305.2. NCBI lineage: Eukaryota > Metazoa > Arthropoda > Insecta > Blattodea > Blattidae > Periplaneta > Periplaneta americana. Next base: position 69,831,773 of record JAJSOF020000031.1, read on the forward strand.
ATTCTTTAAGATTGTTTGAACCAAAATGCAACACTGTTACAGTATTTAATCACAGTAGTAATTTAGGCCCAAGAATATATAACAAATTTATATTTAAATATCCTAATCTTGTCAATTCTAAAGGCCCATTCACAATGAAAATTAAATATAAACATAACGTAAGCATGTTATTTAATGAAAGCATTCACAATGAATTACATAAGCATAAACTTAATCTTAATCATAAGACGTTAACATGAAAGTTTGCAAACTCCAAACTTTCATGCTTATGTTTAAGCGATTTGGAAACAGTACACAAGCGGAAAGCGTGTTTTCACTTTTTGTTTAACATCTCATGGGCTTTGCCTACAGGCAATATTTTGATCTATTGGCCGTGATGATAGCTAGGCGCGCAACATGAAATCATATGACGAAAAGTTGATTATTTTACATCTCCGTTTCTTTGATTTCAAGTATTGAAAGCCATATGCTGATGCCATTGTAGTTATTAGAAACATAAATTGAATAGCTACATCGTCAGTCATTGTGCAATTCTCCATTTTTATGTAATAGATTCTGTAGTTTTGTTGATTCGGTATGTTTGTTTCCACACACGTGTTATGTTTACGTTATGTTTAATTTTCATTGTGAATGGGCCTTGGCTACTTAAGTTTGTGGCATATGTTTATGTGCTTATGTTAATGTTTACGTTATGTTTAATTTTCATTGTGAATGAACCTTAATAGTTCTAGTATTAAATTTAAAATGTTATGTATGGATTTTATAAAAATTGAAAAATTGTAAATTTAAATTTATATACTATAATTGCATAGTAGACATAAGACAAATTGTATTGTATAATTATTAATTTCAATTCACGAATCCGCCCCTGAGCACGAGTTCTACTCTTGCAGGGGCGAGCTAAAGTTTTTCTGTGTATATTATATTTTATGTTACAATTATTACCAAAATAAATAAATAAATAAATAAATAAATAAATGAATAAACGAATGCATGAATGAATAAATAAATAGATAAATAAATAAATAAATAAATAAATAAATAAATAAAAATAAATAAATAAATAAATAAATAAATAAATAAATAAATAAATAAAAATAAATAAATAAATCCTGCAATCTATACCTTAGTCAATTAATTCTTGCCTTTGCTTTTCCAAGGCCTATGCCATTTTTGTATATGTGCTTAAAAGCTATTTTTTGTTTGTGAAAGTTTGTTCTTGCTTTTAGGTGGAAAATCTCAAATATTCGTACGTTTTTGTAATGAATATTGTGTCGATCTATAGGCCTGAAAAATCTTAACTTGACCGTTTATTTCACTCAGATCGCTTTGAGATTAAAATATCAGTGCCGTTATCACTAACCACCTTCATATTATAGAATTTTAACTGTGTAATTTTCATTGAATCCAGTTCAGTGTTTTATAAATAGTTTGATACATTCATTGAAATATGTCACTCTTTATTTTCAATAGAAATCTCAGAGTATAACAACCCAGGTTCCAGATCCCGGGGTAAGAAATCATCAGCTATAGCTGGTTCTCAGTTGTTCTCATCCGGTAGGGTCATTACTCATTAGTATGGCTGAGATATGGCTACTTTCCCCAGGTGTTCGGAGGGCCAATGAGCGTGGCGAGAACTCGGGTGGGAGGGGGGCGTACCTCTATGTGCTGACCATGTGAGCGGTGGCCAAAAGACAGGCTCCTCCACCGTCCGTCCGGGATGGGCCAGTTCGGCGGTGCTTGGTACGCTTTCACGAGCACACGCCTCGAAATGCTGCATGCAGAACTCGGAACGCTATCACGGCCCGATCATATTCCAGACATGCTTATCACGAGATGAACAGGTTCTGAATAGAAACATGCATGACATCAAGGAGGTGGATTTCTCTAACGGACTCGGCCGTACCTTGATTCGAAAGCAAACACGGGCCAGGATTCCCAATGGGTACTGAAGTTCTCAATTGGAAAATTGGAAACCCAGTTGTCATCTTTAAAATTCTTAAACTGTGATAGGAAATTAAGGAATTCGTGCAAGTTTTATGGAAAATTTAACTACAGATTGGAATAAAAAGATCAATAGATCTACAAGAGTAATTAATTAATCAATTGGGTCACTGACTAAAAAGATACTGTCTACTGAAGGATGCACTGGAAGGAATGTGAAGGGAGAAAAGTTCGGGTCAGAAGATATCAGATGATAGACATTAAGGGCCGTATTCATAGACATTCTTAGCGCGGATTTCCGGTGGATGATCAGCGAACTAACGTTTTTCGTATTCATAAACCAGCGTTAGCGATATGATATGATATGATATGAATCCTGTACAAGTAATCAGTCGATAGCCCGGGGCTAGTTTAGCACGCTTGTAGCGGGAGCTAGCGAAATGTCTATGCATAGCACCCTAAGATACAGTATATACATAGTATGCAGAGACTAAGAGGAAGGCGGAAAATATGGAAGATTGGAGAATGCGGGGTTTGCAGTGAAAGACCTGTCCTTGTGCAAAATACAATGAATGAATTAAAACAATCAGTAAATTCTAAGTCTCTTCAACCGTGCTTCTCTTAATTTTGTTGTTCTTTGAAATTATTTCCAGTTTTCACTTCATTCTACTGAGCATTTTATTTATGTATTATACAGAGTGGTGCAAAAGTCACTTTGCAATGTTGAATATTAGCCACTTGATTTAGTATTTTAAGATCTTATCGCCTAGGAATGATAATTTTATCACAGTAGTTTGACTGTATTGCTTCAAGATTGGTCAGTTTATTTCTTTCAATATTTCGTAATGTTGTTCTTTAGTCAACTGTCCGAAAACAGGCTTGAAGCTCAAAGTGACACCAATAAGGCATCACTTATGAGGCACATAAGCCAGGAAATAATGGATTAGGGTGGCCAGTTCCTTTCGCCTTTCTTTACATACATCACTGACTAATAATGAATAAAAGTAAGTGCAGTTTTCTATTGTCAAATGACTCATGACCAATCCTATATAAAATAATAATAATAATAATAATAATAATAATAATAATAATAATAATAATAATAATAATAATAATGACGGTAACAATAATAATCATAATAATGATAAATAACACAAGGCAAGATATTCTGATGAACTTTTTTAAGGTTCTACCAGGTCAGTTTTATTAGGCCTATATGGCAGTGAAACTTAAAAATTTAAAATAAAATATGAAAGTAGATTGGAGGCTGCTGAGGTAGGATTTTTCTGATCTGTGAAAAGTTACACTAGGAGGGACAGGATGTGAAAGACAGGTATCAGGGAGAAATTAAAAATATTTTTCATAGATAATAAATTTGTACTATATAGAAACAATAGCAGACAAAACTCTCAAAAATTTCAATTATTCTAAAGCAAATTATGTACGAAATAGTGTACGACTGATTGAAAGGTGGTCTGAAGCAGGAACAGGCTGGTAAATTGTCCTGGATCAGCAAATGATGATAATGGAGATCATATTAATAACACAGCATTATAATTTTCATTATTATCATCAGTAACTTGATGTTGCACTTTCCTTTCTTTCGGATGGCTTGCTATTTTTCATCGATATTTCAGAAAGATTATATTTCAACGTTCAGTCTAGGAAAATAATATGAGAATTTTCGAACAATGTCACAGGTACAAATTACAAATCTCTTTCAGCATATTTGTCTGTGGTGATAATTTTAATATCTCCCAAGTTTATTAAAATAAGTATTTCAGTTCAATTACAACCATAAATTTGGGGACGATGACGAATTTCCTTCTATCTTCGTGAACTGGATGGATTTAACAGATTGATTACTCTTTTCTTTTCTTTCTTGATTCTAGAGAAGGCACGCTTATCCATAATGATAAATATTTCTTCCCCTAAGATATGTCGCAAAAATTAAAATTTTCTCATCTTTCTTTTAAATATCTAAAATTCTCTTTTCTTTTCTTCCTTCTTCTAAAGACCACATTTCTATGCAGGAACGTAAATAAACTTCTTTCCCTTATATAACAAAAGTAGGCCTATTTCATATTACTACTCTCTTCCCTAGGCAATGAAGTTTTTACTTCTATCACCTATTTATATCGGAATGCACTTAAGTTTCATGTTCTGATATTTCAAGAAAATAATAGATTTTAATTGATATATTTATCCACAAAGAAATAATAGTAGAATTACTTAACCCAACCATTATTTCAACTAATTAAAAATAAAAATAACACAAAACATAAAGGACATACTTTCTTACGTCTGTTCTTTTTCTACAAACAAAACATTTATAAGACAACAAACTCACTCTGCTCTATAAACGTCCAGGTTTGAAGTTACGGCCTTTTAAACTTTTAAGATTGTAATTTATGCACCGCCTTTTAAAAGGAGTGTGTGCTGTTTGGACACTTAATTGCGAGTGCGTTGCATAACCAAGGGTGTTATTCTAACGACTTGTGTAATAAAATGCCTTATAAAAAGGATATTGTTAATTGTCGAGGCGGCTGTTTAGATTTAATTCGTTATAGTTTCCTTCTTATGTAAATGACAAACCTGAGACTAATTCCTTCTTATTTTACATTTTACGGTTCAAGCATGCGTTGTTTATCTTCATAATGTCTTTCACCAACTTTTTCTTGATAGTTTAGTCGAACATATTTCTTGTAATAGTAATCATTGATGTAGCTCAGACGGTACCGAGTTGAACTTGTAATCCGAGACTGTGTTCGGGCATGGGTTCCAACTTGGGATGATTATCCGGTTGAGTTTTTCAGATGTTTTTTAAAGTTTAAAAGAAGACGAACGTGAGGTAATCCCAGCATTTTTCTTGTAGCAAGTTGATTAACGATTCAAGCCTGCGCTTGGGTGTAAGTTCCAATCCTGCCTGAGTTAAATACCTCGTTAGGTTTTTTTGTGTTTTTCCTTAACTGCATATAAGGCGAATGTCAAGTAATCCCATGACAAATTATCGCCTTATATACCAAATATCATCTCTCTTGTGGCGAATTATCGCCTTATATACCAAATACAATTTCTCTCATGGCAAATTAACGTATTATATACCAAATACCATCTCTCTTATGGCGAATTGTCGCCTTATATACCAAATACCATCTCTTTTCCAGGCTCAACGGACAAAATACAAAATACCGCATCATACAATATAAGCAGAGTTGTTAGAGCTGTAACAAGGAAATAAGGCGTTTACAGACCAATGTTCATATAACATTTTTACATCTCCTATATGAGAGGATATGTCCCCAATTTTTAGTTACGCCCTGTAATTTTCATAAGTCTAAATTTCTTATGCGATTCTTTATGGTGAAACTTTTAACTTTTTCAAGGAATCTCAGTACTGCAGTGTTTCTTTCTACCTAATAATGATGTGAAAACAGCATTACTTGAAAGATAAAATAATAATAATAATAATAATAATAATAATAATAATAATAATAATAATAACAATAATAATAATGGTAATAATATTTTACATTTACTATCTGACCTTCCAAGGCTTGCCTATAGACACACAATAACACACAATTTATAATAATGGTTGTACATGAATGGGCACATGAAAAATATATATAGATAAAAATTTAAGTTAAAAATACAAATTTTCAATCACAAATATATAATTAAATAATTATGTGGAGAGTTTACCATATAGGTGATTTTTTAAGATGGCAACGGAATATTTAATGATGTTTTGGACAATTTCATCTTGAATATCTTTGCCTAATTTATATTTTCTTTTCCACGTCACAAAAATTTAGGGACTGTTCCTCGGGACCCCAACAGCAGACCTGTCTCTGTGATACTCTGGACGTTGTATTTGTTACGGAAGCAAGATATTGTTGACTCGTATATTTCATTTTTCTTTATCAACATCCATATGTTATCCTTTGGACTGTTCAATGCGTATTGTAGGGTCGATGATCTCTGCTACAATAACAATAATAATAATATATCTGCAATGTAAAAAAAAACTTTGGCAACCTAAACCTAAGACAATGCTTGAAAATGATAAATAATTGCAAGTTTAGTTAAATCCTTCTAAAGGAAATAAGCTGTTTAATATAGACAGGACAGACAAAAGCCGCTAATAGCAACGTTCGCTGTGATGTCTCTATGACAACGGATTCCCACAGCGATAACTTCAGATTCTGGTTTGTTCTCCTACTTACGGAACGGGAAGAAGGCTGGTCTTATAGATTGGTTCTGGGCGTGGGTGTAAAAAGAGAAATCCACAACGCCCCTTGTCTAGATTCAAATCCCGTCATATTGTCAGCACACAGAATATGTTGATGTTGACGCTGTGGTTGAATTTTCTTGCGGTTTTCTTCCGGCCCAAGTAAAATATAGGTCAGCGTGTCTTTATACACGTCTTAACCATATACACTACTTTCAATCTTACTACTATATTCAATAATGCCACTTTCTTGCCTAAATATTGACAGGAACGTTCTAAACGTCATTAACAGTTTTCAAGAAGTTATATCTCTGTTTCTTATACTGTCAGACTGGAAAATTCATAACGTTTCTGTAACGTGCCAGAATCAATTAGCCAATATCAAGTTCGCTCCTTATTACTAGAACACTTTTTCCCGATCTATGGCTACTAGATGTCAACCTGGTAAATTCTTACAATTTAGTTGTCTTGAAAATTCATTTTGATCACAGTCTTAACTGTCGAAAAGCCTGAAGATTGCATATGAGGAGAAACTAACAGATATTTAATCACAATAACTAAAAAAAAATATGTTCACAGTGCAGGGCATCGTTGTCTGCTAAGCCATACACAATACAATAATTACATTAAAAGCCCAACATTTTAATGTTTTAATTTTGTATACGCAAATTTTTAAGATCGCTATGTCAATTCTTCTGAATTGACTGATACATAAGTAAACGAATTATCAATCCTCATAGATAAATACACTTATAGTATCCATATAATTATCTACAGTAATGTCACTAGAGGTTATGATTTATCTAGAGAAAATTTAAACTCGAGTGGAATTTAATTGACTATTACACGATTAGAAGGAAGTATATAAAGATCAAAAAAAATAAAATACACTAATACAATAAAATATTGACTTACTCAAATATTAAACTGTCTTGAAAATGTGCTATTGTACCCATCTCATCATTAAAAATATTCCGCTAGATGGCAGTAGTGTGTTATGATCATCTGTTCTATTGTTACCAGTTATGCCAACTATATAATTTTCATTGAAATCCATGGACGATTACTAGTCAAGAAGACTTTCTTGATTCAGTTTCATTTATATTAAAATAGTTGCATTCCACTTTTTAATATATATATATATATATATATATATATATATATATCTGATACGTGAATATCCATAATCTCATACAGCAGAAGCTGTAACATAACGCAAATAAGATAAACAAGATAAATGATAGAAAAGTTTTAATTAAGGAAGATGAAATAAACATGAATCATTTTAAAAGGTAGGCTACAATTATTGAAAGTACAATGTTGGAAAAGAAACAAATGCTAGGGAGGTGATAAAAACAAATGCCTAGGAATATGATAAAAATTTTAGGATAAGCAGCGGTGATTGGTTAAAAGTAATATAACTTAGTAAAAGTGTAATAGTCATAATTGCCTAGGACACGTGTTGAGAAGAGAAGATACCTTCCTGTGAAAAACAACTTGACAGAGAAATCCTAATGGACATAAATTACGGGGAATATCAAATGAAGAAATCAAGTCCTTTTGACCTGAACCTCGCAGGCGGAAACGAAGAGAGAGCACAGGATAGATTAGAATGGAAGAAGCTTGTGAATGAGGCCAAAAACCTTCTTCGGTTTGAAGCGCCACGGAAGTAAGTAGGTACTGTATATAATTATCATCTACGATACACAGTACGCATTTCAAAGTAACCAACCACTTGATCTATACAAAGATAAAGAGAAATGTAAATACCTATATAATTATCCCAAATCATTATATATCGTACAGAGCGAATCAAAGCTAAGTTACCGGGATTCTTACCGTGCAACGACGTTACTTTTTGACGGATAAGGCATTGGGCTTCACTAACGAAGACTGACAATACAAAGTGCCAGAAGAATTGTATCGCCGGCTTAGTGCAAAAAAATAAGAAAACCGACGGATATTGTCCTACGTCCGGTACAGAAGAAAAAAATTACCGGAAAACCCCGACGCGCTGCCCGTCAAAAGCAACCTCGTGTTTCGGTAAGAATGCCGGTAACTTAAGTTTGACTCGATTCGTAGTTTGTAACTAGACTTTATAATTTGGAATAGGCTCTATCGCTACTGGTGTTACAACATTTTTCTAACGTAAAGTGAAGAAAACCCAAGACAAGGGCATGTTACATCTTGCAGATTAGAGTGTAAATGCTTTGAAGAACTCTGCATCTGATTTGCGCCAGCAATGTTTTGTTGATCTTCAAGGCTAGGACGAGTTGTCGATGTTTAACAGACAAATTTCCTTCCAAGAGGTAAATTACTTTGGAGGTAGGCGTGTTGATCTTGATAGAGGAATGCTCCTAGCGGCAGAGAGGGAGGCACATCCTCTCTCTCTCTCTCTCATCACCCTGCCACCACAAGTTTCACCTCAGACATGGGTTCAATTCTGCAAAATATTCTACAAATAATTTATTACAGCTCTACTGATAGCTGTAAATGAGGTTAACGGCTCTATCTACAGTCGGAGAACAATCTCTAAACTGGATTTTTATATAATTCATTTATCGCTACATTCACTTCTCTTACAAGGAAATGAAATCGAATTAAATCCATGAAGCCAGACTAACACCTTATTTAGATTCTTGTCAGCGGATATTCTATTCGGACAAACTACTTAGGGTTGTCCAAAGCTTTCTGAATGCAATATTTAACAGATTTCATGCTGATTTGTCTTCCTGTGTATTCTAGCGACTACAGTGCTCGTCTCTGAATGAAAGGTACGCAGGTTCGATGACGTCCATGGGATAACAATAACAATTTAATTTGTCTGTATGTCTGTCAAGAAAGTTGAAGAAGGCATCTTAGTTTAATATCTCAACATTTTCTTATATCTGCGAGTTATATTTACAAATAAAAATTCCTTTCTGAAACAATTCAACTTTCACTCGCAACTTAATATATAATGCAATTTATAGGCCTAAAACAATTCATTTAATCCATAAAAAATCACTCAGTATTTATAAACAGGGAGCAAAACTCGAGCAATTATGCATTTAAATTTGGGAGACCTTTTACCATTAAAGGTTTACATTGTCTCATTTTTGACATAAGTACGTTTTTATTGGAGGCATAAACGGGGAAAATGTCATTTTTTGTGTAACAGAAAGCAGCGAGACTTCTTGACTTCGTGTTACGCTGAAGTTGCATTAGTGTTTACAAATTTTGGAAGAGGATTCTTGCTAATACAATGGTTTGAGTAATTCCTGGATAAGGAAGTATAGACGAGAAAAGTGTCGAATTTTATTTGTGACAGGAAGCAGTGACGGCATGCAATGATAAGATAACAGCTTATCCAAAGTAGTACTGGTGCCTGACGTAGTCACGCACGTAATAAAAATTACTTTTAGTTTAAGTCAAGTTAGGTGATTAGTTATTACCATACATAGAATTAAGGCTATGGATCGGTGAAAATATAACGAAAGAACCATTGAAAAATGAAAATTTTGTTTTTAACTCTAAAAAAATAAAACAATGTTTCAATCCTGTGTTTATTTTGGTCCTATGATAATTTAAAGACACTGAGGAGAATGTAAAGGAATAGCGCGTGCGTGGAAATGCAGCTCTTTAAACTGATACTCAGCTGTCATTCTGACAGACTTCGTTCTTCATTCTAATTTTACTTTTCATTCAGCTCATATTTCGCGCTATTATGTAGGATAAAAAAAGTGTGTTGTAGGCGTGTATAGGAAGGAAGGATATGGATAGTATTTATCATATACATGCTGTAGTGTGATACTCGTTTTCTCGATTTTCCCATTTTCAACATTTTGTAACATTCAAATACTCTAATGAATGCAGTTTTTTTCCCAATCTCAGTGAAATTTTGCACTGAAGTCCACAAAAGCATGTGATGTAAACTGACACATGTCTTTTCTTCTGCTATTGAAAATATTCAAATCGTCATGTGTTGAAGTTAAAAAAAAATTAAAATTAACAACTAAAAGTTAAATATTTTTTTCTCAAAAATTAATTGGAAAAATATGAACTGCATGCGTCATATTTTACATACATCTATCGGGAAATAAATTAAATTTATATTTAAAGAACAATTATGTAAACTTTGAAAATTGGGACAATTACAGTTCAATATTAAAAAAGCAACAAAAATTATAAGTGAACTGACTGGAATATCAAAGTGAAAATTTGTGTATTGTATGTCCATATTATAAGAAATGTTTGGTACAAGTTTCAGTTGATTGATGTAAAAATGTAGAAGTTAAAAATTTCACACATCCATAGCCTTTTAATGCGGAAAATCTCGATCTTAAAGTAGCTATCGAGGCTGCTCTCCTTTCTGCAGCCATAGTTTAAAACTTCAGTAGCATCTTTGTCAATTGCTTTTTGTTTTATTACTTTTTTTTTACTTCTACCGCCATCAGCTGGTAGAGAAATACAATTGACTATCGACTGAAAGTTCCTCGGTTCAATCCTGGCTGATGAGATTTTCTCCTTGCCGGGTCTTTTCCGGAAGTAGGAGCAGGTCGAGAGAGATACCGGCCACACCAAAGCATGGAGCTATATCTCCATATCTCGATGCACCATTATGGGTACCTTTAACTTTTTACATCCACCATCACTACCACTACTAATAAATACAATGATTTCGAGGTGTTTCGAATTGAAGTTACTAGCTTTTGTTTTTTCAGAGCTACTCCACTAAAAATAAAATAGGCTAAGCACACAAAGAGCTTTAGGAAATTTCCTTTATAACAACTTTCGAATATGCAGAAGTCGTACCCTTTAACTTCCCACGCAATTCGTGAAATGACATCAGCAATACTTAAGCAAGTAAATGAAGCATTAAATGAGCGAATAAACTGTATTTATTTTATTTTTTCTGTCTATATAATTGGTGGCAGTTGATGAAGTGTATAGGCAGGTTATGTAAGTTACAACGAACTGACGGGAAAGGTGGAGAAGCTGTAAATTAGAATGTGGCCAAACCGGGCCCACAGGACTACCGTTCTCTGTCCCATTTACATCCGTACAAACGTCTATCTATCACAGCTTTCCGCACTTTCGCTTAAAATGTTCTTTTTAAAGATATGTATGAGATACCAGAAGTAATTGCGACTTGACATCAATATGGCTTTAACAACCAAACATTTGGCAAGTTTATATGGATACATGATGAATTATATAGATAATTCCAGGTTAAGAAAAAAAAAACTTTACTTTTATGGGCCTTGTTGCCATCTGTTATGCACTGGAAGCTATATTTTGATGCGAAGAGGTTTTCGGGGACTAGTGGAGGACCACAGTGAATTTGGTGTGAATTGTTTGCAGGTAAAGTGGTTTCTAAATATAATGTGAACAGTGAGAAGGGCTTTTCTTCGTACACGAAAATATTCAATTGACACTGTCGCACAAATTTTCGTGCGGATAATATAATGTAGAATCCATGATTGGGTTATATTTTGTGATGCTGATATGTGATATGTGTAAGCAGAAAGAAAAAATAACTAACATTTTTTATATTAAACACAACATAATACAATTAATGGACAATTTATTTCACGGAATATCCACCGAAATAGTGGCAGGTTTAACACCGAAATCATCCATTTTATTTCAACAAAAATACGCTCCTAGCTCAAATAAATGCAATGCACTGAACTTATATAAGCTTAACTGCGATAATTTAATTTAATATAGGCTCTAAAGTAAGAAATGTCATTATGAACATCGTAATTCCTCCTCAGCTTCCTCCTCAGCTCAGTCTTCAAAAAACACTCATCACACTCTGCATAGACATAATTGCATAAATAACAAATTCCATGTAGAAATGTGACAGAGAGCTGAATTGTTGTTAAGAAGTTCGATCTGAATATGAAAGTGAGAATAAAGCTTTAAACGTGAAAAATAATAATAGAAACTGCCATAAAAATATAAAACAAGAGAAATGATTACACCATGTAAGGCAGCTGTGCAGTCTCATGGAAGGGAACTTTGATTGATGCTTGACAACTCACAAACCCATTCTTAAAAAGAATGTCTGGAAACTCTCCGATAGAGCACGATCTGTAATTTTATAATCCATTACATCCTGCTTAATCTGTGATAGAGTCTATCATTTAAACAATTCTGAACAGCAGGTCACGAAATCCCCTAAGCAGGTCAAGGACAATTCGTTAAATCTTTAATTTAGCCTTTTTAATTTGGAGTAGAAGGAAGAGAGAACGCCAAAATTAATCTCTCTCTACCCTTAAAAGACACAAACATTCACTGCCTTTGGCATAACCTTCACTTGTGCAGTCATTTCGCAAGATGTCGTGTGAATCACCAATGTCACAGAAAGGTTAAAGCTCGCTCTTTTTTCGTAAATTGCAAATCAAAAGGAAATAAGTTAATAGTTGTGGAACAATTATTAAGTGCACGCCTTTATGCTCCGTGGAGTACGTTAGAAAGCACTACGGGGACCTTACATTGCTAACAAGACGGCCTTCAGTCTTCGACATCACTCCCGCATCGTGATGTTCGGATAGGGGAATAAGACAGGAAATATGTACCTTACTACTGCCCCACCCTGACGACAACTCTTTTAGTAGTCCATTCTGAAGGATTTAGATACAGAGGTTATTCTGCGGGACAATAAATTTGTAGATATTCATTTGGCATTTTATCACAACCTTCTCATTAGAAATACAGAACATTGATTTTCTAAAGAACGTGTAGAATATGTGTGCTATAGCTAAAAGGAATGCGACTGAGGATTTCCATTTTACCAGTACTGAACAACAAATTTTTATCACCATTTAATTCGAGAAAAATTCGTTCCGGCACCGGGAATCGAACCCGGGACTCTCAGCTCTACGCGCTGAGTGCTCTTTCCAACTGATCTATGCCGGGACACGATCCACGTTGCCGGCCGAACTCTCTAGTTGTAATGTTTTACGGATATGTGATGTAACAAATTTTTACTTTTTGTCTTGCTCCGAAATAAAAATAGGTGAATATTACTAACATGTGTGCCCTAAATCTGAATTTAAAATCCAAATTGCCCCATCGCATACCATTTTACGGAGAAAATGAATTGAATTTTTTATGAAAAACTTTTTATTTTTCACTGCTACTGATAAAATTACAACATACGAGGGATTTAAAATGCCTCATAATACTTGAAAAATGTGTACAGGATACAAAATGATGTTAAAAGGTAAAAAGGTATCCCCGTAACTTGCCATGAAGGCATTTGGGGGCATGGAGGTAGAGCTCCATGCTTTCCATGACCTCGGCACTAGAATGAGGTGGTGTGGTCGGCACCACGCTCTGACCGCCTTTTACCCCCGGGAAAGACCCGGTACTCAATTTTATAGGAGGCTGAGTGAACCTCGGGGCCGTTCTGAAAGTTTGGCAACGAGAAAAAATCCTGTCACCACCTGGGATCGAACCCCGGACCTTCCAGTCCATAGCCAGCTGCTCTACCACTGAGCTACCCGGCTAGTTTAAAACTCAAAACACACAACAATAAAAATATTTGATATGTATAATGAGAAAAATATCGGAATTTGAACTTATCATTTAAACAAAAAATAATTTGTGGATGACTACTGTTCATAACTAGACCTAAGACTATCTTTTAATCTTTTACAAGAAACCAACAATGGTATGCAAGCAAGCTGGATGATGATGTTCCTTTATATCGCCTTTCCATTCCAGATATTTCTTGATCAAATCTTTCCCCATGATGGACGCATACCGTTCCAAGGTTATGAGGAAAGAAATCCAATTGAAGAATATAAAAAGTGTATTTTTGAGAGACATATTACGCCCCATTTTCTCATATGCACTTAACATGGTTTCCATAAATTCGATGTAGTTGTCTGCCCTAGAATTTCCAAGGAAATTTGAGCAAACATCTTTGTAAGCTAGCTACGCCATTTTTTCTGTAACAGAACGTTGTTCCGCAAACAAAGAGTCAGTCAAAACTTTGCGAATTTGTGGACCGATGAAAATGCCCTCTTTTAATTTGCCTTCACTCAAATTGGTAAACTTTTTTTTTTACACCCTTGTTTCTTCATTAAGTAGACCTCAATTTGAACTGTTATGAAATTTACTGAATAGAAGGGAACATTATCCGTTCATTTATTAAAAGTACAAAAGAACATGCCAACAACCATAAGAAACTGGCGATAGATCATAAACTCATGAAATGCATTAGCTTTCCTTTCGGTTTACAAGCTCCAACCGGCGCCAGATATTTCCTGGAAGAGCGGTTATCGAAAAGTGAAATCATAGTATATATTAAAACCTTTATGTGATACGAAGAAAAGAGATGCACTTTCGGATTCAGTGCACACCAAACCATATGGGACACATTGTTTTAAGTCGGAACAAAATTTTTGTTGTTCAGTGTCATCATCGCCAACTCCATCACCATCGTCATCTGAATTTTCATTGACACCACCAACACAATCATTCACCATCATCACCGTCGCCTCTCCGTCATGACACTATTACCATATCATAATCATCATTATTGCCTCTGATTGGGGTTCTGGCTGTTATATAGGCTACATCTTCAAGGTGAACCAATGAAGCGGGCGATTTTCAGATTCGTGTCTTTTCGGCTGTTGTCGGGAACTTTAATTTTACATGCAACAATCTATTCTTCATTCGATAGCATTAATTTAAAATGGATCGTTGGACGAGTGAACAACGTGCTTTTGCTATTAAGGCCTATCACAAAAATAATGACAGTTTGTATGCATCTGGAGTCTGAATAGTGTAATAAGTAGCTAATCGGCGATGTATGCAATGGCCAACCTATCTCATCTTCTGGCTTAGCTGCCTCATGGGTGGTGCCTTGTTGGTATCAATTGTGAGGTTCAGACCTGTCTTCGTACAGTTGACTAAACAACAACAATCATCATTATCATCACTACCATCACTTTCGCCTCGCCTTCATAATCGTAATTTCACCTTTGTTGTCATTCCATTATCATCGTCTTAGCCTCCACCGTCATTGTCTTAATCATCGTCTTCCTTTCTTCATCGCCATGGCCTCCATGTTTTCCCTCTTTTTATTTACTTACAGTACTTACATACAAATGGCTTTTAAGGAACCCGCAGGTTCATTGCCGCCTCACATAAGCCCACCATCGGTCCCTATCCTGTGCAAGATTAATCCAGTCTCTATCATCATATCCCACCTCCCTCAAATCCATTTTAATATTATCCTCCCATCTACGTCTCGGCCTCCCCGAAGATATTTTTCCCTCCAGTCTCCCAACTAATACTCTATATGCATTTCTGGATTCGCCCATACGTGCTACATGCCCTGCCCATCTCAAACGTCTGGATTTAATGTTCCCAATTATGTCTGGTGAAGAATACTATGCGTGCAGTTCTGCGTTTGCCATCGTTGTCATCTTCATTATATATTTTTATCCAGTCATTATCATTATCACATCGTCATTATTGCTATTTTCTTTATAATCATAATCACGATCTAAATAGTAATTTCATTCTTCTTTATCTCACGCCCGTCTTCGAATAATATATTGTCAAATTTTAGGCTAGTTACGCGTCGATAGCGTCAGGATTCGTACTGAGTCTATATTCGCACATGTCGCAAGAAGGACAGACGTTTCGTGCAACGGGCGTCAGCGGAGCTCAAACCTCCACCTAACAAAAGACAGAAAATTGTTGTCGTGGAAGGTAATGGAATACATGACAAAGGTTTCTACGCATCGTCGAAGTTGCACTGTACCCGTACAAAATATCTATTGTTGCGTAAGATTCGTCATTGATTTCTCTTAGTATTCAAAGGTCCTCTACATTAAAAATTGCATAAATTCTCATCTCGAGCCCTACAATTTATCACGATCATAGGTCACGAGAAACCAAATACAACTAAGTATAAATGGGAAAAAATGAATGTCCTATATACTATGAGATCACCCTGTATTTTTCTATGCTTGGGCGGTGATCATTAACCTTTCAAACGGTGTAGGGTCACCGAACCACCGCAATATAAAAAAATCAAGTGTCCCCATTGTTTCATCACGACGTAAGTTTTTGAACTTTCCAAATCATCCAGTGATTCAGATCTGTCGCATTGTTCCAAAATAGCGATAAAAACAAAACAAATAGAAAAGAGAGGGAAGAGGAGTTTAGTAGAATAAAGCACAACCCAATTGTTCTCTCTCCAATAACCTTTTATCTCTGGCGAGAGATCTAGCATTAAAACTAAAAGTGTGTCGCTAGACACACGATTTTAACATAAAGTCATCTTGTTACTATGGTAACGAGGCACTTTACTTTGAAACAAGCGCGGAGAAAATATGTCTCATTCGCAACACTTCAAAATGGATGCTTTTAATGATTTAATAGTAGCGAAAGTCTACAGTTAGATGTCGGACTTGTCTTACAACAAACCGACGTCATTCATTGCTAGAGGCATCGTGGGGAGTAAAATGTAAAAAAATGTAGAATAGTAATTAATATTACTTCCCTTTTGCATAAGAATTTCGCTAACACTTGGTAATACTTACATTATTGTCTTCATATGAACAATATTATTTATGTAAGCGTACTAACCATTCTTGCCACTAGATCCTTAATTCGCTGATTCAAAAACTCGCGTGTGACATATAACTATTTTTTTAAATAATCTGCCCTCAGAGAGGGTGACCATAAAGATCCAGAATAAAAGCACTACAGAATAATTTGGATATAAAGATGATACACAACCCTTATCATTGCTTGTACGTGGACACATGATAAAATGATTGTAAATTTTATGATACTGAAATTTAAACTGCAGCTTCATTAAAATTTGTAGCCATAGTATGATTAAGTGGATGAAAGTGAAATTTATGGTCTTTTACAATTTTTAAATTAGAGATTTCATATTTTGTACACTTAATTCTCTAGCTATAAGTATGCAAATAAGTTTCATTATAATCGGATAAAAGGTTATTGAGTTATTTATTAACTTTAACATATTTCATATTTTCAAAATCTATCTCCTCTTACAAAATTTGAGTTCCATGTGTGACTTTTTCACGTCATCTCTGATATGGTTAGAAAAGAACTAAGTATTCAGAATTTTAAATTTACATCTACAAACGAAGAGAAATTAAAAAATATATGTAATTTCAAAATTTAAATTTTTAGTGTGTCCACTAAATAGCTTATCAAAAAATGCTACTGTGCTTCGTTAACCACAGCATATAGAGCAAGCAATAAAACTTTCATGTTCCTCGCATAAAAATTATAAGAGCCTTTACATTTTGAACATGACGAAATGTGCTGAAAAAAAGTGTAAGAAAAGAGCTTGTAAATAATGAATTAAATTCAAACTGAAGAGTGCAGCCTTTCAAATATGGTGTAAGTTTTATGCTTCTTACTGCATAGTGCCTTCGTTACTCAGAATTACATATTAGTGAAAAGAAATCTTACGTTTCCATATAGTGTACAGTAGTGGAAAAAAAAAAACCGGACCGACGGAATAATCAGTCCCCGAAATGAGCCACTGCGCATGCCACGCCCGCATTCACAAGATAGCGAGTAATCTGTTGAAATTGGTGTAGTTTCGACTGCTGACGTAGCCCATTTCGAAAGCCATTAGAAAATAAGCTGGTAAAATTCATGTTCTGGGAATAATAAGTTAATTAAGTAGTAAAATATCGCTGCAATCGAAAAGTATTGGGAATAAATTTGAATAAGGAACAAAAAAAGTTTCCTTCCCAGGCAGGATTCGAACCACGAAAGTCTTAGTTACCAGTCTATCGTGGCTCTGGAGTGAACAAGGATCTGAAATCATCTACAAGGATCGGTCCGGTTTTTTTTTTTTTTTTTTTTTTTTTTTTTTTGCTACTACTGTTTTGCTACTACTGTACATCAAATTATGGTTCCAACTTTTTGTGCATCTGCTGTTAAAATATTAGCAGATTTATAATTACAATTTATTCCACTGTGGATTGGAACTGTTGTGTCATCCACGATATTCAGTCAATTTCACTTCATCAGAGAAACTTTGTTTCCACGCCTCAAACTGGACTTGAAAGGAAGAAAATTCGAGAATAGTATTTGCATTGTTATATTCATACTGTATTTTATATCACTTTTATTCTCATAAGCTGTATCATTTTGACTGTGAGTTTCTGTATGTGGCACCTCGTTTAAAGACTATAAATGCCAGCGCTGAACATGTCTGGTATAAAACATCAATTTAAGCGTTCATATCATAAGTGATTTGCAACACATATCGAATTATCACTTCTTCTCAAGCAACCAAAAGAGGTTAGCGTCACAGCACAGAAATAAGCTTATAGCAGTCTAGTATATAGAGTCACGAAGCTTAACACGTAGGGAATATGCATCCATAGATAGTTGCTAACCACTAGGATCGCTTCTATCGCCGCATCACAGACAATGCGAAATAGTACGGGCACAGTCTATTGTTCCTAGCACCTCACAACTCAAGCTTCGTGACTGTATATACCAGACTGTGCTTATAGCACGCACATCCAGCAAACTTATACTTCACGTTTTTCTCTCTTGCAGACAACTGAAGGTCATAAAAAAGTAAAGGTAACTCGGAGAATTTTAATACGTTAAAGTAACCTGTTTCACCGCCTGAAGATCAGAACTCATTGCTTCACACAGCGTTTGAATTCTTACAAATCGCAGGATATTACAATAGAACTCATAACATGCCATGCTACCGGACGCATTTAACCTCTAAGCTAGCCGCTTCCGGCGCAGCAGGATTCTGTGCTGCTGTGGTGTGGCCACTAGAACAACTACATAAACAAAAGACAATCGTACCGCGGGGCATTTGCAGTTGTGTCATATTTTCGAATGACCACGGAGAGGAAATTGCAATACCAGACTACTGTTAGAGTAATATTGCGCAATTCAAAAATTGTCAAGATCATTTATGTTACATGGTGTGATATTTCAATCATTATTACATTATTGTCATTTTTCATTAATTTTGTCTATTAAAACTGCTGAAGTAATAGTTTCAAGAAATCCAAAACTGTTAAGATTATGTACGAAAGAAATATGCCATTACATTAGCTGGAGGAAACATACTATCACAAACTTAAGGCACTCAATATCGTGACACTCTGTGCGTGTCTATGCCCGCGTGCGTTTGTGTCAGCGTCCACCAACATACACGGATGTAAAATAATTAAATGCATGATACTGGACACTTCGTATTCGATGTTTACCATAACGGAAGTAAGAGAGGTTAACTGCTAGATTTCGCTTTCTATTATTTTTTCTGCAACTAGCTTATGCGTATCAAAACCAGCTTTTAACTTTTACTTTAAACACTGCTTTTTTCTTTTTCTGTTTCTTTGTTTCTTTAACCTAAAAAGAAGGAAAAGAAATTTAAACGGATTTCTTCGATCATTTACGAAATTTTTTGCGTTGTCATAATGTATTTAAGCTACACTGAACTGAACAAGTCGCCATAGCAGTCGAAAACGGTGCTTGGGACGGTTAATTATAAACAGAGAGCCAAAATTAGAACAGTCGAATAAGATATACAGAGTATTCTATTTATCTTATTCATCCAAAATAGTTTCTTTCCTTGGGCATCAAATAAATGTTTTTTTTTTTTTTTTCAGAGAAAAGTTGTTTAAGTACAACGGGGAATTAATACCAATTGGTTTACATTTCTCTCAACCTTCTAATTAAGGAGATATGAAAAACGACTTCATTTCTTTAAATGACACTATGTACATTTTATTCAATGAATCAAGTACCTCTTCAAGGCCTGTTGAAAAATATATTACAGTGTATTCATTCATTCATTCATTCATTCATTCATTCATTTTATTCCATAGATCTTACATGAGCAATGAAGCTGTAAGATGTGGAACAAGGCAAAATTTTACAATATTACACTTACAATTTTTACAATTTTGGGTAATTTTTTACAATATTTTGGCGAGATGTAGTGAGATGAGGTGAGGTCCGAGGATTGGCCAAAATATTACCCGGCATTTGCCTTTTGGTTGGGGAAAACCTCGGAAAAATCCAACCAGGTAATCAAATCAAAGGGGGTAATCAAATCAAAGGGGTTGATGCCAAGGACTCGCCATAGACCATCCGGCTTCGGTCCCACGGCTGTGGAAAACCTCGGAAGAAACCAAAGACCAAAGGGGGATCCAACCCAAGCCCGAACGCAGCTCCGGATCAGCAGCCCAGCGAGTCTGCCGACTGAGCTACATCGATGGCTCTACTAAAAGTATACAATACATAGCCAATCAGATTATTAAATTTACAAACGCAAACGATCATTCATCAATTGAGCTATATGTATAATACAAAACAAGTAAGTTAATAAACAAAATAATATGGAAGTGTACGTACTAACTGCAAGTCCGAAGTAAAATTGAACTTTGCAGCATTGCACAACAATGCCTGTCGCGTTTTTTCAGTGTAACTTTAATTAATCTATTTACGACGCTTTATCAACTGCTATGATTATTTAGCGTCTGAGTGAAATGAAGGTGACAATGACAGCGAAATGATTCAAGAGTCCAGCGCCGAAAGTTACCTAACATTTGTTTTTAATGGGTTGAGGGAAAACTCTGGAAAAAATCTCAAACAGGTTACTTGTCGTAAGCAGGATTTGAACCCGGGCTTGCTCGTTTCATGATCACATATGCTGTTAGTCCCTATTACTCGGTTCTGGTTATCCATTAAAAATGCCATGATTTTGCTAAAAAATAAATTAGGGTTTATTTAACGACGCTTGCAGAGATTATTATTATTATTATTATTATTATTATTATTATTATTATTATTATTATTATTATTAATTCCAATATGTTATTTATTGTAGCTTGTGATATGTGTACAAAAAATCATATAGACTCTAGTTCATATAATTATTATTATGATGGTCTTCAACACTACGAAAGAAGGCATTGACAATGAATCTACTCTATTGTGTACAGCAATGTGTTAGTCTGTGTCAAAATGCCGGAAATTCTCATACTAAATAAGCTTAATGACATACTAACAATACATTCCCTTTCTTCAACATATATAGTATGTCTAGGAAGTTAGCCAAACGATTGTACCAGCATTCTGTAGCAATGTGAAATGAATCAGGTTTCAACTGCGTAGAAATATTTGAATGGGAAAAGAACGACCGCCCACGGACGAAACAAAATTCTTCTATTAGGTAACTGGACAGACAAATATAACCTCCAATTCTACATCCACGCTCTGATAACCTGCTGATGAGAACACAACGGGGATCCATTTGAGAAATTTGCATATAAAATATCCAAACTACCAAGACGAATTTTATGCAAATCAGTATTTTTCACACAACATAAACAATAGCTTTTTAAAGCTTCATTGACACACAGTTGTATAGCTCAATGCCACTGTTGTGGTCGTAAAACTGCTGCGTGATACTGAGAGAGATAATTTCAAGTTGAAACAAGCGTTAAATCCTTGGTAATAAACTGGCAGAGAGCACGTTTCATTATCTCGGCAAGTACAGTACCTATCAGTTTTTCTGTTTAGAGGTCAATGAATGTAAATAACGTTCAAGAACTGGATCTACATTCTGTTCACTCTAGAAAACACTGTAAATTATGTCAATGATTAGTAAGTTTTATTTAAAGAATCAGATTGTTTTTCTGGATTTATGATTACTTCTTTATAACTTTTTTTTTAATTTAAAACAGATTGAAACTAGAGATATAACTCTTAAGAGACGAGGTAAAGATTAAATGTGATATAGGGCTATGATATATGTGTGTCCCAGCAGTCCGTGTATTAAATTTGAAGACTGTTAAAAGAGGCCAAAACAAACTTTTTTTTTTTGTCAGGCAACAAGCTTAGCCGCTGCTTCACATAAAGCACGTCACCCCATTGGACAGAGCTTTTGTCTGCTCATCCTTACACAGAGAATGTGCTTGAAGTGAGCATCATTGAATTCTGAACAGAGCTCACAGCGACGAACCATTCATTGCCTGTCGGATTGTTAAGAAGATTCCAGGCATAGCACGTATCAAGTCCGCTGCGGTCAAAATCCTGTTTCATAAGTCCTTCTTATCATTTACAAGAGTGGCGTATACTAACGTACGCATTTGACAACATAAGAACTGCAGATTGGTGAGGTCAGGAGATCTTAGTGGCCAGGTAAAAGGCCGCTACGGCTAATTCATCTATCTGGAAAAACACACGAACAATATGTGTTAAATTTGCTGTGTGGCCACTCAGGAGTTGCCTTATCTCCAAGGCAATTCCTCCAGTAAATGGAGAGGATTTTTTTGAGAAGAATCAGATAGCTTTCGCCGTACAGACGGTCTGGAAGTAAGATGGACCAGCAAGTGTACCAGCTGAACAAGCAGCACTCCCGATTCTAACGACATCTAGCGGGCTAACGGCGCAACGTCAACCCTATGTTGTGTGAAAAATATTTCTTTGGTCGGCGGAAAAAGGTACATAAGTAAAAAAAGTCGATTTTTCTGTTGTACCTAATCACATACGTCAAGTATTCTTCCTAATTTGTTAAATAATAAAATTTCTTGTATGTTCAATTGAAAAGGGTCTTACTTTGACCAACAAACATGAATTTCATTATTATACTTATATTTAGTTAAGAGTAAATTAAAAAAAATGTCTCTCCTGAATTTTTTTTTTTTTTACTTAATGTGTCTTTTCCCGCCGGCCAAAGAATTTTGTTTAGGCTATAATTTCATTAATTTCAGGGGGTTATTCTTTGAGATTTCAAACAAAAAAATTAATACAATTTTGCTCATCTCTGCTTTCTTTTGGAGATAAATATTGTTTTATATTAAACATTTCATAGCTTGGTTTGGAAAAGTCATTCATTTAAACCCCAATATGTTCAGTTAATTTAAGATAACAATATATTATGATAGGAAATGATTGAATAAACTTTAGTTTTGTCCTTTACATACATATTGAAATTTGATCCGGACAAATGTAACATTTTAAAATTCCTTTTCAGAACCAGAAGTTACATTTATTCAGATCAAATTTCTTGCACATTTAAAGGACAAAACTAAAATTCTTTCAATCATTTATTATCATAATACACTGTTCTCTTAAATTGGCTAAGCATATTAAATCAATGGACTTCTCAAAGGACACTATGAAATGTTTCATATTAAAAAATTATCTCGAAAAGAAAGCAAAAACAAGCAGAATTGCATTAAACTTTTTTGTTTCAAATATCTAAAAAAAATAACTTCCTAAAATTAGTGACATTACTTACGGTTATCCTGTACATACATACACGATATGATATGAAAGGATATGTGATAAACGATTATGTATAACATGCATGGTAAATCATATAAATATGGATACGTGAGATGAGATTAAACAAGAGAGAAAGGATCCTTACGTGATCTTCCTGCATCTCTTTCTCTCTCTCCCTCACCTCTGTCTTCCTCTTCGTATCCTCCCAGAGCTTGTACCTTTAAGTCTTCTTGATTATTCTCATGAAGATTATAGGTACTGTGGGATATATTGTATAAAAAACGCTTGGGATAATCTTCCCTCCTATATATTTTCTCTACCACTCTCGCCCTTCCATTAAACATTATACTGTAGTATATCACATTATTTTCTGTGAATAACCTCCATAGTTCAATAATGACAATAAAGAAATCGCCTACAACGCAGCTGGATGAAACACATTTCTACTACATTCTGCAAAGCAGTGATTCACGTAAAACAGGGTTGCGAAGCTAGGACAATTGTTGTCCACCCACTGCAATGTGTTGTCACACTTTCCCACGCATTACGTTTAAATGCTTTACTTTGTGTTTTCCTTCACTTCCTGACTCTAACACAGCCGTGCAGAGTGATCTGTCATGTCTCTGTTTACTAGTTTCACTTTGCTGGAAAATGTATTCCATTGTGACGTAACTACAGAATAAATCGTCGCAACTCAACAATGTCTGTCACTGTGTCTGACATTGACACAGTATTCGTATGATGAAAACAAAAGTTACTCAATCACAGTGCATTTCCGTCATCGCATTTGGTAAAAAAAAAGTCTGAGGTGCCGAATAACAAAAATCAAAAGCCTGATATTAAAAAGTAAGCAATAACCTTAAGAGGTTCTTGCTGCGTGATGGTCAATGACACTTCCAGACAATGAAACATTCAAGATTTCTCTGGACGATCCACACCAAGTGTAATTTTGTTTCTTTCCGGGCGTATCGCTGGGTGCCTAGGCCAGGCATGCACAAACAGCGCTCAACGAGCACGCGCGCTCCCGGGAAAGCGGTGTTTACCGCTCGCCGAAACTGAGAGGAAGATACGTCAGAATGACATAGACTTGCAATAGGTAGAGGAAAGGGAAACGACCACTCAGTTATCTAGTGGAGTGCAGTGTGTAGGCCTATTCTCAGTAACTGTTTCACGTTGCTTAACTACTGCTACAGTACAGTATGGAGGAATCTAAAAGACGGAACATAACATTTAACGATTTACAGCTCGAACTTATTGATCTTCAATGTGACCTAAAGGCTAAAGATCGTTTGAATAATACTATTACCCTGGTTGAGCTTTACAAGACTAAACATTAGCAATAGTATCCACGATTACACAGACTGGCTGTGGAAATGATTGCTATGTTTGGCTCAACATCTATATTTGTGAGCAACTGTTTTCTATAATCAACTTTAATAAAAGGCAGACATCGAACATCTGTAACTGATGTTTCATTACGATCAGTAGGCTACTGTTCCTTTCAGCTGCCAACAGCATAAAACCTCGTTTTGATGCACTGATAAATAAAAATATAACAAAATGATATTGTACATTTAAGTTCTCATTACTTTAATATATAAAAAAATATTCATAGCTATAGAATTTCTATTACTTCTGTGAAATAAATATTTCTTTATTAATTAATAATAGTCAAAGATAGTTTTGCAAACACTGAACGGGAATTCATTTCATAAGCACTCTTAAAATAATAGTACTTCCTTTTGTGTATATTTTGTACGAGATCCACCCCATCTTCCAGTCCACCCTTATACAGAGCGCAGCTAATATCTGCATTCCGCTCATGAGTTGTGAGCCGGCTCGGAGAGCGCAAACCTTGTGCAGGCCTGGCCTAGGCCCTACAGGATAAAGTAAGAGACAATACAGCAAACATTATGTAATCCAAATTACAGTGAAGTTAATCTACCCACATCTACCCTAACCTAACCTAATATAACCTAACCTGAGGTGACAAACCTAAATTAATAGAATCGACTTCCCTGGTCGCAAGCAACAAAGCAGTCAGAAAGGAAGTAATGAGTTTCATCTGCCTAAATTTATCTAACGATGCAAAGCTCATCAAATATCTCAACCTATGCGAAATCGTCGGTCATAACAAAGATAAGTTAAGAAAATCTAGATTTCTAAATTTTCTCACAAAACACAGTGCCAAAATTTGCGATAAGTAGCACGAAGACATTGCTAGAAAAATCAATATAATAATAATAATAATAATAATAATAATAATAATAATATTAATATTAATATTCAGGATTCTACAGCTACTGCAGTCTTCCTGTGCCAATCCTCCAAAGCCATATATCTTGTGCGTCTTCAGTCCTCAATCCCCTCTTGTGCATGACCTCCATTACTTCGTTGTCCCAAGTTCTTTTTGGTCTACCTCTTCCTCTTCTTCCTGGAGGTTTCCACTGGTAAATTTGTTTAGGCCATCTATCTTCGCCCATTCTCATCAGATGACCAAACCACTTCAAACTCTTATTTTCTATTCTATTTAACACTGTCTCTTCAGCATCCATTCTATGCCTAATTCCTTCATTTTTAATGTGGTCCAACGGGAGACTTCGTCTCAAATAATCCATTTCTACGGCCAAAATTATTTTTCTATAATATGCATTCGTTACCCATATTTCACTTCCGTAGTTTAATACAGATTCAACTAACATTTTGCCAATATATTTTTGGTATCCTTCCAAAGATGTTTATCCCACCATATAGAATTTAAACATGTTATCATTTTTTTACTTTGTTCAATTCGGTTTTTCATTTCCTCTTCGACAATACCTTCTGCTTTAGTTATAATTGTACCTAGGTCTTTTTGCCTGGTTAATAATAATAATAATAATAATAATAATAATAATAATAATAATAATAATAATAATAATAATAATAATAATAATTTTACTTGTGGCTTATAGAGAACTCGGATGTTCATTGCCGCCCTCACATAAGCCCACCATCTGTCCCTATCCTTATGCTAGGGTTTTGTAACTAGCTGTTTTTTCACGGTGATGAGTTGCTAGCCCTTCGCCTAACTCCCAAAGCTGGAGGACCACCCCTTATCGGCTGTCCGCGACTGCTTATTCAATATATTCGTAGCTACCCTCTATACATGGAATAATAATAATAATAATAATAATAATAATAATAATAATAATTTTGTAAAAAATTATAAGAACACGAGAATTTTACAAAATACAACAATTTAAATTAAATACATCTATTCCTATAGGAATTTGTAATCTATTAAAATAGCGTTAATAATATTCATTTACAAAAATAACCTTCTACGTGTTTACGAAAAAAATTAAATTATAAAAGTATTTTATAAGCCACATCGCTTCGTACTTGTTGTCTAATAAAGGAGTTCGCGAAACTTGAAGATAAATTTTCCTTCAGCGCTAATGTATCGACAAATAGGCCTATGTTATTTTATGTTAATATTTTTATCTTTAATTTGTAATTTAACAAATCTGTAGTAATTGCGAGATCAACTAGCATCTGTGAAATTGGTGATAAAATACAATTTGATGAGATGAGTCCGATGTTCCTCCAATGGATTAGCAGAATATTAGCCTGTCAGCTGGAAAACCGTGCAATAAAACACAATCATGTAATCTAGGTGCACCAGTCGAGTTCGCTTAAAGTAAGCTACGCCAGTAAATATAAAAGAGCATGATAGTGATAATAAAAAAATTGTGTGATATTACAAACTACTGAATAAATATTTGAACATCAACGTAGTAACTCAGGTAACCTGCAATTCTGCAGTACAATACAATTAATTAAAAGGTTTAGTTATTTTATTTTCATTCGCTTTTGAAGGAGAACTTTTGTTTCATTTTTTAAATATTGTTAACAGGTAGTCTACTTTTTGCTATTTCTTGTTCAACATTTTACTGATTCAATTTTTTATTTAAACCTTTACGTAATTTCTACCGCAGTTAAGAAGTAATTGGTGATCTAAATACTTGACATTGCAATGACACGACTTTCAAGTTCCAGCCTTAAAACGCCATAAAAATTCGACACATTCATGATGATGCGGGTAGACGGATATTGACCTCGCCATGAACTTGAGCGGTTGTATAGCACGGCAGTAATACTCCTCCCATGACCTACATATCGCCATGTGCACCCATATCACTGCTTGATGTCAGACATGTGTAACAAGAGAAGGTCCACTTTAATCGAACAACAACACTGTCTTAGATTTAGTGGATTTTCAGATACCGGTACTAGTGCTCTGGGCTTGTTCATTAACTCTGCTCCCTGGAGGAAGAAAGGATTAAGGAAATTGAAACGGAAATACGTACAAAACCTAACAGCAAAACGCTAGGGATGCTAGAATCTACCGAAACCGCAAACAAGAATCTACTTCTGACGTTTATAGTGGAAGTAGTGGAAGGTACAGGGACTAGAGCAAGATACTGAAGCTACTCCTATTCCCCTCCCTCATTCCGGAAACCGTAGGCGGGCAGCCATACAAATAGCAACTTTTTGTTCATTATGATTATGTCTCGTGACGAGAATATTGTATGAAATGGAAATATAAAAATTGGAAATTTATCTTTCGAAGAGATGGATAAGTTCAAATATCTTGGAGCAACAGTAACAAATATAAATGATACTCGGGAGGAAATTAAACACAGAATAAATATGGGAAATGCCTGTTATTATTCCGTTGAGAAGCTTTTATCATCCAGTCTGCTGTCAAAAAATCTGAAAGTTAGAATTTATAAAACAGTTATATTACCGGTTATTCTTTATGGTTGTGAAACTTGGATCCTCACTTTGAGAGAGGAACATAGGTTAAGGGTATTTGAGAATAAGGTGCTTAGGAAAATATTTGGGGCTAAGAGGGATGAAGTTACAGGAGAATGGAGAAAGTTACGCAACACAGAACTGCACGCATTGTATTCTTCACCTGACATAATTAGGAACATTAAATGCATACGTTTGAGATGGGCAGGGCATGTAGCATGTATGGGCGAATCCAGAAATGCACATAGAGTATTAGTTGGGAGGCCGGAGGGAAAAAGACCTTTGGGGAGGCCGAGACGTAGATGGGAAGATAATATTAAAATGGATTTAAGGGAGGTGGGATATGATAGAGAATGGATTAATCTTGCTCAGGATAGGGACCGATGGCGGGCTTATGTGAGGGCGGCAATGAACCTCCGGGTTCCTTAAACGCCAGTAAGTAAGTAAGTATATAGATAAGTGCGAAATTATTTTCAATACGATGACAAATGGGCTCAGAATCTACGTATGTGAAAACTTCGTCTTAACTTGCCTTGTGACTTGTGAAGCCTGAAAGGAAAATGACGAGTTCAGTTTCTGGCGGGCGATTCTGTAACTTCGTTACTAACTTTTAAAGTTGATAGAAGTGATTAATATGAACACTTTTTCGATAAAAATTCATGTCCGGAAATGTTTCGTTTGGTAGTTACAAATATTGATATGTGTAGTTAGTGTAGCCAGCTAGCATCGAACCCAAGCCATCTTTCTAGTTTGGTTACGGATTGCTTTTTCCTGCAAACGTTGTGAGTTTTTACAAACATTATATTGGCTACTTGCCATCGTAAATTATATTTTGACTGATGATGAATTTTTCTACCATTCTTCTCCATTCGACGGAATGAGTACGGTATTAAATCACTAAGTGATTATATAAGCATATCATATTATCATGATGTACCAAAGTACCTACGATATTTCCGTGCAGGAATTCTGCATTATCATACGATGGTCACTCTTAATGAGTGCACCTCTGAACACAGTGTGTTGGACTGTTGGACATTGTGCCACTGTCACACATCTGTGACACAGTACATGAGAGTTGGCCACTAAAAAAAAACTAAGAGTTGGAACTTAAACTGAGAGGATTCAATCCGACATCGAAACTGGAATCCGGTGTGGCTCAGGAGATAAAAAATCAGCACGTAGAGCTGAAAACCCGGGTTCGAGTCCCGGTGCCGGAGAGAATTTTTCTCCACTCCACCCATCCTTCTTCCTATATTAAAGTTATTCATAATGATCTTTATCATTTCTAGGAGTCTGCAACAGAGTTACAGAATCACACTATATAGAAAATAATATATCTTCGGAAAAACTCAAGTTCTCTAACCGGTTCCGAATCCACTTACTGGGTATACCTCATCCAACCGAGCATGCAGCGTCTATCACGATATCATTTCTAACCAACGACTTTAAATATTCCCACACAAAAATTTCCAACGCATTTGAATCAGGTGAGCGTGGAGGCCAAGCAATTGGTCCACCTCTACCTACCCAGCGATCAGGATAACGTTTATCCTGATGTTCACTGACATTAAGACTAAAATGTGCAGGGGCACCATCGTGCATGAAGTACATTTCTTGCCGGACTGCTAGTGGAATATCTTCCAACAAATATCTGACATTTCAATAATTATCAATTTCCGGACCCATGTTTATATAACATTTTGTGATCCTCCACATTTTTGGAATCCAACCATGAAATTTTGCCGTGTATTTTTAAGCATACTACGTCTCCTTGAAGATGAAACCACTATGGGTTAAGATATGGAACGCTGGAGACAGTTTCTTTCACCACACGGTTGAATTATTCAGAAACTGCACCAACAAATCAAGTGTTTCGTCTGTATTTGGAAACATGATCATGGCCCACCCTATTAAACTGTTTCACACCAGTTGTCTCGGATTGTGTCTGGCACCGCTGCAGATTGCACTAATTCGCAACACTTTTGGTCCGTTGAGCTCATCTACGCACAATTCGAGTGCCGCAGGCTATGAGAAGAAAGTGTGTTGATAAAAAAGAAAGTAACTTGCTGAAGAACTACTAAATATTATGCTTTAATTGTCGACGATGTAGTTCGGCAGGCACGGTAATTGTGTGTCCCGCGGCCTTCCCAAATAAATTATCCACAACTAAATAATAATGACATATCCGACGTTAATATGTATAACGGAATGCGATATTTAGAGAGTTCGAGTCTGTGCACAAAACCATGGAACGCAGTTGTCTCTAGCGAACTCGCTAATTTTGGTACACAAATTCTTATCATACTTTCAACGTTAAGTTATCATAAAATTCAACTAATGAAGGGCTTTATCATCAAAATATTTACATACTTTATTCACCTTTCAGTCTCTAATATCTCATCTTCTTTTCTATTTTCTCCAACTATTTTTATTTTCATTCGTCGTCTCATTCCTTATTATTATTATTATTATTATTATTATTATTATTATTATTATTATTATTATTATTATTATTTACGCGCTCCATTCGTTCCGCACCGTAGAGTTGTGGTCTAAGGCAGCATGTTTGGACTCGCGTTAGAAATTGAACGCTGGTTCGAGTCCTCATGGGACAGAAATTTTCTCATGAAAGTTCGGCCAGTGTATGGAACCAGTGGCCATCAACATAGTGATAAATTTGGGAAGTTTCAGTATGTAGCAAAATTCAGTTCCGCGAACCAGCTATAAATGATACATTTCTTATTTCTCTTATCAGAGACCCATACTGACAGCTCTTCAACATACAAATTCAGTAATTCCATTGTAAATGTTTGTACAGATACAAGATGACAAAAACAATTAAACAGACAAATTTTGAGAGGTTCTATAGAACATCAATGAGTACTTAGGGTAAACATTTGCATGTAAGGTATTCTTCCAGTATAATTCGCAGATATTTAGATCGAACATTTTCACAACACTGGATTGGCAGAGAAAGCCCATTCTCATAGCCTTCCCGTTCCCCGAATTTGTCTCCAGTATACTTTTTTGGGGGATCGGTTGAAGTCCCAGTTTATGAGACATCCGCTGAAACGGACGAGAATCTGGAAACCTGGAGAGTTGTAGAAGCAGAGAAATTTAAATAACGATTCTGGAGTATTCGCTCGAGAAGATATTTCATGTTACATCGATGCAATGTTTGCGTGAAAGTCAATGGAGGTATTTTGGAACCTTTTTGTAAAATTATCTTACTGGGATATGTAATATATTGTCATTAATATAAATTATAAGAAGAACCAAATATTATAGTAGCTTAAACTGAGATCCTAACACAAAACTATGTCTCAAAGAAATAAACAGTATTAGAAACAATGTCTTGTTTTGATGTCCTGTATAACCTCTCAGAGTTTCTCGGTCTAATTTCTTGTCACCTCGTATATGGTACATATTTAGTACATAAATGCAGTAAGAACAATTATTAATAATACAACAAATTATTGTATTAAATTTATCTCATTCTCAGCCATATTCACAATCTCAACAATTAAGAATCAATTATTTCTTGTAAACCTAACTTTTGCACAAAAATAATTTAAATTAAGGCACAATCACAAGAATGTTTAACATCTACTGAAAATAATAACCATTATACTTATTTGTTTAGATACGAACACTAGGCCCATACATATGTAATATTTTCCAGAAAACCACTCTTTTGTTTAATCAGACGCATTACCTGTTACGCATAGACTATTCGCTATTACAACAGAACAAGAAGAAGAGATTATTCACTATTTATGAGATCACTAGCTTATTATTATCACTGATATCTAGAAAGGGAATACGGAGAAAACGGCCGTGAAGAGATCGAGGACAACCAAAACCTCCACCTTATTAAACCCCGGATGTTTCGCCTACTGAGCCTCGAGAGTATTCCGCTCAATTTTATTAACCTGTGGGTCATGATCGGAGGATGGGAGGGTCGGGAAGCGTTTCGAAGTAGTAGTCAAGGTCTTTTTCCTATGCGTATATCTAAAAATTATTTATTATCGATCGTTATCAGGCGAAATTTTGTGCCCGACGTGCTCCCGTGATTCCAAACGAAAGGCTTAGAGACGTTTTATGCACGTCCTCACACACTCTTCAAACTCGCGTGTTTTACAAACGTGAACGGAGAGTATGTGAAAGTTCGAGCCATCGATTTAATTATCGATAAAAATCATTGCTTCAATGAACTTCAAGCTTCATTCCTAACAAAACCTTTTAAAGCCTCTTTTACCAGAGGAAATGTGCAAACGCACGTGTAAGTCCAGTTAAAAAGTAATTTTAGTCATATTAAAGGTTAGCAATCCTGTTTCGTTCCTTTTGCAAATTCGCTCTACACAAATATCCACATAAAACTATTAAATTGCCTGACAAATAAACCAGAATAATGATGGATGTAATCATCATCAGCAGCACCGTGATTATATATGTTGCCTTCCACCTCTCACAGAAAACTTTTGCTTTCACTTCAACTCTCAATATACCCTACTTAGTATTAACATTTTATTTTTTTCATTTATTTCTTATTTATTTTTCTTTTTTGACGTGAAACGTACAGACGTGGACAAATTATGAGACTAAATTAATTATATGTGCAACAAAGCTGTATTTATCGACAGAGATAATGAACAAAAATGAATTTTGTGCCGAAATAATGAACAGAAAATTTAGTCTTGTAGTTATTAATATTTTGTGAACATTCCCTTATTCTTTATTAACACGTTGATTTTGTCAGGGATGCTGGAAACCAAAGTTTGACACTTTCTTTAAATATCAGCATCATTTAGCCAGATATCAAACGGTGCTTAAATGAGTCCATGTTTTGTTGTAAGCCTCTTTTTGTTCACTTTCTTCTTCAGTATAAATCACAGATTTTCAATTTCGTTCATGTCCGGGCTTCTTGCACGCCATGGGAGAATATCTTCTGCAGTATATAATTAAAACGCCAGTAGTACCAACATAGTCAGTAAAAAAATATACTTAACCATTGGAAAAATATACTAGAAGATGTGAACAATCATATTTACAACAATAGAGACTCTCCGAATTATACTGATAGTTGATATGACGAATTATATGATGTTTTCAAGAAAACGTTTTAGTCCAATAATTTGTCCACGTCTGTATATATCCTACCTATAACGAGAGAGAAATTGTAACGCTTTGATATGAAAGGTTCACACTGACAGTACTATGGAAACAGAAATGTAAGATGAACTTCGTGCCTCATAGTTTTCCACGTGGTCCGTTTCGCACCATTTTCTAAGTCTCGAAGTCTGAGACAAGCATCCAACAGACCTTGAGCTTACATAGACATTTCCTCTCAGCCCCAATTCCCTTGCAAGGGCGCGTTTTCGCTTACCTTTAAAATGTTTCTCCTCCCATTTATCCATCCATCCATTTCATTCACACGCATATCCATCCATTAATTCATTTAATTCATTTCCATACGTCCATACATCCATCCATCCATCCATCCATCCATCCTTCCATTCATCCATCCATCCATCCATTTCCACACAATACTTACTTACTTACTGGCTTTTAAGGAACCTCGGAGGTTCATTTGCCGCCCTCACATAAGCCCGCCATTGGTCCCTATCCTGAGCAAGATTAATCCATTCTCTATCATCATATCCCACCTCCCTCAAATCCGTTTTAATATTATCTTCCCATCTACGTCTCAGCCTCCCCAAAGGTCTTTTCCCCTCTGGCCTCCCAACTAACACTCTATATGCATTTCTGGATTCGCCCATACGTGCTATATGCCCTGCCCATCTCAAACGTCTGGATTTAATGTTCCTAATTATGTCAGGTGAAGGATACAATTCGTGCGGCTCTGCGTTGTGTAACTTTCTTTCTCCATTCTCCTGTAACTTCATCCCTTTTAGCCCCAAATATTTTCCTAAGAACCTTATTCTCAAAAACCCTCAATTCCTGTTCCTCTCTCAAAGTGAGAGTCCAAGTTTCACAGCCATACAGAACAATCGGTAATATAACTGTTTTATAAATTCTAACTTTCAGATTTTTTGACAGCAGACTAGATGACAATTTCCACACAATAGTCACGGAAATATTGGGTATACTACGAGGGGGATCCAGGAAATAACGACCGTTCGCGCATACCCGCCGCGCAGCTGACTCCCCTTCCTTGTTTGAAGGTCAACTGGCTTCCTTAACATGTGTTCTCATAATGTTGTGAGTACTGGTTGCAACAAGTCGCCATTGTGCATTTTGTGTTACTTCAAAATGAACGACGTGATTGATAATCCCGCCGACTGTGAGGTGAGGAGTGTGATTCGATTTTTGAATGCCCGACATTTGAAACCTGCAGAAATTTACCGGCAATTGAAAGAAGTGTATGGTGATACTGTAATGAATGGAAAAAATGTGAGAAAATGGTGCGAAATGTTCAACAATGGGCGAACAAATGTCCACGATGAAACTCGACCCGGACGCCCATCACTCATCACAGAAGACCTGAAGACTAAAGTGAACGACAGAATCTTGCAAGACAGGCGCACATCACTCGACGAATTGCTGAAAGACTTTCTGGGTGGTACGCGTTTTGGAAGTGATGAAGAGTTGAACAAGACAGTGAACACCTGGCTTAATGAACTGGCGGCAGAGGAGTATAACACGAGAATTCTAAAGCTAGTGAACAGATACGACAAATGTTTAAATGTAGGTGGTGATTATGTAGAGAAGTAAAGGAAGCTTCAGTTATGTAACAGACTTTGTTTTTTCAAATAAATATATATTTTTTAATTATTACAACAAAACGGTCGTTATTTCCTGGATCGCCCTCGTATATAGATTATATATGTGTCTGAATATCAAATAAAACTCACTACAGTGTTAGAGCTGATATATACAGTCTTAGAAAAAAGTTTTGTCGCACAAATACTTTGTAAGTCCCAGAAAGGAGGCAGTACGCATGATCAGAGGACGTGCGACCTGGTTCACAAGAGAAAGACAAAATTGATATGTTAAGTTTATTGCCGACTTTTTTAGCTTATCTTAATACACTGAGAATTATACTCAAATTTAATACATTAAAAACAATGTTAGATGAACGTTTTCGGCACCAAAAATGCCATCATCAGATGATGAGGTTAAAATACGATGAGTATCAAATGTTAAGTGTTCATATTTGATACTCATCATATTTTAACCTCATGATCTGATGATGGCATTTTCAGTTGCCGAAAACGTTATTCTAACATTGTTTTTAATGTATTAAATTTGAGTATAATTCTCAGTGTATTAAGACAAGCTAAATAAGACGGCAATAAACTTAACACATCAATTTCACTATTCAGCTTATCGGCTCCTACAAACATGACTATTAAAGAGAAAGACTGGTTGAGGTAATAAAATTAGTTTTGTTTCGTTGTATGTCTGAGCATGCTCACTGCCTCCTTTTTGGGAATTATAAAGTATCTGTGCGTCAAAACTTTTTTCTAAGACTGTACATCTACGTATTATCAGGCAGTACATCTCATTTGACGATATGTGTCAGAGGAAGAACAATAATTGTTTCTATACATCTGAAGTCTGACTAGTGTAATATTTCGGTGATGTATGCAATGAAGGGGGATAGATGTACATATCAGACAGAACCTCAATCAGAGGTAATATGCCTGTTACAGACTTCTAGAAATATATTATAGGGGAGAGTTGGGTAGTATCGAACGTCGGGTAATATTGGACAGTGAGTTTCTTTCAACTACCACCAGATGGTAGTACCTGAATGACATGGTTACGTTTCTGTGATGTCGCATACAGAAACGTAACCATGTTATTCAGATCTGGTGGTAGATGAAAGAAACGCACTGTCCGATATTACCCATGTCCGATACTACCCAACTCTCCCCTACAAACCACCATGTTCTTCACAGAGATATCTAGTAGTTGTTTATACAGTTCATGAGACCTGACGAACTCATTTCAGAATGCAGAAATATCGCCAACTTACAGCTCTTTTTTAGTGTACGTTTCTGGGCTGCGTCCGGTAATAGTTTGACTTCCAACTACACATCTGTATAAAGATAAATATTCTTCATAACACAATGAGGCAAGGCTCATTCACTTATGTAAATGTAACAAAAATACTTGCTACGAAACGTTATCCAAAATATTTCGCTATTTGATAATGAAGAGCCCTTACTTAATTTACAGTATGTTATGCGACTCAGAGCTTCCTACGATGAAAGTTGAGCAGTGGGAGAGAGTCGAATTCCTCGCTACTCATAATGGTGATATCACGCGCCGAGATCGAACAGTAATTACCGAAACGGAACATCGGTGCGCTATTGTCCCTGCTCACAGCAGTTGTCGAACTTTTGTTTCTATCCGCCGTGAAACTCCTTCCAAAAGGATATGGTTTCGCAACCTTCCGGATTATTCAAATTTTGATTTCTGCATTGTTAAAAGTAGTTATGTATATCAGAACAAAAGATCTGGGACCGTGAAACTTAAGAGCCGTGAAATGTTGCGTGCAACGTAAAGAAAAAATAACTAAGCGGCTTGTATATATGAATGCAATCAGCACTATCTCGTGAAAGGTACAAATGTGGCACTATATGTACGAAGTCTCTAATGGTGAAGAGAGTCACAGACTATCTCGAAAAATATCGTCCTTGGTGCCATTAGATTTGAGATTATCGAATGCAAATTGAGGCTGAAGTGGGATGAATTTCGAAAGGCGAATAAAATTCCTTACAAAGCTTTCTTCGGTGATTAAAATAGTCAGCGTATTCCAAATCTCACCGGTGAGACGTCACGTTGCAGTGAAATAAGGAACAAAACTGCTGGAAGGATCGATGGCTGTCATGGCGACTGTACAAGTTGTTGCCTGTGCTACGCTAGCAAAATTTTGACTCCCATCTCGTTCAAAGAAAAGATCAGCATAAACAATTTATTTCTTGAACCGGTAGTAATAACGGGTCCGTTGACATGTTCGCTCATAAGCCATTAACATATTGTTTTTACGTTGTGCTCATTACAAACAATACAGCAGAACTAAAGCAGAACACACCGCCATGACACAACAGTGCACGATGTTATTCGTCTGTTAATTCCCGCCCTATACAAGAACCAATCAGATTCACTGATGGCGGCTGATGGGACTGCAACCACCTCTGCAAGTTGTCGGTATTTCAAGCATCAAGATCGTCATTTCACCGTGATGCCTTGATTCACCGGTGATGAAGGCAAAATCTGTTGAGTCCTGTGATCGTTACAGATATCCTGAAGATCATCATCATCATCATCATCATCATTATGTACTCTCAGGATTAGGCTTCCTGACCTGTGTCTATTTCAAAGGAGATCATCTCATTTTGAATATACTTGATTCAGTTGCTGAAGGCAAAGCCCGCCATTGGTCCTGGATCCAGATAGCAAGATTAACCAGTCTCATCATCATATTTCTAGCCAAAATAAATCCATTTAACGATGCCTCCCTAAAGGTCTTTTTCCATCTTAACACTCTACTGGATATTCGTTTACTGAAAATACTTGTTTTCAACGTTCTGTTCCGACTCTGTTAAGAAATTATGTCGAAATGTATCAAAACACTTCACTAAAACATTATTTAGTGAACACTGATTGTGGATTCTTTTAAATTTGGTTCCTCTGGAAATATAAACATATTATCTTCATTTGAATCCCTTTATTAAATTAATTTTATTTATCCTGTAATATTAGTTTTTATTTAACTTTTCCATTTTTAATTCATTTCTTAATGCCCCAAAGATTTTCTTTAGCTTGATTCTCAAACACCCTTAACCCATGAGATAAGTAAACTCTCAAATAAACAGTGAGAAGAGTACAAAAGTTTCATCTTAGCATAAAGAATGACAATTTGGATAATATAACTGTTTTATAAATTCTAACTTTCAGTTTTTTGACAGCAGACTGGATGACAATCCAAATGTTGAGAATAAATATTTGGGTGAAGGCTACTGGATATCCGTTTACTGAAAATACAAGTTTGTTTTCAACGTTCTGTTCCGACTCTGTTAAGAAATTATGTCGAAATGTATGCAAAACACTTCACTAAGACATTATTTAGTCTTCCCGTGAACACTGATTGTGGATTCTTTTAAATTTGGTTCCTCTGGAAATATAAACATATTATCTTCATTTGAATCCC
This sequence comes from Periplaneta americana, assembly GCA_025594305.2. NCBI lineage: Eukaryota > Metazoa > Arthropoda > Insecta > Blattodea > Blattidae > Periplaneta > Periplaneta americana. The sequence goes on from JAJSOF020000031.1 coordinate 69,870,211, forward strand.
TTTATTAAATTAATTTTATTTACCCTATAATGTTATCACAAAATATAAATACATACCGATCAAAACAAGCGCAGATATCACGTCAAATGCTTAAATTCTTAAAGACGAAATAATGGCTAAAGAAAATTTTATTATTGCCTCAAGCCAATCATAATCTGTTTATGCTTGTCTAGTTTGTTCGGTTTGTGTTTAAAAAGCCATAAAGAAAGAAAAAGTCTCAAAGAAAAGTGCTGGTCTTGCTCAGAACGTGTTTGAACACAGGTTCAAAAGAATATAGCCTACGAGATAATTGTACATTCCTATTAGTGTTCGTTTTATACCATAAATTTCTATTCAACATGTTTGGAACTGATATTGGATTTTATTTATTGAAGATACTAGTTTATTTTCAACGTTTCCTTTTTAAAACTTGAGAAATTACACTGAAATGTTTGGCAAATATTTCAGTTAGACATATTCTCAGTAATTTAGTGTATACTGATTGTGGATACCATATTTTATATTGTTTATATGAAATTAATTGTATTTCCGTATAACATTCCAACAAAAAATATAATACATCTTGATTATACAACTTTTAACACTATATCACTACGGAATATGTAGTATATGTCTTGCTCATGTTAAATTTTACTGTACCTTATTAACATGAACACATAAACTCTTTGACTCCACATTACACTACATAAAAAACCCCCACAGGAAACAAAATAAAAGGCGCCAAGACCAGCAACAACCAGTTCTGAAGAAGGCCAATAGCAGGCCGAAACACGTTAACAAGGTACAGTAAAATTTAACACGAGAAAGACATATATTACATATTCCGAAAAAAATATATATAAATACTGTACATATTGATCAAAAGATCACGTTAATTCCTTAATTACTACTGATAGAATAATGTCTGTGAAGTTTTGTATGCTAGCGTCAATCCTACTACAACCTGACTTTATACTCGTCTGTAGTTTGCTGGACTTGTGTTGAAAATGTCCAAATAAAAGTACTGGATTTACTAAGAACATATTTTACACTACATTATTCAAACAATATGTTAGTTCTTTCTTTGTTTCATTACTGTTTAAAACACAAGTTACATTCCACTTCATGATGTTATATCGATTGGATTGATTGATTGATGTGGTGGTGATAGTGGTGATTGGGGAAAAGCTTATATAACGCTTGCTTAATTCAGAAGAAAAATAATAAAACGTTTGGAGCTGTTTAAGACATCGCAACACAAATAACTAATCGAAGAGTACAGAATTGTTGTGTAAAAATAACCAGCATAAAAATTTGTTTAACACGTATTTTAAGTGCATTGAAGTTGGTTACTAGGATGAATTTTAACTGATTTTTTTCTTTTATTTGTTGCAGGTAAGTGTGTGACTCTCTCTCCGTAATTAAGTTGACGGTCACCCTTAAGTACGCATGCAGCAGCCTGAAACCATCGTCTGTCTTTTGGTAATTACTGCGAACAAAGGCCCGGAAGAGTTTCTGGTAGGTACCGCTCATTAATGCATTATCGCTTATGGCAAAGCAAAACAAGTTTTTAAGCAACTCATTTTCACCTATTTTTCTTTAACTCCTACCATATTGGTATCAATTAACCGGAAGTAAATACAGAAAATTACTCGTGAAGTATGTTTATACAATTTCTCCTGAGAGAGACCACTCCTATATGAACATTAATTAATCTTTGCAGAGTTGTCAATAACTACTTCCAAGTGACTTGAATATTCCACTTTTTTAAAACCTTTCAATCCAGGAGTGTGATCTTTTCATGGTAAGAATTTTCTGATTAATTACCGTCACTTTTAAACTAACGAAATAATGGTGAAATGATAGTGATAGAAAAATAAATCGAAACTTTTCGCCCTCTAAAATTCACATCTGGGACATTTCGTCACACAAAAGAAAAATGTCACTAGGACATATTTAAGTAACTTCACAGGATCTGACTCTTGTACGTTTCATAAGTAACTTCACAGGATATGACTCTTGCACATTTCATAAGTAACTTCACAGAATCTGACTGTTGTACGTTTCCTAACTAACTTCACAGCATTTGACTTGTACGTTTCATAAGTAACTTCACAGCATCTGATTTGTACTTCTCATAAATAACTTCATAAATCTGACTGTTGTACGTTTCCTAACTAACTTCATACTATCTGACTTTTGCACGTTTCATAAGTAACTTCACATCATCTGACTGTTGCATGTTTCCTAACGAACTTCGTACGAACTGACTTTTGTACGTTTCATAAGTAACTTCACAGCGTCTGACTGTTGCACGTTTCCTAACGAACTTCATATGATCTGACTCTTGCACGTTTCATAAGTAACTTCACAGCATCTGACTGTTGCATGTTTCCTAACGAACTTCATACGATCTGACTCTTGCACGTTTCATAAGTAACTTCACAGGATCTGACTCTTGTACGTTTTCTATGTAACTTCACAGGATTTGACTCTTGTACGTTGCATAAGTAACTTCACAGCATCTGACTGTTTCATGTTTTCTAACGAACTTCGTACGAACTGACTTTTGTACGTTTCATAAGTAACTTCACAGCATCTGACTGTTGCACGTTTCCTAACGAACTTCGTACGAACTGACTTTTGTACGTTTCATAAGTAACTTCACAGCATCTGACTGTTGCATATTTCCTAACGAACTTCATACGATCTGACTCTTGCACGTTTCATAAGTAACTTCACAGGATCTGACTCTTGTACGTTTTCTATGTAACTTCACAGGATTTGACTCTTGTACGTTGCATAAGTAACTTCAAAGAATCTGACTGTTGTACGTTTTCTAGATAACTTCACAGGATCTGACTCTTTTACGTTTCATAAATAACTTCACAGGATCTGACTCTTGTACGTTTCATAAGTAACTTCACAGGATATGACTCTTGTACGTTGCATAAGTAACTTCAAAGAATCTGACTGTTGTACGTTTTCTAGATAACTTCACAGGATCTGACTCTTTTAGGTTTCATAAGTAACCTCACAGAATCTGACTCTTGCACGTTTCCTAAGTAACTTCACAGAATCTGACTCTTGTACATTTTCTAAGTAACTTCACAGAATCTGACTGTTCCTATGTTAACTTCACAGATTTCGACTCCTAAATGACGTGTGACGTTTCCTATGTTAACTTCACAGATTTCGACTCGTAAATGATGTGTGACGTTTCACGTTTTTTCCGACCAATAGAGGGAGGAAGAAAATTATATAAAGGTCTTATGTTCACAAAACACGGAAACGTAAAGTAGGTATATCACAGAGATATATTAATAGAGATGGATGCAACGGGACATTAGTAGCGCCATCAGACGAAGAGGGAGCAACAATTTTATCAGAGAAGGACACATTCACGCACCAGATCGGGGAGCTTATGGAAAATCAGAGGTAAAATAATGTTTGAAAAGAGAGACAGCTGAATCCAGTAGCAGTACTGTGACCAAGTAGTAAGACGAATGTAAAATTGACAAAGAAGAAATCTTTAAAAAGTCGGTTAAATGTATTAGAAGGATTAATATGCATCCTGAACCACGCTCAATGGAAGGTATCATTGGTGATTGCTTAGTCAGCTATCCGAAGACAGGTTGGAACCTGATAAATGAGGATAACAAACGATAAAATAATAAGCATACTTTGAAATACAAGGATGGGGGTGAAAATTAAATAATGACGAAAACTCTTAAAAGTTACTGTTTCAATGTTCCATGATCATTTTTAGATATCCAGTAGGCCTAGTGAAAACAACAGGTATAATGCAACATGAAATCTCGTTTTAATTCTACTACAATTAAATGTAGGCCTGTTAGTTGCCATGAAAGTAAGAGAACAGTCTTTAATCAGGAGTACGAAACGTGTTTTAAAATAAATAAGAAAAAATGTATGTGCGACTTTTTTATGGACAAAATGTCAAGTTAAACACTTGCTATTCATACTAAAATTCATATACTGCAAGGCTTACATGTTGTATTGAGGTCATAACACTATCTAATTAGATCGATTTTAACGAAGGTTCTTGATATGTCCCATTTGTCCTTCGACAAAGGACAGGTTTTCCGTATTTCTCGAGTAAAAATATCAATGAAATATGTTTTAAGTAGTTTCGAGCTTGTATTGTGGTATAGTTACTTCAATTTCTGTAAATATATTGATGGTTCTTCGTCGTAAACTATCGCCATGTCGTAATTGATTCTTAGATAGCGATTCCTAAAAATATATCTTTTAACGCTAGCTAAGTGTGTTAAAAATTGTAAAGTACCTATGTTCAATATTGACTTTAAACTGTTTGCCCAGATTGTCAATTGTTTCCTCACCAGATGTCACACGGCAGCAATCGCAACCGATCAATAAATTGGTTCAAACAATTCCAGGCCTACTTTTAAGACATAACTGCTTTTCTTAAGAAATATACACAAATTAATTAAACTGTTTCAACCATTCCATTGATAATTATATAACTAGTTATATAATATAATTAAGTATTAAATTTAATTGTAAAAAACCAGATGGAATTCGGATTTGAACCGAGGACCTTTCGATCTATAGTTCAATGCTCTATCACTGACCGCTTGGTTGTGATGTATTAATTTTCAGACATTAAAAGGAATAATGAACTTCTATTTCAAATTTCAAACATCCTTACAATCTCAACCATGATCACGACAACAATCACGAACAATAATGTTTAACGGAATTGTAGGAATTCGATTAATTATCTTAATATATAAAAGTGAATGTGGGTGTATGTTCTATATACAAATCTATACGCTTTGATCGATATGTGCCAAAGTTTGCACATTTAACTTCATAGCCAGGAGAAAAGCATAAGCGACATTAAAATTGTGCAAATGGACGTTAAATTAATTAAAAAATAAAAAACAGAAATAAATACGATCAAACATTCATGTACTTACTTACTTACTTACTGGCTTTTAAGGAACCCGGAGGTTCATTGGTGCCCTCACATAAGCCCGCCATTGGTCCCTATCCTGAGCAAGATTAATCCAGTCTCTATCATCATATCCCACCTCCCTCGAATCCATTTTAATACTATCTTCCCTCTACGTCTCGGCCTTCGTAAAGGTCTTTTCCCTCCGGCATCCCAACTAACACTCTATATGCATTTCTGGATTCGCCAATACGTGCAACATGCCCTGCCCATCTCAAAGGTCCGGATTTAATGTTCCTAATTATGTCAGGTGAAGAATACAATGCGTGCAGTTCTGTGTTGTGTACCTTCCTCCATTCTCCTGTAACTTCATCCCTCTTAGCCCCAAATAGTTTCCTAAGCACCTTATTCTCAAACACCCTTAACCTATGTTCCTCTCTCAAAGTGAGAGTCCAAGTTTCACAACCATAAAGAACAACCGGTACAGTGAATTGGAAAAGCATCAGATAGAAACTGGCCTATACGGACTCTGCTGTACGTTCCACTAAGACACATTTTAATTAATCGAACTAGTTTCTTGGGAATACCAAATTCAATAAGAATATTATATAAAACTTCTCTCTTAACCGAGTCGTACGCCTTTTTGAAATCTATGAATAACTGATGTACTGTACCCTTATACTCCCATTTTTTCTCCACTATCTGTCGAATACAGAAAATCTGATCAATAGTCGATCTATTACGCCAGAAACCACACTGATGATCACCAATAATTTCATCTACATATGGAGTTAATCTTCTCAAGAGGATATTCGACAAAATTTTGTACGACGTCAACAAAAGTGATATTGCTCGAAAGTTACTACAGTTAGTCTTGTCCCCCTTCTTAAAAATAGGTACGATTATGGACTCCTTCCATTGTTCTGGTACAATTTCCTTTTCCCAAATTGCAAGTACAAGTTTATAAATTTCGCTAGATAATACGCTTCCACCCTCTTGTATTAATTCTGCTGGAATTTGATCAATACCTGGAGACTTGTACTTTTTCAGATTTTCTATCGAAATTTCGACTTCAGAAAGTGTGGGTTCCGGTATAAATGGCTCAGCAGTTTGTATTTTAATTTCGTCCCGATCATTTCTATTTGGCCTATGTAGCCTATATTTCGTAGTTGCCCAAAATAGTTTTTCCATCTGTTAAGGATTGAATGAGAGTCTGCAAGAAGTCACCATTCTCATCCTTGATCACGTTCACCCTTGCCTGATATCCATTTTTAAATTCCTTTATACCCTTATATAAATCTCGAATGTATTTATTCTTACTATTTGTTTCTACCTCATTCAGTTTTTCCTTCAGAGGCTTATTGTTAGGTTTCGTAACAAGCTGTTTTTTACGGTGATGGGTTGTTAGCCCTTCGCCCAACCCCTAAGCTGGAGGACCACCCCTTAACGGCTGTCCACGAGTGCTTATTCAATAAATTCGCAGCTACCCTCCATATCTGGAGGCCGCATGGTTGGGTCAGACTACTAAATTAAATTAAACATCCGTTGATTTTGAGGAATGCACACTTTTCAAGACTTTTTAAAATCATCGTATGTAGTGTTTTCTTGACAGTCCGGGACAAGTACTTAAATACCTGATAATTTTCATCACACTTTTGAACGCTATAAGGCAAAATGGTTTCCACTGCGAGATAAATTCTTTGTTTGTCAGTTAACTATGCATATTTTTAAGGTCCTTTCTAGCTTTGGTCCAGAATAAATCTTGGGCTAAAACTGAAAACTCAACAACCAACTGAAATGGAAGCTACAAAGCCAATGAAATTGGTGATATCGGTCATCCAAGATCTACAAGACCCCAACGGTTCTGGTCGGAAGAGGATTGCAAAGTATATCAAGTCGCGCTACCACACTGACGCCAGCACGTCGAATCAGCAGATAAACAAGGCCTTGGAAAAATTAGTGTCCTACGAAATCCTGGGGATTGATCAGGGCCTCTACCACCTCAAGGATATGGAGGACCAGTCAATGCACGTGGGGTCAGACAGACGTCGCTGCCCTTGGTCTAGATGCAGGCACAAGAAGCAAGGACGCCGCTCTCGTTCTAGTCGGAGACGTGCCACTCTAGTTCCAGAAGCAGGAGGGAAGGGCGTCGACGACGCAGCTTTCACACCCGCCACCGAAGGCGCTCTCGCCCCAGGAGAGACTTGCCTGCCAGGGAACAGCAGCGGAACTGAGTCGACCAGAGAACAAGTTGAGCTTGTGAGTTCAACTAGCACTTACCTCTGTTGATTTTGAAAAAAATTAAACATTTTGTACCAGATTCTTTTGATCCAATAAAATCTTATTTTATTTTATACTCCATGTAACTCTATGTAGAAATAAACTTAGTATAGTGGCCAACGTTCAATTAGTAGGCTAGCGGTGTCAAAGAGGACGAAAGCTTTGTAGTTTCAATAATTTTAATTATGTCGCGCTGTCCATTGTCGTCAAGTCTTTTGAAGGCCGCTCCAATACTCCATGTTATATTAATATACAGCAGCAACAAACAAGACGTGACAACGTCGCATTTTCATTTTTTATCGGTGCATTCAATAAAGACCTACAACTCTTAAAAGGAATGCCGCTGCCTAATAATTAAACGAGGCTACTTTATATTAGGTTTGTAGGCCAATACTAGTGACATTTAAAAATATGAGAATTAGAAAAGTAACCCTGAGTAATTTAAGAAAAAAAAAAAAGGTGACAGTAGGAAGGTATATGAAATAAGAAATGAACGCAAGTTACTAGAGCCCGGACGAGAAGTTATGGCACCGGCGCGAGGGACGCATTTTAGTTCGTTTGCTTGGACTCGCCCTCACACTAAACTGGAGGGGTGTTGGGTTAGTTGGTTACTAGCATTCCGAGTGTTCAGATCGCTCTGCTACTACCGCTATTGCTAATACTGAAAACATTGTCCTTCTCACCGCCCTCATTATGGCATTGTCAAGGATATGAAATAGCATACAATGTATGGAAATTCATGTCAGAAGAGGCTGTAAACGGAATACCAATTCCATTGAAAAGCGTGTGTGCAAGAGTACTGGCTGCCACTGGTATTGCAAAGAGAGCCTTGGCAGAATCCAGGAAAGAAGGGAAAAATATTGAGGCAGGAGCAGTAGATTCTTTCTCCAGTCCGGAAAAATCATAGCCGAAGAAGAAGATTGTTGCAGCTGTAGACAGTTTTAATGAGGAAGTTCTAAGAAGACTCATCTATAATTTCTACGCTACGCATAAGCAGAGGCCGACTCTGCAATCGCTTCTTCCAAGAATGGATATCAGTGTATGATTATGTGAATAAAGTAGAGAACAATTACATTGAAAGTGAGCACATGATGGACAGTATTTTGGAGAACATTTCCATAAACTTAGGGACATCTGATTCCAGCACAGATCAGTCGTCTGATTCGGACGGAGAATAAGAATATAAAGATAGAATAGCGGGCGTAATTTCATTAGGTATCTTCGGACTCTTGAGTAGGAAAGTGGTGATACTAAGATAAGACGAATGTTTTTGGAAAGAGATGAAACGCATATGCCTGCCGCTCTGAGAACTGTAACCCAAACAACCCCCACTCCTCTACCCTGCTGGCCGGCAATTTAAAACTTCGCGCATGTTGGTGCCATAACATCTCGTCTCAGCTGAAAGTAAAATAGTTTTGCAAAAATTATGATTAATCATCTGGAATTTCGGACAAATAAGAACACGTTAGGACAACTAAACCGACAGAGCAATGAACACGAAAAAATGACGAGATCTACAAAAACTAGAATGATGACGGCAGAAAACCACGAACAGCTGAACAGGAAGGCAGACGAGAAGAAAAATGTGCGAAGTGATGGACAGGTAAATCAAAGTGCAACGTCAGGAAAAATGAAGAGGAATAAAAGAGTGTAGGCTTTTGTAGACGTCAACTACAACTCTGCTTACATTAGGCCTATATGATGCGCAAGCTATTTAGTATGGAATGCCATCAACAACCATACCATACCAGAAGAGTTTGATTACGTGTGTGTGTGTGTATGTGTGTAATGCCTACCCACTTCACTTTACGTGATTCGGGTTCTGCATATTGCGGATAGATGGCAGGAATGTGACCCATTTTCTAGTTGCACACCACTTCGGCGGGCCATGATGTACATGTGTATCTGTGGACAGTTATGTCGTGTACTATGGCGTGTATAAGTGTAGTGTATTAAATGGGTGAGGATGATGATGAAGACGAGGAAGGGAGGAGGGGAAACGCGGTGCTGGCACGTAGCCTACTTCTATCAATAGCACCAAGGGGGCCGCCAGACTTAACGTCCCCGTCCGACGGACGAATCACTATCAAAAGTGACATATGCCTTCTCTTCATATGCACTGTGGAGGGATTTTGAATTTAACCCCGGTATATTGGTGCACGATATAGTGATTAGAAATTCTGCACCGCCATATCTCCTAGTCCTGAGGTAAAAATTTTACATGACAATTTCTGACCCCGCCGCGAATCGAACCCGGGACGGCTAGTATATAATATATAAAAATACAAAGTGAACCGTAAGTAATTTCTTTAATTTCCGGGGGGTTATTGTTCGAGATATTTCAAACAAAAAATTGTTTAATGATATTTTTGTTATATACTTTCGAATTTGTGCTCATTTTACTTACTAGCTAAATAAAAAAATACAATTTTGCTCGTTTTTTCTTTTTCGAGATAAAAATTGTTTTATATTAAATACTTCATTGCGTGTTTTGATTTAATTCCCAATATTTATGCTCAGTCAATTTAAGAGAGCAGAGTATTATGATAATAAATTATTAAAAGAATTTTAGCTTTTTCCTTTAAATATGCAAAAATATGATCTGAACAAATGTAGCAATTTAAAATTCCTTCTCAGAACGATAATTTTCATTTGTTCGTATCAAATTTATCCACATTTAAAAGACAAAACTAAAATTCTTTCAATCATCGTAATACATTGCTCCTTTAAATTGTCTAAGCTTATTGGGAATTAAATAAATGGCTTTCCCAAAATACGCTATGAAATGTTTCATATAAAATAATTTTTATCTCGAAAAATAAGCAAAAACCAGCAAAATTTTAATAAACCCTTTTCGTTTAAAATTTCTCAAAGAATAAAAGTAGGTCTATATATTCATTCATTGATAGTGTTTGGCTAAGGGCAGGTCTTTCACTGTAAACCCAGCATTCTCCAGTCTTTCCTATTTTCTGCCTTCCTCTTTGTCTTCTCATATGATCCATATATCTTAATGTCGTCTACCATCTGGTATCTTCTTCTGCCCCGAACTCTTCTCCCGTTCAACATTCCTTCTAGTGCATCCTTCAGTAGACAGTTTCTTCTCAACCAGTGACCCAGCCAATTCCTTTTCCTCTTTCTAATCAGTTTTAGGATCATTCTTTCTTCATCCACTCCTTCCAACACAGCTTCGTTTCTTATTCTGTCGGTCCATTTCACACTTTCCATCCTAGTCTGTATATACAGTATATACCAAGTGAATTTAGAGACAAGCAAACCAATTTATCATACGGACCCTGATATCTTTACGTCCAATGAAATGAGCACAGAATCTATATACACAGTATTAAGTAATATTCTACACTCAGAATGAGTAAGAAATATTTGACAAGAATCATACAAGAAATGCGTCGACACCCTAATGCTGAAATGATGAAGTCAGACTCAAGGGATACGAACGTTGTCTCCAAGGTGACGTAAGCCAGAACCGCAACTCGTGAGAAGATAGAAAATAGGTGGAGTCACGCCTAGACGTCGTCCTTGGATCTGTTCTTGTATTTGATACCATTATCACATCCAGCTAGGCGAAATGTCTTGATCGTGAAAGGTCTACTAGTAAAGTAAATGTAACTTCTCGTCCTTTGATTTTCTTCCTTTCCTCTCTGATTTATTCATTCCATGATTAATTTTACTAGCTTCACAACACAAGAAGTCATCCGGGACAGTACTGTTTAACAGGCGGATTTATTTTCTCTGACTATTCTCATACTGAAAGTTCTTCAGGATTTCACAACCTGTCGGCCGTGTTACACGAAATAGTTAAGGCTATGAGTTCGAATCTCTCACAGGAGTGACTTGGTATCGTAATACAGGGTGATTCATTATTATGTGTAAATACTTTGTGTGTGTGTGTGTGTGTATTGTAGAGGTGAAACTAAGACTAAAACGTTCTATACAACTTTTTCTCAAAACCTTTAATTCCAGAGTTCCAGTAGATGGCCCTACGTCATAGTAACTGCATAGTCATTACTGTTCTCCCACACATTTGATGTGGTATTGTGGGGAATCAGTTACTCGGACCTCGAGTTCACCTCTGCGATTGACTGGGGAAATTTACCGCGCATTCTTGGAATGCGATTTGCATGATCTGCTACATGATATCCCTTTTCCAACGCGAGTGAACTTATGGTTTATGCACAATGGTGCTCGTGCGCATTACTGCCGCAACATAAGGACGTATCTCAATGCTGCTTATCCAGGTCAATGGATAGGCCGAGCAGGGCCAAATCTTTGGCCAGCCAGATCACCGGACATGAACCCTCTGGACTTAAGTTGAGGGACAGCACTTTGAACATGCATTACACTAAGAATTGTGCAAACGTGTAAAGTCTAGAAGAAATTGCTTTAACATTCTTTACTGTATTTGGTTTTAGTTCACAAAACGTGCATAAGTGGACTGCCGAGGATATGGATTTAGTGACTTGATTATTTTTGTATTGAAGTCCAAATGCACTGTACGAAAGTAATAATTAGTTTACATTTGGCATGTTATCCTTTCTTTGTTTGGGAGCGCACGTTCCACGAAAAATGGCGTTAACTCTGGAATTAAACGTTTTAAGAAAAAGTTGTATAGAACGTTTTAGTCTTAGTTTCACCTCTACATTACACACACAAAGTATTTACACGTAATAATGAATCACCTTGTATTTTAAACGTCAAACAGACAAAACAAAATGCCACGAGAAACCGATTGTCGCATAAGGTATATATTCATTCATAGTGTTATGACCAGAGGCAGGTCTTTCACTGGAAACCCAGCATTCTCCAGTCTTTCCTATTTTCTGCCTTCTTCTTAGTCTCCGCATATGATCCATATATCTTAATGACGTCTATTATCTGATATCTTCTTCTCCTTCGAACCCTTTTCCCGTTCACCATTCCTTCCAGTGCGTCCTTCAGTAGGCAGTTCCTTCTCATTTGTGTGTGAGCAGAAAAGAAAAAAATATACAGTACTTACATAAAATACATTTCTTCACAATTCAACGCATCGAATTATAAGGTACATTCGCAACGTAACAAAAGAAAAGTATCTCTTACTTTCACTCAAAACAACTTTTTTCAAGAAACACTTTGAAATATTGTTGAATGGGATGTTTGCATGTACCAACGTTATACACAAATCTCGATGAAATTCTTTTTATATTTTATGTCTGATTTTGATGTTGAAGGCCAGTTTGACTGTATAATTAAATATTTTTCCTTGTACCTTTTGCTATTACACTGCTTTTGAAAGAATCGAGTTCTATCTATCCTTATACTTCTTTAACAATTTGCAAAATTCAGTTTTTTTTTTTCCTTTAATAAGAAAATATTCCTTTCCGAACTTCTCATAAGTTCGTTCTGAAGGGAACGCTTGTGCTCTTAATTTTCGACATGTTCCTCAGTGTTGTGAATTATAAAACAGCGAAATTAAGACTAACACAAACATGTATGTATAAACAATCAAATACATAAATGAAAATAAATAAAATATACTTGTTTACTCATATGGTGATTACAAAGACCACACCAAGCAGAATTAGAAAGGCTGTAATGTAATTTCTTACGAAACCAACTGTACTCTCACAGTGCCATCTCACCCCAAGGATTATGACGTCACGTATAATCCGTGCGTTCCAAACTTCAGTCTCGCGAATCGGTGCCCCTAGACCGCAGTCTGCTTATGATAATAAATTATTGAAATAATTTTAGTTTTGTCCTTTAATGTAGTAATTTAAAATTTATTTGCAGAAAAAAGTTACTTTTGTTCGGATCAAACTTATGCACATTTTGAGGACAAAACTAAAATTATTTCAATAATTTATTATCATAATATACTTATGTTTTAGGGGGTTAGGTACAGTTTACAACAGTAACACTTTTGGAAATATTCAACATTTTTTTTCCTCCATTACTGTATCTTGTACAATAATGAAAATTGGTATGTGTAAAACACTGTCCTTCTGCTATATGAAACAGATATTTTTATGATTAAAAAAATTATTATTGTTATTTTTTTTTTTTTTCAAAATTCATAATGGTGATAGTTCACTATGCAGTGATGAAGCGTTTCCCTCATAACTCATAAACTTGTTAACTTTTTCATGTCGTCTTTTATTTTATTGCTGAAACACATGTTTACAATATCATGCTCTTTCAACTACATTCCCCAATAAATAACTTTTTTTTATTTTATGTTAACTTAAAAGAAAATACTGATATTTGATCACTTTTAAAAATGAATTTATTTTTTATCAGACAATCTATCAAAGGTAGAAAGTGATCTTGCATCATATTGTAGATATGATATGCATATATACACACAAAAAATTTCATCACAGAATGTTGGATAGTTTTTGAGTTACGTGGGAAACGCTCATCACTGCACAGTGAACTGAATTTTGAAAAAAAAATCTAAATAATTTATTTAAATCGTAAAAATATATTTTTTCAAATAATTTTTTTTTTCAAATAAAGAAGGGCAGTGTTTTACACATACTAATTTTCATTATTGTACAATATACAGTAATGAAGGAAAAAAATGTTCAATATTTCCAAAATTTTACTGCTGTAAGCTATACCTAACCCCTTAAATTGGCAGAGCATATTGGGAATTAAATTAGTGGTTTTCCCAAAACACGATATGAAACATTTCATTTAAAACAAATTTTTATCTCGAAAAGGTAGCAAAAACGAGCCAAATTCTATTAAACTTTTTTGTTCGAATTATCTTCAAGATTAACCTGCTGGAATTAATGACATTACTTACGGTTCAACCTGTATATTGTCACAGTCTACTATATACAGTCACGAAGCTTGAGTTTTGAGGGTGCTAGAAACAATAGACTGTGACGGTTCTATTTTGCATTGCCTGTAATGAGGCGATATTAGCGATCCTAGTGGTGAGCAACTATCTAATGTTTGCATATTTACTACGTATTGAGCTTCGCGACTGTATATACTAGACTGTGATATCGTCGTTGTTCCTGCAATAACTGCTATGTGACATATTTATTGATTTTCAAATTTTTGGTCTGTTAAACAACTTAAATAGTGATACAGCAAATAATAAAATCTGCTATATGTAATTATATTTCGTTTCGAAAATGTAAGAATTCACTGCCTCCTATGTACGGCTGTCATAGGATGAATAAATGTGTTTTTTCTTCCTACTGAAAAATTGTATATTTTGCACATAGGAGTTATTGCAGGAACAACGACGATATGTAAGCCAAGGCCTAACTAGACTCATGAGAAGAAAAAGAATTACGACTCAAAATAATTGCTGCCATTCCGACAAGAGTACGAACAATTACACTGTTAAAATTGCATTAAGATTCCTCTATGCACCTGGCAATGCAAACACTTCAGAAAATGTGAACGCACCAAGACGATACGAGGACATTAGCAGCTGGCCCGACATATGACCCCACAAACGGCAGCTTGATCGGCCTGCTACTGCTGCGGTGAAGATGCTATCGTCGTGCGATTTATTTCCCCGTGAGGGGTCCTCTGCTCGACTTTCTTCGAAGGCGGTCGGGCTCTCTTCTAATTGCGTACTTTGAAGTGGGGCACCTCTCACAGTTATCCGCAGCATACGAGGGATTCCTCTAACACACATCTTGTAATTTCAGGGTTAAGGATGAGAAATACTAAGTAGGATAGGGGTGACCAAACTTCACAGTGAATGATAGCTATTTTTTTTTTGAGTATTATTCCTTTTATGATTATTCTACAATACTCAGGCTACTCATCATCCAGAAAATGATAACAACAGTGAAGAAATAGTGTGATGGCATTAATATTACCTAATTTTTCTGAAAAAAAAACACTCTCGTGTGCAACGGATATTTGTTATATTTAATTGAATGTCTTACTTATTTGACAGAAAGCTTTTCAACTGCCGAGATAAATAATACACAGCTAACACAAAGCATTGTGAAGGAAATAGCCATAAGTGCCCTCAAAGGGTCGGTTCAGATATTGAGAAATCACTTGTATGGGAGTGATAATGGAAATTTCAAGTTATCTTAACCGATGGCTGTTGATTGGTTTAGACATCAATGCCAATAAATCCGTACTACTATTTTTCTCGCAGTATATGGCATTCAAATCATTCTAACCTCTCTGATGATATTTTTTCCCCCTTTCGTAACTGTAAATGGGCACATTGGGCACATTTTGTATATTCGATTCCCTAACCGTTTCAAATGTTTATCATTTTACCTTTTAGGTGTGTTTCCAATTGTATGTAATACGCTTTGTCAAATCTGGCAACCTTTTCATAAGGGAAGCTAAATTTATTTATTTATTTATTATCTATTTACATCAACTTACCTATTTTTAAATCCCAGGTTTTTAAGTTTTTTTTACTTGGTTATTTAACGACGCTGTATCAACTACGAGGTTATTTAGCGTCGATGGGATTGGTGATAGTGAGATGGTATTTGTCGAGATGAGGCCGAGGATTACATGACATTTGCCTTACGGTTGGGAAAAACCTCGGTAAAAACCCAACCAGGTAATCAGCCCAAGCGGGAATCGAACCCGCGCCCGAACGCAAGTCCAGATCGGTAGATAAGCGCCTTAGCCGACAGAGCTACGCCGGTGGCTGGCTTTTACGTTCAAATCGAGTTGAATTGGATTGATATTAAGGACCATAGTATTGTTTATTTTAGAAGATAAGTGAAACTGTCACCCCGATGTCATAGATTTGGGGCACGTACAAGAAGAACTCTATCGTTTACATTTTCTACTATTATCATAACCGACCAGAAATTGTTTCATATCACAGACGTTAAGGAAGAAGTGACATAATAAGACCAGTGATAACATGGAAACATTTATTTTGATGAGAGAACAGATCAAAGCGCAAAAACTCTGAATAACATATTGGCCGGAAAATAAGCCCAATTAATATACAGAGTGGAAGATTTTCAATGGCAGTAATGTCACAGATTAAATCATTTAGATAAAAGGAACATAATTTTCCTGTGTCATTTTTCGTTCTTTTAGTGGAAAGTAGACTTTGTTTCTATTAATAATATTGTAATGTCGCAGCAACTTCAGTAGCAATTGCCAGTGTATGAAAACACCCCTTCTTCGCAATAGTGAGAGGAAAATATGTAAGAAAATACTGCCTGCTGTTCTCTCCATTCTGTAAAACGCTCTACGTCTCCCGGTACTCAGGCAATAGGGTGAAGCACGCGTCTGAATTTCGGTAACACCGTTGTCCAACATCCATGACTTTAATGAGATTTATCAATAAATCACTTTAAATATTAAAATACTCTTAACCCGAAAACATGATAGAAACATTATGCAAAATACTGTACTTGTTAGAACGGAGAACTCAAATGTAAAGACGGTTCAAAAATTCATATGTAAAATTATTATTTCTCGGAAATCTTAGCGTAAAGAAATACAATGGTAGAGGACTTTTATATTTATACTATGCTAAGGATTCGTTCCTTGAAACGAGCACTTAACACCTTGAATAAGCCACACCGTTAAAATTTTGAGTACTCTATGGAGAAAAGAAGAAATAAGTGCGAAGAAAATTTCATATTAAACCTACATTTCAGACAGCTATAATAGAGTAATGCAGTAAAACGGAATCAGAATCATTACTCATATTCGGTTAGGAATTTTCTTTACATATTTCAAAAAGACTACAATATATTACTTTCAAGGTCATATTATCTCCTCATCTACATGAACTGAACTTGACAAATTTTCCTCTAATATTCGTTCAAAGGGATAAAAAACACTAACTGAAAACAAATGAACAAGAATTAAAATATCAGAAGTGCAAGGTAAAACATTGTATTTTATTTCTCTGTTGATTATTTAACGAATTCATATCAACAGGACGGTTATTTATCGTTGGTAAAATAGTAATAGTGAGATATTTTAACGACGTTTTATCAACTACTAGGTTATTTAACGTCGGTGAAATTGGTGATAGTGAAGTAACATTTGGCGAGATGAGTTCAAGGATTAACTACGAAATTACTCTACATTCGCCTTGTAATTAAAAGAACCTTGCAAGAAACCTAAGCAGGTAATCAGTCTAACTTGGACTCGAACTCTCGCTAAAGAATAGAACTACGAGTTCGGCACACTAGGCCCTGGTAGTGGAACAATGCATTGTTGAAAACTATCGACATATCGTTTCCATGTTTCCAGGTACACGTATTGCGTTACTTCATAAACAGAAATTAGTGTAATTTTAAATTACAATAAGTTGCATAATGCCATAGATTAATTAATCAATTTAAGTCCAGATGGCCTAAACTCCTCCAGAATAAATAAATATGACTCAAATAACATTTAAAGTCAAAGTTTCGCTACAAAGTATAGGAAGCCTAGTATAAGAAAGATATCTACAGAAATAGGGCAAACTTCAGTTTGGCACATTTCTATTAGGACGTTGCTTATACAGACGTGGACAAATTATTAGACTAAAACGTTATCTTGGAAACATAATATAATTCGTCATATCAACTATCAGTATAATTCACAGAGTCTTATTGTTGTAAATATGATTGTTTACATCTTCCGGTATATTTTTTCAATAGTTAAGTTTCTTTTCTGACTATGTTGGTACTACTGGTGTTTTAATTATATACTGCAGAATATATTCTCCCATGGCCTGCAAGAAGACCGGACATGAACGAAATTGAAAATCTGTGATCTATACTGAAGAAGAAAGAGAACAAAAAGAGGCTTACAACAAAACATGGACTTATTTAAGCACTGACCGATATCTGGCTAAATGATGCTGATATTCAAAGAAAGTGTCAAACTTTGGTTTCCAGAATCCCATACAAAATCAACGTGTTAATACAGAATGAATAAATGAATGAATGAATGAATGAATGAATGAATGAATGAATGAATGAATGAATGAATGAATGAATGAATGAATGAATGAATGAATGAATGAATGAAGCCACTGTGTCCCATGAAGGGCTAGGGCCTCCTACAGGAGGGGAAGCTCGGTTGGTGTGGTTCACATGATGAGCTATTTCACGTGAACAATATTCACATTCGCATTCACTATGTGAGATACACTAGAGTTTGTCAAATTTTAGATCTATATGAGTTTGTTCACTATCTGTCTCCACTCGTTCCTGTTGCGGGCGATGGTTGACCAGTTCCCTCCCAGCTGCTGCTTGAATGTATCTGCCCATCTTCTTCTTGGCCTGCCTTGTGTTCTCCTTCCTATGTACAGGTCCCACATGGTGGTTTCTCGCGCCCTCTGCCTTGTTGCTGCCTTGCTACATGACCACCCACTTCCATTTCGTTATGAGGGCTTTTTCTGTGATGTTCTAAGAAGCTGTAATTTTCTGCAGTGCCGTGTTGGAGACCTTGTCTCTCAGTGAAACGCCAACTATCTTCCTCTCCATTTTCCTTTGGCATATTTCGATGTTCGTCTTTTGCCTCTCTGTGAGGGCCCAGGTTTGGCAACCGTATGTTAGCACCGGGAATACACAGGAGTTAAGAGCCTCTAGTCTGAGTCTGCGGTTTATGGATATGTCTTTTTAGCGCCCAGAAGGTTTTCCAGGATTGTGTTATTCTCCTTTGTGTTTCTTTCTCCATCCCTTGATTAAGTGAGACAGTCTGCCCTAGGTAGATGTAATCGTCCACGTGTTCTATCTCTGTTCCTTGTACTGAGATTCAGGGAATGTTCACAAAATATTAGTAACCCCAAAACTCAATTTTCTGTTCATTATATCTGTGCGAAATACATATTTGTTCATTATTTCTACCAATAAATACAGCTTCGTTGCAGATATAAGTAATTTAGTCTAATAATTTTTCCACGTCTGTATAGGCCCAACACAATATAATCTCAACGTCTCTGTGAGGTTCCTGCAGTGTAAAAGTACGTTAATGATGAATCCTTCCTTGGGTAGAAGGCGGTCGGAGCGTGATGCCGACCACAACACTTCATCCTAGTGCCGAGGTCCATGCCCTCATGCGCCTTCGAGACGTATGAAAGATACCTTTACCTTATGTACAGTTCTTGCTTACAATGTCAAGCCTTAAGTCTTGATAGTAATTTACTCACCCCTGAATTAGCAGAATTGAATTCCTGAATGACATCGTGCTACAGCGAGGAGAAGGTTGAAGAGATGAGATGGCGTCTCGCAGAGATGAGAAAAGAAACCATGACAATAAACGTTCATCAAGACCGCGGAATTTGTCCTACTTCCAGGTACAACTGCGGCAGAGGAAGATGAAGTCTCGTAAATGTGTCAAATTACGATGTATCAACTCGTCACTCACTTGACAGCACAATGGTTTTCTGTAATATATCCCTTGTGACAAGAGTCTTACAACGAAAATAACTGAATACCGTACCTGTTTGTATTGTATTCCGTGTAGATATCCTCAACTTGATATGAGATAGAATACGCAATGCCTTAAACGTCTCTAAATCATTTATAACTTCCAGCAATAAATATTTAAATTCTGCCCTGTCGTAGCTCAATCAACTAACGCGTTCTATGGAAAATGTTCTGGAGTTCGATTCCGGAGAATAATTTTTCGATTTTCGGTTAAGGCATCTATAAGACAGGCTTTTTCCAAGAGGTCTACTCAGTTTCTACTACAATCCTTATTTCATTAACCTTAGTATAACGGTACGAGGACTAACTCTGAAAAGGATAAATAATTTTCAATTGAGAGCATATAACTAAAAAAACGACGTCTAAGTTTAGATTTCAATAACTTTTTTTCAATGTAATTGTGGTTTAGGCAACTCTGACACTGAGCCACTCAATTGTATGTAAATTTCCAATCCGGCATTAGCCTTTGAGAATGAAGGAAACTATGAAAAACCCCAAAGCATATTTTCCGACCACGGGTTTGAACCCGGGACCTCACGAATGAGAGTCTGAAACGCTACAGTCTAAGCCAGGCGTGGCGAAAATGTGACTCGCGAGCACATTGTAGTTCGCAATTATAGTTATGCATTTCTCTTGCTTCCTACCTCCCCCAACCCCATCCTCTCACTCACTGGAATCAAACTCCGTTCCATTTGTATTTGTCTTTGACCTGCGAGTGGCGTATCATTGCAATGTCTCTCTCGAAACCATGTACCTCTACAAAAACGAAAGTTTCAAGTAGGATGGGAGGACGCATTTTTTTGCTGCCAATATGATGAGAATATTACATGTAGGCCTATCATTTGTTCACAAGTATTACGAGGAAAACGGTTGTATAACATAATACGGCATTACTACATGTCACTCATGAAACAAAAGATTAAGTGTTGTTGTTGTTATCATCATCATCATCATCATCATCATCATCATCATCATCATCATTATCTCTGTACGTCTATACTTTTTCAACAGATGTACGAATAATGCGGTTAACTCACAGATTTACAAAGTGATTTTAAATGAAAGCTAGATGTAAAGACTTGACAAATGTTGAACTTTTCAAATCTTTTCCAAAAAATAAATATCTGAAGCTTCGTTCTTTCGCTTGCTCTGGTGAAGCCATGTTCGCTACAACTTATGTTTGTAAAAAATTATTTTCAACATTAAAATAGTAAAAACCAAATTTAAATCACGACTGGACAGACAAATACCTTCGTGATCAACTACGACTGGCAGTATGATACAATTCTAATTTTGAAACTCTGTCGCAGAGACATTCTGAAGACAGTTAATTTTAGGTTGTGATAATGTGTCCAATGTTTTCTTATTCATTTCTTTCTTCGTTACACGAACATTAGTTTGTAATCTTATACTGTATAAAATTATATCTAAATGATTGACGTAAGGAAAATGAAAATCCGTTAATAAGCCAGACAGTTTCTTCACTTCCCCTTCGGGTGTCCGCCTCCCTCCATAGGTGCTATGCACGTTGCAGGTTACACAGTGGCTCGGCGCACGATCACATTTTCGCCACAGTTGGTCTAAGCCAACTCGCTCGGTTACACAGTTCTTATCGTCTTCAAAGAGGTGTAAAAAGAAAACAGTTAATGGAATTGGTTTCAAATGACGAGGCTGCGGTAAAATCCATCAATTTTAAGACAGCTTTTACGCTTATAGACGGAACTGGCCGTACGTGTGCCTCCTCACGTGTCTTGTTCGAGCAGGGTAATAGAAAGCGGAGTTCATAAATTTTTATGCTACGAATTACATCTTTCTCGAGTCGGGAGTGGCGGGTCCAAACCCGTGACTGCAGCCGGCAGGTCTTTTCGTGAGCTCCCGGTCTACCTTGATACTCGTAATTACACGCTGAACTTGACACTGGCGCATTACGAAACTTGATTTCGTCTGGCAGTCGTGTGGGTTTTGTTTGTATACGCCGGGCTCATTCACAAACTGACATGTATTTGTACACAGCAACTGGTTTCATGTGCCGGCAGGTTTAGTTGTGTCCTTCGACTCAAGTTCAAAGACAATGACCGCTTACAAGGAAGTAAAAAATGTGTTTACACATCAGCAGGACCCGTACGTTGTCATAAATAAAGTCTTACAAAAGAGTTAAGTATTTCAAGAATGATGCATTGTGAATATTGATGAAGAAGAGAAGTTGAGAGCAAAACTATATTATTAGACGACAACTCCTGGTAGAATAGTTGCTGTGATCTCAAAACGTCAGAGGAAAACCTAAAAATTATTTACCATTAAGCCTAATCACTGTTTTCAACAAAGCCGTCTCATAACAAAAACTTAAAGGGCGTATTTAAATAAATAAATAAATAAAACTTTCCCATATCTCATTCTCCGGAAGTTTCGGAGATATCGCCATATGTCTGAGAGTTTCCCAACTTGATAAAATTGTGAGTTTTGACATCTAAATATCCCCCGAAGTTCAAAATGTTGAAACCGCCACTGCCTTTGTGCAACATTTTAAAAATGAGGAGCCTTTAATTCCAGTACGATCTTCACTGGTTAGGCACCTAATATAACATTTTTTTAACGTTATTCACTGATCCTCGGGAGGAAATTAAACACAGAATAAATATGGGAAATGCCTGTTATTATTCGGTTGAGAAGCTTTTATCATCCAGTCTGCTGTCCAAAAATCTGAAAGTTAGAATTTATAAAACAATTATATTACCGGTTGTTCTTTATGGTTGTGAAACTTGGACTCTCACTTTGAGAAAGGAACATAGGTCAAGGGTGTTTGAGAATATGGTGCTGAGGAAAATATTTGGGGCTAAAAGGGATGAAGTTATAGGACAATGGAGAAAGTTACACAACACAGAACTGCACGCATTGTATTCTTCACCTGACATAATTAGGAACATTAAATCCAGACGTTTGAGATGGGCAGGGCATGTAGCACGTATGGGCGAATCCAGAAATGCATATAGAGTGTTAGTTGGGAGACCGGAGGGGAAAAAGACCTTTAGGGAGGCCGAGACGTAGATGGGAAGATAATATTAAAATGGATTTGAGGGAGGTGGGATATGACGATAGAGAATGGATTAATCATGTTCAGGATAGGGACCAATGGCGGGCTTATGTGAGGGCGGCAATGAACCTCCGGGTTCCTTAAAAGCCAGTAAGTAAGTAAGTATTCACTGATCCAAGTGCCGCTCTAACATCCAGTGACAAACGACATAGATACTTCCGTGGAGAAAAAAAATGTTATGTTCTATTTGACGCTCGCAACTGCCGAGGTTATATCAGCGTCGCCGGTGTGCAGGAATTTTGTCCCGCAGTAGTTCTTTACTGTACATGCCAGTAAATCTACTGACACGAGCCTGTCGCACTTAAGCACACTAAAATGCCATTGATCTGGCCTGGGATCGAACCCGCAACCTCGGGCATAGAAGGCCAGCGCTATACCAACTGCGCCAACCAGGCCAACTTCCGTGGAGATCTTAACAGTATCGTTGTTAGACATCCCCTAGAAAATCTATAGTAATTTGGGTCTCCCAATTCTCGACTTTTCTAACATCGTATGTCAAGAAAAGACAATGAAATATTTTTAAGTAGTCAAGCAAACCAAAAGCTGCCGTCGACCAATGAGCCCAATCGATTTTTATGGCATTTAAGTGCTTAAATGCGACAGGCTCATGTCAGTAGATTTATTGGCATGTAAAAGAACTCCTGCGGGACAAAACCATGACAATAACCTCTGCAGTTGCGAGCGTCGTTAAATAAAACATAACATTTTAATAGCTGCCCTCAATTGAGGCGCTCAGCGCACAAATGGCCCAATCCACAAAATTAAATATATTTCCACTTTACCTCTTTGTAACAATGCACGAAATGCGATATACATGTATAAACAATAAATGTCGTGCAATGTTGATTAGGCCGATTCACACGTTGAAGAGAACAATATCCGGAGGTCTTCAAAGCAATAAACTCAATATGCAAATTTTGTGGATTGGGCCATTTGTGCGCTCAGCGCCTTAATTTAGAGTTGCCGTAAGACACAGCATATTATAACCAGTATTATAAAAAATATTAATGTAATTTACAGTTTAAAAAAATATATGTAAGCCTATATTATTTTTTTTGCCTGTCCCTTTTCTCTGATATGCAGTTATACCTTTGGGTGATAGTCTTTTTATTTCCTATACATTCTAAAATTCCCAGTGGCAGGTTGAACCTCAGATTAAAAGATAGCCTTATTAGTAATTCAATCTCATTACCTGATCTTTAATGGTAATTCATTACATACTAATTTCTTTTTTCAGATATTCGTTCTGATAATCCAAAATTTGCACTGTTCTTATTTTTATTTCTAATAGCTAGCATTATTTTTAAATACTGTATATTAGTACTTTATTTATACATATTAGTTTAAACTGCCACTCAGTTTGTATTTCACCGTTTAATTAATAATTCATGGTATTTAATTTTTTAACTTATAACTAAAGTATCTTACATTTAATTTTCATCAAGCACAATTTTTGTAGCTCTTATGTTTATCCATATTTATGTATACATACTTCTTGCTGGTTGAGTGAAGGGAAGGCATTACGGCCGTAACTCTGTAACTAAAATAAATTATTATTATTATTACTACTACTACTACTACTACTACTAAACTGACATACAGACCACCGCCGTGAAGTAATTTTTAGCATGCCTGACGTGAAACGAGCGGTACCGAGTTAAAATCCTGGTGGGACAAGTTACCTGGTTGAGATTTTTCCGGGGTTTTCCCCTCAACTTATTAAGAGCACTTTCATCTCATTCAGACGCTAGATAACCATAGCAGTTGATGAAGCATAGTAAAATAATCACTTAAAAAACTGAAACACCAATTGACAAGGCGTGTCCTTGCTCGATACTGGAATATCCGGATATTTACGGCGCTATTTTTCTACAAATTGCTAGCGGAATACTAATTCTCATATATTATTTTATTTAAACTCAGAAAATTATTACTGCATTACACACAAGTATATTTTCTTCTGTACTGTTCTACATAGTTCCCCTATGTTCAAATGTAAAACAATAATGAATAATAGATGGGCCTTAAGTAAATCAATAATACATTTTCAAACTCATTAGTAAAGTTATATTTTATGAACACTCTGTGCATAGGCGTCACCAAGGCTGAAAAGAACAAAAAGAAAACAACAATAATAATAATAGCTGACAGAGCTCTGCCACACACCTTTCAATTACACTGCCCAAGACGCACTTTGTCACCAATGATAAAAATACATCTTTATCTGAAGTCACTCATTCTACTATGACCTAGGGTCTACGTCTGTGGAGAGTGTACACATACTCATTATAGCAATTATATTACAGAATTATGGGCGGGTACCTCAGATGAACAAACACAGCTTAGATGCATATAGGTTTCGACAAACCTCTTGTTACGTCATACTTGAGGGACATCAATTATAAGACTCCAGTATGAGTAATTACAGTTTATTCTAACATTTTAATCGGACAGCTGAGCCCATCCCCACCATATCCAGCATATAAGCGACGGAACTTGCAATTACATCTAAAAACAAATAAAATACGTAAATAGTGTATAAACAGTGTGAAGAGTATAGCCTATATTGACAGGAGATATAAATAGAAAAAAAAACTATGGTAAGTTAGAAGGTTATAGAATGGAAGTGCAATTTCCATCCATCGACTTCATTTGCTGTAAAATATTAAAAATTGTAAATATTATTTAACAATAAATGTATTTATTTTAAATGTTGAATAGCATTTATTTACGACCCGCTTTAATAAAAAAATAATCTCTCCATAATAATAATAATAATAATAATAATAATAATAATAATAATAATAATAATAATAATGGGTATCTCACATTTGAAGGATGCAGGAGGACAGGATACCATATAAGTTTTGGAAATATAAACCTCGGGGAAGAAGAGATATTGAAAGACCAGCCAAAAGATGGATGGACCAATTTCAGTAGCTGCTACAGGAATTAATTTCCTAATGCATGAAGGATGATGATGATGATAATGAGCAACATAAAATTGGGGTCCCTTCAATTAAGATAATTTCAGCTGCCGAGTTCCATGTGGGCTTTCGTCCCAGTAACAGAAGAGGCAGTTTCCGGCAATAAATGTGAGGTGTACATTTGCGAATGTCTCTTGTAATTACATACAGATTTAATTGATTAATCCTCATTACTACCAGACTCTCTCTTCAGAAAATAATCTCACATGATCTGCCCAGTGTCGAATCGGGGTCCTTGTCTTAAGAAACTTTTAGCTGGCATTGCTTCATTTGGGTTTCTGCCCTAATAAAGAAGAGGCAGTTCCTGACAATGAATGTACAGCATATATCCGTTAAATAGAGATATGATTGGTTAAAAACGTATGTCACCAGACTACCCCTCCACAAAATAATCTCATAAAATCTTCCCGGTGTCGACTTGAGGTTCCTTTGCTGAGAAAACGTCAGATGTCAAAGCTTCATCAGTAACAGTCGAGGTAGTTTCTTGTAATGAATATGAGTTTACGCTCGTCAAGTGGCTCTTGTAAATGTAGCAATTCCATAGGTTAAAAATCCGACTCTACCAGACTTTCTCCACAAAAGAGTCTCACAGGACTTGCGCAGCATCAAATCTGGGTTCTTCCAGTTGAGATACTGTCAACTGGCCGATCTCAATTTGAGCTGTCGTTCCTGTAAAAGGCAAAGCAGTTTCTGGCAATAAATGTGAGATCTGGATTCGCGAATGCCTCTTCTACTCGTAAACAGAGACTGACACCAGACTCTCCCTTCACAAAATACTGTCACAGGATCTGCCCAGCGTCGAATTGCGGTCCTTGTCTTAAGAAACTTTCAGCTGGCATTTCTTCATTTGGGTTTTCGTCCAGTAAAAGAGAAGCAGTTCCTGGCAATGAATGTGAGGCGTACATTCGTGAAACGGAGATTTGATTGGTTAAAAACCTGATGTCACCAGACTCTCCCTTCACAAAATAATCTCGTAAGATCTTCCCGGCGTCGAATCGAGGTTCCTTTGCTGAGAAACCGTCATCTGGCCGAGCTTCATTTGGGCTTTCGTCCCAGTAAAAGAAGAGGCAGTTTCTGGCAATGAATGTGAAGTGTACAACATATTATTTAATATGTGCCAAAAAGAAGCAGGTTGGAGAAAAGCGCAGGCACCATCGACTGTCGTGCTAGATGTGGAAAGCATATCCAATGAGCGGTCACACTTACGTGACAGAGCCGGCTCCATCAATCAACCCGTGCTGGGATGAGCACCACCTGCTCTCTAATTATACGTGCCTCTTAGACTTTCATTTTTCTCGCAGTGATGAAAATATTCTGCTAGGCAGTCCAGGCGGGCTTGCGATCTGATAACGCTCACAATGGCACCGCAAGAACAGGTACCTTCGTGTACAGATGACATTGCATATTATAGCGATAATGTCGTGGCTGCGTTGCTTCGAGGAGAAAAGGAAGACAGGAATTCACAATGCACAACCTGTTACCAAGCTCAAGAAAGTAGATATCTAGAATGAACGGAACTAGATGTTCCCGAAACTCAGAGATAATCAGTGGCGGCTCGTGGTCTAAAAGTCTTGTGGTACACAAATCATTAAAAGCACTTGATCCGCTGTGTTTGTTGAAATTTTCAGAATTGAATTTCGTTATGAGCTGTCTTCGTGCTTGTGTATTTAAGACATAAATTAGTTTCCAAGTCTTAATTAACATTTTCTTATCTCAAATCTGAAAATAAACATATTTACAAATTAAATTAATGTTAGTACAGTATTCAACAAATGTTCACTTTTAATGGTACTGGTATAAACAGCACTCTTCAAAACAATCCACTCGTCTAGTTGATGTTAACAAATAACTTGACTTAAACAGTAAGAGTAGTGTTGAATCAAAACGAGCTCAGTCCATGCGCAGAATAAATGCTGTTTGAAATGGATTCCCCCTATTTCTACAGCAATAAATCGACCTGTGAAATCCGTTTCTTTCATACAGCGCTTCTTCAGACTGTGAAGGAGCGCTTTCTGAAAGAAACGGATTTTACAGATCGATTTATTGCTACAGAAATAGGGGGAATCGTTTCAAACAGCATTTATTCTGAGGATGGACTGAGCTCTTTTTGATTCAACACTCCTATGTACCTGAAAACAATTCACACTACCAAATAAACCCTCATAAAAATACACTTCAAGATAATTTACATTAGGCCTATTCATTTCACGTTAACAAACTGAAATAAACATTAAGCAGGCTTGGAAACAATCCCCATTTCAAATCATGCTAAAATACATGATATAGAAAATAAATCGCATATTTACTGGATGTAACAGCAAATAAACTTGAAAATAATTCGCAAAATAATTCAATTTTCTTAAAGAAAACTGAAAACATAAACAAAAAATACACATAAAATATTCACATGTTAGATTCAAGATAAACTGGTATAAAGGCGCTTGACAACAATTCACATATTCAGTTCATGATAAAAAAAAATATGATATTAATAGCAAATCCACTTGACAAAACACATGTTCAGTTTACAATAAAAACTGATAATAGCAAATCCGCTTGACAACAATTCACATGTTCTATTCATGATAAAACACCGATATTGACATAAAGTTCTCTTGACAACAATTCACATGTTCACTAATAACTGATATTAATAAACTAGCAAATCCATTTGACAAGAATTCACATGTTCAGCGCATGGTAACAAACTAATGTAAACAGCAAGTCCGCTTGACAACAATTCACATGTTCAATTCATGATAAAAAAACTGATATTGACAGAAAGTCCTTTTGACAACAATTCACATGTTCACTGATAACTAATATTAATAGGTTAGTAAATCCGTTTGACAAGAATTCACATGTTCAGCGCATGGTAACAAACTAATGTAAACAGCAAGCCCACTTGACAACAATTCACATGTTCAATTCATGATAAAAAAACTGATATTGATAGAAAGTTCTTTTGACAACAATTCACATGTTCACTGATAACTAATATTAATAGGTTAGTAAATCCGTTTGACAAGAATTCACATGTTCAGCGCATGGTAACAAACTAATGTAAATAGCAAGCCGTCTTGACAACAATTCACATGTTCAATTCATGATAAAAAAACTGATATTGACAGCAAGTCATCTTGACAACAATTCACATGTTCACTGATAACTAATATTAATAGACTAGCAAATCCGTTTGACAAGAATTCACATGTTCAGCGCATGGCAACAAACTAATGTAAATAGCAAGCCGTCTTGACAACAATTCACATCTTCATGATAAAAAAAAAACTTATATTGACAGCAAATCATCTTGACAACAATTCACATGTTCACTAATAACTGATATTAATAGACTAGCAAATCCGTTTGACAAGAATTCAAATGTTCAGCGCATGGTAACAAACTAATGTAAATAGCAAGCCGTCTTGACAACAATTCACATGTTCAATTCATGATAAAAAAACTGATATTGACAACAAGTCATCTTGATAACAATTCACATGTTCACTAATAACTGATATTAATAGACTAGCAAATCCGTTTGACAAGAATTCACATGTTCAGCGCATGGTAACAAACTATTGTAAATAGCAAGGCCGCTTGATAAAAAATCACGAAGACAAACGGCTATTAATAGTAAGACCACTTGACAAAAATGCATCTTCAGCTCACGATGACAATCTGATATTTAATAGTAAGTCCTATTGACAAAGAATCACATCTTCAGTTTACGACATCATAAACAAACAAACAGCAAGCACTGTAAAAATAAATCATATGATTAGTTCACAATGTGAAATAGACTGATACAAACAGCAATAATCGTGGAAACTTTTTGGATGTACACTTCGCACTAAGAAATAAAGTGATATACGAGTGAGTAGACTATAAATAAAACGCTTCTACGTAACACATATCGTAAGTTCACAATAGAAAATAAACAAAAAATATAAGTTTATCGAAAAAAAAAGAATCAAAATAAATCAAGAATATGAAAATTACATAGACTTAATTTACACATTAGCGCTTTAAATGCTGAACCACTAAGCCCTGAAGCATGGTGCCTGACTTATGAATTGCTCTCCACGTGCATATACGAGGATGTAATTTTCCTACAAAGTATACAGTATTCTTTGTTCACTTAATCCCTGGAACAAGGCCTATAGCTTCTTTCATGTCCTAACTCTTTTATGAGAGAAAGATGTACTTTCTAAAATTTTCAAGTCATAATATAATATAGGAATATTTTTGTAATGTAATGTCATTAAATAATGTTCACATTTTCCTAAGCTCTATTCATTTCTTGGACAACAATAGCAGAAGACACATTCTACTTCTACGTTGAAATTTCCTGGTGTTCAAAGAACGGGATTATGTTTTACAAGAGGTCGGAATATGTGTCCCTTTCAAAATGCCAAACAATTGTCTCCGTTCTCACATGTATTAAGTGTTGTGACAGATTTATTTGGTAATGTTTACAACCACATGTTGAGAGTTTACGTACTTATGTGTGGTACTTCTGCTACAAATTTACACGATGTTATATTACTTGAAGGTAAAAGTTGGTAAACATTCATCCATTAATTTTATGTGATGTAACGTCATTATTTACTTACTTACTTACAAATGGCTTTTAAGGAACCCGGAGGTTCACTGCCGCCCTCACGTAAGCTCACCATCGGACCCTATTCTGAGCAAGATTAATCCAGTACCTATCATCATATCCCACCTCCCTCAAATCCATTTTATTATTCTTCTCCCATCTAGATCTACGTGTTTGCCTCCTTCAGATCTTACAACTACACTATATATACATTTCTGGATTCACCCATATGTGCTACATGCCCTGTCCTCTCAAATGTCTGGAATTAATATTCCTAATTATGTTAGGTGAAGAATACAATGCGTGAAGTTCTGCGTTGTGTAACTTTCTCAATTCTCCTGTAACTTCATCTCTCTTAACCCCAAATATTTTTACTAAGCATCTTTTTCTAGAATAACCTTAACCTCTGTTCCTCTCTCAAAGTGAGAGTCCAAGTTTCACAACCGTACACAACAGTCATATAACTGTTTTATAAATTCTAACTTTCAGCTTTTTCGAGAGCAGACTATAACGTCATAATATTTTATAGAATGAAACCTTATTTTTTCCTTCATAAATGAAAAGGTAAGAATCACTTTTAAACACTGCACCTGTTTACTTTGAAATGTCAAAAAATAAGATGAATAGCAATGAGCGGCGTAAAGAAAGTGAACTAAATAAAATTCTGCAACGACCCTTAATTGCGATGATAACTATATAGAAATTTCTAATAAATTATAACGTTCTTAGAGCTGTTTTTACAAGACGTAAAGCCATTAAACGGCACCCATGATTTTACTTATTTACTAAACTAACCTTTTAGAATATGAACCGGCGAACGTTTGATACAATTGCTTTATTCAACCAATGGGTACGAATTACACGTGTAATACTGAGCTATTATGGAAAGGTTGCCTTAATTTTATTGATAATGGTATGTTTTTACACGCCTAGAAAAATATTAACAACGTTAACTTTCACAATTGTTCCTTTTAAGAGTACACTTTTCTTGTTAGTCATCAAGGGTAAACACTCTACCTCGTTTCTTATGCTGTTATTTAACCATTCAATTACATAAACACTTTCAATGTCCAAACAACTGAGATAGAACAACGAAAGGACAAATACGGAAATGAATAGGTCTACTTTAAACAAGGTGGAAAAATTATATAAAAGCAGATACAGCATATACAATACCATTTGTTAACATGCAAGTATAAACGTGTTTTCATACATTATTTTTTGTACGACAGCATTATAAAACAATTAATAAATAAATAACGTCAGATTTGTAGTGATGGGTGGTTTGTTTTCATGGTCTATGAAGAAAGGGTTGCTATGACAATGATGTATTATATATTATAGCGTGGAAAATCGTTTCATAATATTTTTATGCGAGATCGTGCGTATTTGCTTGGTTTCCGCACAAAACCAATCCGCGGTAAGTCTAAAATTCCACATTCAGTATTCCCAACCTAACACACACAACAATTTCTCACTTCTTACCGCTTAAGTGACATGTTGATTTTACTGCTTTAGGCTTTTAACAAATTAATTTTAGAGACGTTCAATATAATAATAATTATAAATTGGAAACTTACCACTGCAATTTCACCTAAATTGCACTGTTAATTATTGTTTTTAAATATTTGCAAAAATTAGTAAACTCTACATCTCCACTAAAGTTACTGCATTTGTGATGCATGTAATATTAAGGAAGCCGTCTGTTTAAGTTCGCATTTGTAGACTGGGGGAAAAAAAGACATATATCACGGCCTGCTGGAGTATAGTAAACACAGAAAACATTTTAAAGCAACAATGTTGAAGATAGATATTTTTGTTTTGCAAATTTGCCGTCATTGAACAGAAACCAAGATGGAGATTTCATTGCAACTAATTAGAAATTCCTCTTTCAGGTATGTAATAAACGATCTTCGCACAAAATAATGCACGATACACGAGCGGTATGTTTTCTTTCAATTCTCGGAAATTAAAAAAGCTCAACTACGTTTCGTTTTTTCAAACTTTTCCTGGAACATGAAATCTTCAACATACCGCTCTTGCAACGCATATTACTATTACGACACTAGTTTAATAATGTGACATATTATACACGATTCTGACTAACGATAAATGTTGTTTATAATGTTGATGTACAAAAAAATGCAGATACTTGACAATATATTCTTCGTTTGTTTCCTTATATTTCCAAAGTATCTAACACAATATTAGTTTTATGTTTATTCCTTTATCTACTTCTGCATATTTCTTAGTCCTACTTAGAAATCTCATTTAATTGACCATGATCCTATAATATCTTATTTTCGTACAGTCCAGGCTTCCAACATGTGGATACATATAAACAGATTGTTGATTTGAAACTTCAGAGGCTATTATTTAGAAACAAATAAGTAATTACAAAGCTATAATGGAGAAATGGTGAAATGGGCATTTCAGAAAAAAAAAAGTATTTCGAAGAAAATCCTCCTTCTAGCAACATTGGCGCATTGTTAATCGAATGCGAAAGAGTGGGCTTTCTATGACGAAGATATGATTTATCTCAACTTGCTGAAACAGCTCGCTAATCCTTAAGTCATCTTCACATGTTATGGTACCGCTTCGGCTCAAAATCGGCTCTGCGTGCATGAAATACGTATGTCGTTTCACTCTTTCACAGTGCATGCACGCAGTGTAGAATCTGCTCATCCATCACTGTTCTAAGGCTAACGATATCTGATAAACTTCTGAAATCGACACAAGAGCTTAAATTTACCATCTTTAACGCCAGAAACAAATGACAGGGACGTATTCAACTGACAAGATTTCTTTTATTTACAAGAAATATTTCAAGACAAGAAAATGCTCGATTGATCCATAATAAAATATAAATCCATAACTGAATTTACGGTATATGTAATTACTGCGAATATCTTCAATTCATTCTTCTTAAAAAAAGGAAAGCAGAAAACTGCACTTAAGGCCCATTCACAATGAAAATTAAACATAAACATAACGTAAGCATAAAACCTTGTGTCCATGTTATTTAATGAAAGCATTCACAATGAATTACATAAACTTAATCTTAATCATAAGACATTAACATGAAAGTTTGCAAACTCCAAACTTTCATGGTTATGTTTATGCGATTTGGAAACAGTACACAAGCGGAAAGCGTGTTTTCATTTTTTTTTAACATCTCATGGGCTTTGCCTACAGGCAATATTTTGATCTATTGGCCGTGATGATAGCTAGGCGCGCAACATGGAATCATATGACGAAAAGTTGATTATTTTACATCTCCGTTTCTTTGATTTCAAGTATTGAAAGCCATATACTGATGCCATTGTAGTTATTAGAAACATAAATTGAATAGCTACATCGTCAGTCATTGTGCAATTCTCCATTTTCATGTAATAGATTCTGTAGTTTTGTTGATTCGGTATGTTTGTTTCCACACATGTGTTATGTTTACGTTATGTTTAATTTTTATTGTGAATGGGCCTTGGCTACTTAAGTTTGTGGCATATGTTTATGTGCTTATGCTAATGTTTACGTTATGTTTAATTTTCATTGTGAATGAGCCTTTAGCCTTCTGAGTTCTGAGAGTATACCATACCATATGAAGGGTTCAGAACCATAGTGGGACAAGCGCCATTTACTATAACCGTAGAAAACAAGGGTTAAAATGAAGTTATTACCACAATTCAATGGAAACATACAGCAAGAAAAATAAAGCATATCCATTAAAACTAAATGATGTCAATCTTCATTAAATTATGGCATTCGCTTAACTTTAACCCTTGCTTTCTCCGTTTTTAATAAATGGCGCTTGGCCCACTATGGCTCTGAACCCTTCATATTTCATACATGATTATGATATAAGATGTACAGAGACCTGAAGTATAATATAATATACTTGAATTTGTGCTCTAACTGTAACCCGCAGAATTTTTTCAGCATTTTCACTCATGTCGTCCACACCTGTGGAGTAACGGTTAGCGCGCCTGGCCGCGAAACTAGGTGGCCCGGGTTCGATTCCCAGTCGGGGCAAATTACCTGGTTGAGGTTTTTTTTCGGGATTTTCCCTCAACCCAATATGAGCAAATTATGAGTAACTTTCGGTGCTGGACCCGGACTCATTTCACCGGCATTATCATCATCATCTCATTCAGACGCTAAATAACTTGAGATATTGATAAAGCGTCGTAAAATAACCTACTTAACCCTCATGTCAGTGACTTTTTTTGAAGTGTACAATTATATTGAACTTTAAAAATACAACAACAAATGTCTCAGGACTCAGGAGGATAAACTAAGCACCGTGGTTCTTTCTCGAGCCTGCTCGATTACGTCATCCTCAAAGACGAATAACCATTGCCGTATAATGCAAGGGGCGAAGACAAGCAACTCTCTGTTATTACACTATAATTATGACGGTCGTTATCGCCGCATGAATTTAATGTTAACCTCTCTCATTTACTCTAATTAAACTCCGTCATGGGTTCGCCAGCGTGAATTGCAGGTAGCGAGCTACGGGCCTCCAATTAATTTCAGACTCAAGATTGCCCATATACGATACTATTGTTACACTGTAATGAACTGGTCCTCGAAGAGATTCGAATGTAGCATCTCAATTCTTCTAGAGCTGCAGTTTTATATCGAGGACTATCGTTGATTTTATGAAGACTTCCTAGTGGATTTGGCCACCCATTGCTTTATTACAAGGCAGGAGTAACGCATCTGTCAGCTTATTATCATCTCTGCTTTTATTATGGTAATCGCGGAACGTGGTGTTTACTCTCAGGTCGGGTCTCTGTCTTCACGTCCTGCATTTTCTCAACATAAAATCATTGCATCATATTGTTTTTTACGACCTTCTACTGAAACTGTTCTGAGACTTGTAAAGCAGTTAATTATAGAAAATAAACAGATTACATCATCGCCCAAAAAAAAGGAAGAGTATAATATTGGAAACAGTCCCGCTCCGTGGCGTTGTGGTCTAAGGCATCCTGTCTAGGACTCGCGTTACGGAATGCGCGCTGGTTCGAGTCCTCATGGGGGAAGAAATTTTCTCATGAAATTTCGGTCAGTGTATGGGACCGATGCCCAGCATCGTGATGCACTTGGGGAGCTACCATAGATAGCGAAAATCAGGTTTCGCAAACCAGTTATAACGGCTGGGGGAATCATCCTGCTAACCACACGATACCTCCATTCTGGTTGGATGATCGTCCACCTCTACTTCGGCATGTGGACATGAGGCCAGCAGCCGGCTGGTTGGTCTTGGCCCTTCATGAGCTGTAGCGCCATGATTTACTTTACTTTACTTACAATTGGAAACAAATTTCTGCAGACTGTAATTCTGATAGATTGGAAAAGTCTGAAGTTGGCTTACATAATCATACATGAAATATTAGTGCGGACCTTTGACTATAATAATAATAATAATAATAATAATAATAATAATAATAATAATAATAATAATCCGTGACTCTATAGTCCCCACGATACCTCCATTCTGGTTGAATGATCGTCCACCTCTGCTTCGGCATGTGGATGTGAGGCCAGCAGCCGTCTTGGCCCTTCATACACTTTGCTTTACTTCACTTTACTTACAAATGGAAACAAATTTCTGCAGATTGTAATTCTGATACTTGTAGGTTGGAAAAGTCTGAAGTTGGCTTACACAATCATATATGAAATATTAGTACGGACCTTTGACTATAATAATAATGATAATAATAATCCGTGGCGCTACAGCCCGTGAAGGGCTCAGACCGACCCACCCGGCTGCTGGCCTCACGCCCACATGCCGAAGCAGAGGTGGACGATCATCCAACCAGAATGGAGGTATCGTGTGGTTAGCGCGATGATCCCCCAGTCGTTATAAATGGCTTTCGCAACCGGATTTAAAATAAAATGTAAGTGCATCACGATGCTGGGTGGGCACCGTCCCATACACTGGCCCAAATTTTATGAGAAAATTTCTTCCCTCATGAGGATTCGAACCAGCGCGCAGTCCGTAACGCGAGGATGCCTTAGACCACGACCCCATTGTGCGGGACACCTTTGACTATATAAAATAAAACGTAAATGAACTTTACTTTCCATGTTATTTGCAGGAGCTGTTTTATTCTTTTTTTCTCTCTTCCGGAGGAGGCCCCGCAAACAAGCATCGCTGCCTTAGGCTTATTGTGCAACCTCCTTATATTGGGATGCTTCTGAAGTCCTTAGGACAGCTCTACAATCACATGATTCACTCTTGGTGCCAGCGTATCGATTCAGCCACAGAATACAGTTCTGACAGGAGTCCACACCTCCCTCTCCTTGTCATGTTCCTCTGCAGCCTCCTCAGATCGATTAAATAAGTTCGCAATTCATGTGATTTTATTCTGCTGGATTCTTTAACCAGAAGACCACGCCCCCGTCGATTCCGCAATTCACCAAGGCGCCATCTATTCGAGGGAGCTAAACTCCTACAGTCTACCACATTCCACTATTGAAATTCCTGCGGCTTCTTGGAATCTGTGCAACTCCCGCAAACAGATGCCACCTGTAGGCAAACCCCGGACCACGTCCGCCATTCCTGCTAGTCGACCTGTAATTTTTAAGGATGATTCGTGAAATGATGCTAATAAATATGTAATGAGTTTGAGATTCAACATCGAAAATTACCCAGCAATTCTGCTTCAAGTGATTGAAGGAAAGCCTTGAAGAAAACCCAACCAGGATTTGAACCCGGTGTCCGCTCGTTTCACAGTCAGGCAAAATAACAGTTACTACACAGCGGTGGAGTTATTATACTTATTTTGATCAATAATTATTTATCTTTCGCCAAACTAAGTTCAACAAGTTTGATTGAGTAAAACCGCGAGCTACATTTAAGTAAGTGTTTATACAATCAAAAATCATAGTTTAGCTTAATTCGAAGTTAATTTCATTGCCTGATATCAGATTAATTTGGTTACAAAATTGGTCCTTAGAGTTCCAATTCTCTTCAGAGCGTTAGGAAATTTATTGTGACATTCGTAACAGCACTGAGCAAGGTTGATTTTTGTCCAGGTTTAAGATACAATTTTTTAAAAAAGAAAGTCATAACAAAATAGCCTTAATTTGTTATATTTCAAAATAAAAGTTTTCGGAGAAAATAAATGAAAACAACTGACAAAGATCTTAATGTAAACTCCAATCTTCTTTTATCGAGTGGTATTGTCATATTTATTAGCATCATTTTAAAAAGTTTAAGGGGTTTCAAAAGTGTTCTGAAAATTTACTAACCATGTAGTTTGAAAGTTAAATCTGCGCGTTATACGAAATTATAAAAATTAAAAAATTCTTTTTCAAGTAACATTCCGTGTCACTTGCATGGCCGATGAATAGTTTTCAGTCACTAAGACGACCTCGAAAATTCAAGTAAAGAGACAATTACGCCTTTCTGTTCTTAGTTAACTAATTACCGCCAGTCACAAAACTGTATTATTAAACTAATATGCAAAATATTGCATTCCTGACATATCGCCTTTCCTCTCACTTCTTTCAAGCAGCATTTGCATAAAACTGCAATAGGTTCCCTGGAATTGACGCATTTTTAATTCTCGAGTTGTCTACCTTGTTCTTTTTATTACCTGTTCTATTGGTGTAAAGGCTGAAATTCGATACTCGTTTAGATTTAAATTACATAACCACTGATTAAAACTAACATATTTGTCTTAGTTTTTCTTATTTATTTAGTGTTAGTTCTCATTCTTTTTTTAAAACATAATCAAAATCAAATTTTATCATTAGTTCTACTAAGCTACAATTTTTCCATGTTTATCCACAATCACTCTTACAACCAGAAAATCTAGTATATCGTGAAATTGAGTGTTTCTTTGTCCTTCTTCTTCATCTTCATTTTGTACTTTATATCTCATCTTTATCATTGTTATCATCATACAATTTCCATGGCATAGAGATAAGTTAGTTTTGTTATTAATTTTCATTATCACCACTACCACCACCATCGCATGAAATACTAGTTCATTCCTAGTTCAACAACACAATCAATACGATCACCATTTCCATGGTTTTCATTGTCACTTCTATCCCCAACAACATCGAAATCTTAGTCTTCAACTATTCTCGTTTTCATCATCAATATCATCATCTTCATCATTTATGATACGAAAACGTGACCTTTCTTCTGCTCAACTACTTTATCTTGTTCATCATCCAACTTCTTTTGTCTTCATCTTTAACCGCTCCTCTGCTGCATCTCAAATTATTTTCTTATCTCTAACTACTACTGTCTCTTCTTTATCTTCAAAGATCTAGTCTTCGCCTCAATCTTCAACTACATTCTCCTTTTCATTTTGAGCTATTTTCTTTTCTTTATATTCAATTACATCCTTTTCTTTACCTTTAGCTATGCCTTTATCATAATCTTCAACCACCTAATTTCCCTCGTTTTTATCTTCTTTAACTATACCTCTATATTATTCAACTTCAAACACCGATTCGTCCACGTCTTCGTCTTCAACTACCTTCTCGTTGTATTTTACTACTTCTATATTTTCATCTTTAACTACATAGGCTAATATTTCTCGTTTTTATCTTCAAATACTTCCTCTCATTTATATTTAACTGTTCCATTATCTTCAACTTCAAAACCTAACCTTCTATGTCTTCACCTCAAACTATCTCCTGTTCTTCATCTTCAAGTACCTACTACCCTTCATATTCAATTACCTCCTTCTCTTCATATTCAAGTACCTCCCCTTCATATTCAAGTACATCGTCCTCTTCATATTCAAGTCCTTTTCATCTTCAAGTACCTCCTCCTTTTCATCTTCAAGTACCTCCTCATCTTCAACTACCTCCTCCTCTTCAACTACCTCCTCCTCAACTACCTCCTCCTCTTCATCTTCAAGTACCTCCTCTTCTTCATCTGCAAGTACTTCCTCCTCTTCATCTTCAAGGCCCTCTTCCTCTTCATATTCAAGTATCTTCTACTCTTCATGTCCAAGTACCTATCTTCTCCTTTTCACCTAGAAGTACCTCCTTCTCTTTATCTTCAAGTATCTCCTCTTCATCTTCAACTACCCAATCTTCCTCGTCTTCATCTTTTACTACCTTCTCTTCTTCAGCTACATCTTCTACTAGCTAAGCTTTCCAGTCTTCGTGTTCAAATCCTCTCCATCTTAAATTACCACCACCACCACCACTTCGTCATCTTCAACTCTTATTTTTTTTTTATTCTTCTTTCGTTAAAATACTTTCATGACAAATAAATAAACATTTTTTGTCATTTATGTTCTCTAATCACCACCACCACCACCACCACCACCACCACCACCACCACCACCACCAAGGTAATGTTCCAATATTAAAACCTTGATCCTTTCTGACTTTGTTTTAGTGAGAAGTGAATTTAAACCTCCTTGCCAACTTAATAAGAGTGGTCTCGAAATAAAGACAACACAGACCAAACAGGATAAAATGTTACAAGATCAAAAACAGAAGAGGGGGACAAATCGACATCTTCCTGGCGATAGCTAATAAAACGTACATCCCTTGAATTTGTAGAAACAAACGCGCTTTCCTTTTATATGGCTTTAGACATAGATAAAGCTATATTAAATAACAATAGAATATATTATAACTCCACAATATACACGTAGGTATGCATTATGATTATCATGTTCAGAAAATAAGTAACAAGGGAACAGCAGTGTAACTAGCTGAATAAACAATGTCTTGCGCTCCAGACTGAATGTCAAAGAAGTGTTGCCTACTAACGCATGCCTGATGGTTATCTGCTCGACGCGACGCTTTCAATGAATACGACTTGTTCATCCGTAACATACGCAGTGCGGTACAAAAGAATTCTCACGCCAGAGGTCACCAGGCCAAATAAATTCAAACGTTTCGCATCTAGATAGAAGTTTGGGAGTTATGCTAATACAATTCTATAGAATATTTTCTTTGTATCTTGCCGCCGCATTTTAAGTTGTGTATAAATTATACCTCAGATTGTTTTTGGATCAAAGATAGACTTATCAAACAAGGTAATCAGACCTTCGATATACGGAAGTTGTTGTAACTTTCTTATTGTGAGAAATACTAAAGAATAGTGTTGTAAAACCGCAGAAAATCAATTTCGAGATTCTCGAAAATGGACGTGTTCAGTGTCACTGATAGCGAAAAGTAATTTTGGGCATTCTGTCTGTCAGGTATAGCGATGTTGAATTTCATTCATATTCCGTATCTACGAGTAAATTTATCCCAGAAGATTAACATAATTTTATAGCAAAAAATAATTCAACTTTATTTGAAATAAAAATAATGGCGCTCATCTACACAACCGAGATGACTGTCACTGTGATTTCTTGTAATACAGAGAAGTAATCGGATCTGCAATGACTCACAGAGAACCTGAATATGTTGGAAGAATTACATATACAGCTAATTCTGGAATTTATTCAGAACTACAGAATGAACTGGATACGATACGTAGAAAAAAATATTAAAACCGAATTTCTTCAGCACGAAAAGGAGTTTAGCCTGCAGCCAAGAACAGTTATGAGTTATATTAAAACATAACAACAGAAAGTGTTCCGACATGTCTAAATAACAGGGTTTTTATTGACTTTTCCGTCGTTTACAAGCATTTAATTGACCGACACCTGATTAATAGCCTAACGATGTAACACATCATTTCAAATTATCAATAACTTGACTGAAATTGCTTTTACTTTCAGTATTCTATAACAGTTAATTATGGGGCGCAATATAAATGTTAATATTGTCCAACATGATTTTTTTTTTCAAACATAATAGAGCACGCGATCAACATCGGACACGCCGAAATAAGTTGGATTAAACATCTGTTTACATTCACGATTCTGTATACTAAAGTTGTAAAAAATAATAAAATGGTCCATGCCTGTAACTATACTGTAATTCTGATGTAATTGAGGAATTCTAACAAGGCTTCAGTATTACTGACAAGAAATAAATCGTTACTTAAATTGCCGTTATGTTATTAACAATATATAAGATTGTGCACACATCGAAACATATTTTGGAATTAAATAAATTTTACTTCAAGCGAGAAAAGCAAAATTATATTTATGCTCGACCATGCCTGAAATGTAGTAATTATACACCTGGTAGCAGCACTTTAATGGACCTCATTAAAGTACACCTATTCATTAAATTTCAGCTGTTCCACCAATCAGAAAATACCATTGTAGCAATATGAAAGCGCAAGTATCGATTATTCTCGGATATGCAATCGAAAGACAACTAACGAAATGTCACGGAGGCTGGAAATCCAATAATGTCGCAGAAGGTTATGTTCTGTTACTATAATAATTAGCGTTAATTGTAAATAATATTCAAATAAATTCAATTTGTCATCTCGTTTTTCAATGTCTAAATCAATTTCAAGGTTATATAAGGATTAATGTTTATTTTACTCTCTAGATTATATCAAGGTCAATGACATTTGTTATCGGAAAAAATCAATACTTTCGCGTCTGCGCACATATCACAATTTACGAGATATTGCACAAGGTCAGTTGCGCTCCCCAGTCAGATAAGAATAACATGAATACTTATGAATAATTTCAAGTTAGAAATATGGTCGAGCATATAAAGTCGTATTAAACTTGCCTATAATGGTAATTAAGACGCTCGTATGAAAATTATGAAATTCGCTTGCGCTCGTTTCATAAACATACTCGAGTCTTAATTACTACCATTATAGGTTCGTTGCATAATGTACTATTATAAGATATGTAGCAGGTTATGCAATGATGAGCAGAAAAACAAATGAACAGAATTAAAACAAAGTACGACATGGATTAACAATGAAAATTTATGAACCTTCGTAAGTTATTATACAATTTATGACAAGTTATAGTAAATTCAAACCTTATTTTCAACGTTTCGAAATTCATTCTTCAAACGTCGAATGCATAATGTGAACAACCCACGCAGATAATTGTTCACCTGCTATTTCAATATCCAATACAAAACCGTTAGAGGCACTGGTTAGAAGCTATATCACATTCATGACGAACTCATCAGCTTGTTCTTCTTTCCCTTCTTTATGAATCATCGCCATCATCATGACTATCATCTTCACGATCGACCCTTCAAGAGTTTCGATGGGTAAGAATAATTACAAACCAACTGCTCACTATACTTTTGTCGTCTTAAATTTCTATATCCAAAGGGTATGCACACGTAACCTACATATTCTAGAATACACAATCGAAGTAGAGTAAAGATATACAGACCCCCCTCCCCATACAGCGGATGTCATGAAAGGAAACTTCATTAACAATCTGTGTTATGTTGCGCATTCTGATTTATTCACCCTCGTGGATATGGGGCAGTTTGTAGGCAACATAATCCGCATATATATCAACTGGAAGCAAAGAGAACGTCCATATTGTACTCGCATTAATTGACACGTCTCAAACGAGCTTGTGAAAGGGCAGTTTTATGATCCAGTTCTGAATCGTTATTGCCTTATGAGACGGATATTAGCCATTCTACAACACATATGGCATAAAGAAATGAATGATATTTAATGAAATTAAGTTAATCACACCGCTAAATTTATTGAAATTTAACCTATTGTAATTTATGATTTAGTGATACGCAACTGGATAAGAATTTGTGTAAGAGTAAAGCAGCGTATGTTGTAACAATGCCCAGTGCTTACGTTATATTGAGTCATTCTAGGCCTTTCACAAGATGTACTCCAGATCAGAATACTGGATCTTGTCCATAATGTATGTG
Source organism: Periplaneta americana (assembly GCA_025594305.2). NCBI lineage: Eukaryota > Metazoa > Arthropoda > Insecta > Blattodea > Blattidae > Periplaneta > Periplaneta americana. The sequence goes on from JAJSOF020000031.1 coordinate 69,913,253, forward strand.
TTATAAGAAAAGCGAGTGTACAGTACACAATCAGAACAGCTCTGACTTATTTAACAGCAATCTCGAGAAGCATGTAGCAACTCTTTCATGTAATGTCATATGTTCATAAAAATTCCTGATGGCTGATAAAATCATATAGGCTGTATGAAATCCTTGTATAATATATTATTTACTTAAAATTTTCTTGCAAATATATATTACACAGGGTTGCGAAATTTTAGTTCAAGGCTTTTAATATCGAAGATTGATTTTAATTAATTATTGTTGGCTTCTGTTGAAGGATCTGAAGTCAGATATTGCCTATCACGTACGAAAAAATTGTTATAATGATTTGAAATTGCCATATTTATAGCTCTATCCATGCAAGTTGTGCTGGGCCACACAATTATTTCATGAAACTACACAGAAAATGTTTCAGGGCTGGATATCCTAAGTTCATCTCCCTTCAGTTATGTCCTAATCATACACACTCTTCGAGAAACTATGAAATGTTTCTTCATTAAGTAAATATCCCTGAAATTTTCTCAAATCCTCGATTTCCTTTACATTTATTGGAGGACTGTGCAAGTATTCCCTTTTTTGTAGTATCACAATGGCTGTCTTAATCTTGTTATTCTGATACAAACAATAATTTTTATTCTTTTATGCTCGAAATGTAGTGATTATACACCTGGTAGCAGCACTTTAATGGACCTCATTAAAGTACACCTATTCATTAAAGTTCAGGTGTTCCACCAATCAGAAAACACCATTGTAGCAATATGAAAGTTCAAGTATCGATTATTCTCGGATATGCAATCGAAAGACAACTAACGAAACGTCACGGAGGCTGGAAATCCAATACTGTCGCAGAAGGTTATGTTCTGTTACTATAATAATTAGCGTTAATTGTAAATAATATTCAAATAAATTCAATTTGTCATCTCGTTTTTCAATGTCTAAATCAATTTCAAGGTTATATAAAGATTAATGTTTATTTTACTCTCTGTATATCAAGGTCAATGACATTTGTTTCTCGGAAAAAATCAATACTTTCGCGTCTGCACACATCTCACAATTTACGAGATATTGCACAAGGTCAGTTCCGCTCCCCAGTCAGATAAGAATAACATGAATACTTATGAATAATTTCAAGTTAGAAATCTGGTCGAGCATAAAAAGTCGTATGAAAATTATGAAACTCCCTTGCGCTCGTTTCATAAACATACTCGCGTCTTAATTACTACCATTATAGGCTCGTTGCATAATGTACTATTTTCTTTTTAAAAGGTTGATTTATCTCACTGTGATCCGCTGAAGACTGCTGGCTCAATCAGAACGAATACTACAACAAATTAAACACAACTTTCTTTACTGTATGAGTGACTACCATGTTATCAACAGTTGACACAGGGAATGCACTCTATAGTGGTGAAACATACCTACTCGTATAGATTGAGAATCCTTGTTTGTTAACAGCTAACTACAGAGAATGCATTTTATAGCAGTGAAACATAGTTACATTGAGAAACCCCGTAAGTCCGTGACTTACGGAGTTTCATACCAAAGCAACTAAATGCGTTGTCCTCACAACCATCCTGTACATCAGACCTACATTTATTTTATTGGGTTATTTTACGACGCTGTATCAACATCTAGGTTATTTAGCGTCTGAATGATATGAAGGTGATAATGCCGGTGAAATGAGTCCGCGGTCCAGCACCGAAAGTTACCCAGCATTCGCTCATATTGGGTTGAGGAAAAACCCCGGAAAAAACCTCAACCAGGTAACTTGCCCCGACCGGGATTCGAACCCGGGCCACCTGGTTTCGCAGCCAGACGCGCTGACCGTTACTCCACAGGTGTGGACTCAGACCTACATAAAATGGTGTGTCTCGGTTGCGTCTTTCATTTTTTTTTCACATAAAACGAAAATGACAAAATGAGTTTTAAAAATAACCGATTCAGTTAAGGATGCAGTACGAGATTTTCACTCGTTACCAGACATTTATAGTGACATTAAAGAGATAATAAAAGAAATGTTATCAAAGACGGAATGTTCAAGTTTGGAAAGTTAATGGATATCGTTATTCTACATTATAGCTTTCAGTCGTGGACACTTAGAATGTTAATGTTCAATTCAATCCTCGGAAATGAAGTATATTACAAGTAGCCTAAATGGGAAAGTGACAGTGGAATTAAATAAAAGGTAACGAGGAGAGAAGAGGTGACACAAGATTTTTCTCCAGATGAAAGCCTTAAGAAATGTTAAGGAATACCTGTATATAGAATCGATTGGCATGGAATATGCAAAATAATGATGAGACGGCATTATTAAAAATAGGTTAAGTTATATAAATCAACTATGAAAAGGACTGCCTGGCTTTTAAAATTGAATTTTACAAGAGAATGATAGTCTTTGCTTTCATGTAGATGATGTTGATAATAATAACAATAATAATAACAATAATAATAATAATAATAATAATAATAATAATAATAATAATAATAATAATAATAATAATAATAATAAAGTCAGGACTATTTTGTAATATGAAGGAACATAGGCCCTATCTTACAAGTTAAAAAACTGATTACCCCACACTTTTCCCAAAATCCAATACACTAGTCTCCAAAACCTAATTTCCCAATACAAATTTCCCAAAGAATTTTCTTCCACTATACTTACTTCTCAATATCTTTGGTTCCCAAATTTCCCAATACCATTTTGTAATAGGTTTCAAGATTTACGAAATAAAATAATGATTGTAGTATGCTTGTATTTGCATCTTTCAGACAATTTTATAGTACAAAATTGTGCCCCAATGCTCGAAGAAAATCATCAAGCCTTTCCTCATTTTTGTAGACGTTATACTCATTAACAGTATTTTGAATACGAACTTGAATGCGGAGCCACTTCTTCTGGATTTCTTGCTTACCATCTGACGTAATTCCATCTGTGTAATCGCAGTCTCTACATCAACTTGTTCTTTAATGAATTCATTTAAGAGAGTATAAACTGATAGATGATGGTGTTTGCCTACTACAATCATAAAACGATTATGCTCCTTTCACTCATGTTATTCGTGCGGTGATGACCCAGCAATGTAACTTGTAACTGTAGTCACAATCAGTAAAGAAGAAAGGAAACGAGACTATTGGGAAAAATTAGTTTTGGGAAAAATGAGTATTGGTAAAAATGAGTGTTGGTAAAAATGTTTTGGAAAAAATACGAAATGGGAAAAATTAAATGTGGAAAAAGAGGACTGTGAACAGTGAATTGGGAATAGTATGAAGGAATGTATAAAACTATATCCGTTCATGATTGCTGATGATGATGATGATGATGATGATGATGATAATATGATGATAATAATAATAATAATAATAATAATAATAATAATAATAATAATAATAATAATATCATTGGAAAACTCGGGAATATTTTGTAATATGAAGGAACATATCTTAATAGTTATAAAACTATATCCGTTCATGATTATTAATGATGATAATGATATTAATAGTAATAATAATAATACTATAATTAATAATAATAATAATATTAATAGCATTGAAAAATTCGGGAGTATTTTGTAATATCAAGGACCATATCTTAATAGTAATAAAAACTATGTCCGTTCATTGTTGTTGTTTTGATGATGATGATGATGATGATGGTAACAACAACAGTAATAATAATAATAGTAATAATAATAATAATAATAATAATAATAATAGACAGCATTGGAAAACTCGGGAATATTTTGAAATATGAAGGAACATATCTTAATAGTTACAAAACTATATCCGTTCATGATTGTTGATGATGATGATATTGGACAACTGTATTTTGTAATGAATATATCTTAATAGTTATAAAATTATATCCGTTCATGATTGTTGATGATAGTAATAATTTGTTTCTTATTTATTTATTTAGAATATTAATGCAAAACAACAGCACAAGGCTAATTACAGTTTAGCACAATAATAATAATAATAATAATAATAATAATAATAATAATAATAATAGACAGCATTGGAAAACTCGGGAATATTTTGAAATATGAAGGAACATATCTTAATAGTTACAAAACTATATCCGTTCATGATTGTTGATGATGATAGTGATATTGAACAACTCGGGAGTATTTTGTAATACGAAGGAATATATCTTAATAGTTATAAAATTATATCCGTTCATGATTGTTGATGATAGTGATAATTTGTTTTTTATTTATTTATTTAGAATATTAACGTGCAAAACAACAGCACAAGGCCAATTACAGTTTAGCACGATAATAATAATAATAATAATAATAATAATAATAATAATAATAATAATAGCTTTGAAAAACTCGCGAGTATTTTGTAATATGAAGGAACATATCTTAATAGTTACAAAACTATATGCGTTCATGATTGATGATGATGATGATGATGATGATGATGATGATGATGATAATAATAGTAATAATAATGATAATAATACTAATAATAATAGGATAATAATAATAGGATAATAATAATAATAATAATAATAATAATAATAATAATAATAATAATAGTAGGATTGGAAAACTTGGGAGTATTTTGTAATATGAAGGAATATATCATAACAGTAATAAAACTAACCCTTCATGATTGATGATGATGATGATGATGATGATGATGATGATGATTAGCATTGGCGTGCAGGATCATCTTGTAATATGAAGGAACATAAGTTAATGGTCAAATGTCTGTATTCGTTCATATTTGATGATAATTATGATGTCGGTAAATGAATATGAGTTAAAAAGACTAGAATTATTTTATAATACAGAGACAAATTAATATTTATGACAAGCCACTGTAGCGTGTTGTTTTATTTTTAAGCTTACAGAATATGGGTTTTACAAAAAAGATTGTATCAATCTGGCATACTCTGTCACATACTATAGCCTTTTTCAGCTATTATGGGGTTGGTATGAAAGATAGAGAAAAAATATGTATTGTAGAATATGTAAATGTACTAGCATTTTAGAATCATAGCATTACAGTTATTATGTTATCCACTGATTCAATCTGCAGTGCTCAGAGAAGCACATCAGCATGCACGTCGCGTGGACGGCTGCATGTGTCACCAATTACTAGAGCCGTGCCTGCATTATGCATCTCCCACCGCGGGCTCCACACAGCGTTAACTGCTCACCACACTATAACAGAGTGTGCTATTTTCTTTTATCTAAAGGAATTTAAGTTTATAACATATTCTATATTTGAATAATGTAAGTAAACAAATTATTGCAAAGGACATATGTTATTTTATAAATGGAGTCTGAATTTATTGGTTTCTTAATATAATAACAAAATATTGTTCATTATAATATTGAAATCCCGTAAATCATGAAAATTTTAGCTTACCTAGAAGCAAATGTAATATTATATACAAGTTAATGCCATGCTTCCGTGACTTCCTCACACAAGATTTAACTTTCAGAAGCAACAATTTTTAAGAATATTTCATTTAATTTAATTTAGTATTCTACACAAGGGCAGGTCTTTCACTGCAAACCCAGGTTTCTCCAAACTTCCCTATTTTCTGCCTTCCTCTTCGTTTCCTCATATCATCCATGTACGAGGCGTGTTCTTAAAGTAAGTTCCATTTTCAATTATAGCTGTCGCATCGCTGCAATCGTTATTTTGCGCATACGTGTTTTCTTCTTCAGTCTTCAGGCAAGCTGTGCATGCAGTTTCAGAGCTTCAGTCCGTGTGTGTAGTTAGTTGTGATCAGTTGAAATGATTAAAGTGATCGAGCACCCCTCCGACTGTGAGATGCGCTCTGTTATCCGTTTTTTGAATGCGAGAAACATCAAACCAGCTGACATTCATCATCAACTTTGTGAGGTGTATGGTGATGATGCCATTAGTGATGGAATGATCAGGAGATGGGTTAGGAAGTTCAACGAGGGCCGCGTCTCTGTGCATGACGAGCAGCATATCGGTCAGCCATCTTTGATCAATGACGATTTGGTGCGTGCTGTCGATGAAAAAATTGATGAGGACAGGAGGTTCACAATTTCTTCGCTTTCCTTGAATTTTCCACAAATGTTGCGGAGTGGTTCGCAGGCGGGTGAATTCTACAATTCTACGACTCGATAAATGCGTCAATAATGGTGGAGATTATGGTGAGAAGTAATTGAAGTGTGGGGAATAGAATGCTACAAAAATGGTTTGTAAATATTTTCCCGTTTACTTTCTACACCCTTTTGGAACTTACTTTAAGAACACGCCTCGTATGAAGAGTCCACTGCAAGAATGATGGATGTCACTTTCTTGTCGAAAATGAACTAAGACTGTCAATGCATAGCTTAAGACATATATAATGTACATACAGAGTTATATGGCATTAACACTGATAGTCATTGTCCAGTAATGATCGGAAAATCTCAGTTAAGCATTAGCGCTAAGCATTTCAAACTTTCAAATGCTTCTCCTGCAAAATGTATTCCAAATGACATCCATCATTCTTGCAGTGGACTCTTCATATCTTAATGTCGTCTATGATCTGATATCTTCTTCTGCCTCGAACTCTTCTCTCGTTCACCATTCCTTCCAGTGCATCCTTCAGTAGGCAGTTTCTTCTCAGTCAGTGATCCAAACAATTTCTTTTCCTCTTCCTGATCAGTTTCAGCATCATTCTTTCTTCACCCGCTCTTTTCAACATAGCTTTATTTCTTATTCTGTCTGTCCACTTCACACGTTCCATTCTTCTCCATATCCACATTTCAAATGCTTCTATTCGCTTCTCTTCACTTCGTCGTAATGTCCAGGTTTCCGCACCATACAATGTCAAACTCCATACAAAGCACTTCATTAGTCTCTTTTCTTTAGTTCTTTTTTCAGAGTCCTCAGAAAATGATCTTTTTCTATTAAAAGGAATCTTAATTCATTAATTATTCTGTTTTTTTTTTTCGTTATCCCACAAGTTAACAATTCTTGACTAACGGGGTTTCAAAAATAAGCGATTCAACCGTGTTTAAGGAGACGCTGCATTCTAAATAATTGGATCATAAATTTGTTATAAAATGTAATCATCAACAGATAGTTTGTACATATTTTTATATCAAAGCCAGTATTTTCAGTTATACTTTCAAAACTCTGTAATAGGAATACGTGAGTATACACTGTTGTTCAGTTTCTTTATCCCAAGAAGAAACGCCTACGCCTAATAACAAACTCAGTGGGTTACAGAGACATTTGGAAGTTAAAGCGAAAAGTATACAGTACCGTACCGTGATTGTCTTTCTCCTCGTAATTTCAAGGCAATTTTTCTACTTACAGAGTCATTTAGACTTCAATGTGAATTAAACCTTTACTGGAAAAAAAATACATTGCATATATATTTTGCAACATCTATCACTTTCGCATTACTTTTTAAGGCACAACGATTCACCATGACGAAACGAGGACCACATTAGCGAGACTTCACACCGCCGTCAATCACCTCAGAGGATTCTATGACAAGCTGCCATTAGTGTTTTATAGCCTTGAAGCGGTTTACATATGACCTGGTTCTCTCTCAGACTTGGAAGGAAAGTGAAATCTTGGATAAAATATTTGAAAGTGTTACACATACGACAAAATATATTTAATGTGCCGTCATACAACTTGGGGCTTTACCACTTGGCAGCAAAAACCAGTTAAACTTTATTTATACGAGGCCGATAGAAACTGCAGATATGAGAAATCGCTGCTCCGACAATTTAATGGAGAAAATATTAACTTATATAGTGATATGTATACTGCGCGGCAAGTTGTTCTGTCGTAATTATAATTAATAGATATCATATTTTAATAGAAAGTGGGTCTGTAATGAAATCCTCAAACTAACGTTGTTTGTACAGTTAACTAAGCTTGAAGAAGAGGAAGCTAAATTGAAGCATGTACACTATACTTCTTAATTTAATATTTAGAACAGCTATTACAATTCCCGTTTCCTTGTATCGATTATATTAATTCGAATATAGCTTATTTTTCTGACAAACATTTATCATCATATATTGAACTGGAACATGTACCATTGCTAAAATGTTAAAATATTAGCTACTCTAATTATTACACAAGGAAAATTTATTACAGGTATTTGTAGATACTGGTACTAAAATTGTCCGCCCATTCAAATTATTAGAAGTAATTTTAGCCTCTGCAAAATAGAAATTAAAAAAATTAATGCATATTATTTTCACTATAACTGCACTAAATTTAATGCATGCTGATCATAGTTGGCCATGGATCAGTACAAACAACAGAATATAAAACTGATGAATATGCTTCATTTATTAATCTATTACACTTTTACTATGTTATACTACTTTTGACCAATAAAACGGTACGAAAGGACGTCTTTCAACCAATCATGGCTGCTTATTGCACAATTTTATCGCTTCCCTAGCATTTGTTTAATTTTATCGCTTCCCTAGTATTTGTTTAATTTTAGCGCTTCCCTAGCATTTGTTTGTTTTTATCACTACCCTAGCATTTGTTTCTTTGTTTGCCAACATTTCAAACTGCAATTTTTTACGTTACTATAAAACATACTTTGCGATCCTGTTTTGTTTACAGCATAGACAGTCAACTGAAAATGGCGGTTCCGTTCAAACGTTTTGGTGAAGCTAACATTAGTGAAATTGAATTTCAGTAAGTCAATTAATATTTTATTGTATTAGAGTACTTTAATCTTGATATACTTTCTTCTAATCGTGTAATAGTCAATTAAGTCCCACTCGAGTTTTGATTTTCTCTAGATAAATCAAAACCTCTAGAGAGATTACTGTTGATAAAATGTATTCCGCGAAAGGAAAAGTTCAAGTTATTAAATGGTATTATGCTGGAAACAGTTTAGTTTGTAGCACATCAATTAATAAAAATTATTCAATAAGCTATCAAATTTGAAACAGACGAGAGTTTTACAATAGTCTGTGAATATTCTTTGGCATCAAATGAATTTATCACTAAATAAATGTAAACATTTTTCTTAATTGTTTCCACTTCATGTTTTATCACAGCTGGCTGGATCCCAAATTACTTTGTTTTGAACACATCATAAATTCAAACGCCTTTATCGCCTTTAAATACGCACAGATAACAACCTGTGACTTCGAGAACAGTTTTTCTCTTTACAAGTATGTCTTGAGAAATAACGGCACATACTATGAAGAGTATCCGACACACTATTGTTGTGAACTGCAATAATTACTCTCTTATTTTATATGCGGAGGCAAGCAGTCAACTTCTCAACATTGAAGATTTGCAAAGGTTCAATAACACATTTAACAATTTTTTTAATGTATATTTTTGGAAATATTTCTCATATTTTAGGGACATAATTGCATATTGAAGGAATTTTTTAGGCCATGAACATCATAATCCTAACCAACAGAAAGCAAGGCAAGAGCTATTTTCAAGGACTTTACTGTACAGCATTGTATTTCTTCATGTGAGATAATTCATTTTTCCCTATCTTTCTTTACGGAGCTGATACGTCACTTTGAAATGTCTAGTATTTCCATACTTCTAGCACAGAGGTGACCAAAATTCGAGCTGCAGTGATTGCATGCGACAGACAGCCTATGAAGCAAGGAGACGGAGGAAAGGTAGTTGGCATGAAAACTACAACCAGTGGTGGTTCCTGTACTAACATCTTGATCAATCCCGCGGGTAAAAATCTCAAGCTTTGCTGTAACATTAATGTCACTGCTGTCATCAAGAGCTAGTGAATAATTTACGATTTTTCTTGCTTCTTTTCTTAACCTTCCTCTTGTATATAATCAGGAATTTTCTAAATTTTCTCTCGACACTTAGTCGAGAAATTCGTAGTTTCTCAAAATTAAAAACTTCTTATGGACAAGATAATTAAGAAATTTTAATCTTTATTCTCTTGAGAAATTCTGATCTATTAAAAGGCTTTAGAGCACGAGATATTTCAAACCCCATTAGTTAGATGATTTTCTTTATTTATGTCATCTTTCTCTTCCTGGCTATGATTTAAGACATGTCAATTCCTGGCGTTTAACAGTTCGTTGGCACATAATATTGAATCAGTTTTTTCTACAATATTATTATTAAATGAATAACTAATAAATACTTAGTTACCCTCATCGAAAGATTAAGAAGATTAAAACCTAATAATTTTATCCTTCTAGGGAGAAGATCTAAAATATCAATATTCATGCATGTACAGAAGAATTATAGAAACACATACTTAGTGGTCAGTAATATACATTATTCAGCATGGCAATTAATGTTTCTATATACACCTAATTGAACCGTTGAGCAAAGTAAACATATTACATTTTTCCGACAGAACAACAAAGAAATTCTTTTTCTCATTCTTTACGAAACCACGTCTTACTGCTTGCAGATACAGAGTTTGTAGAGCGACATGATACCGCCACTGCTAACCTTCAGTACGTGAATGAAAAACACAGCAATATACAGGAAACTCCTCGTACCCGTTTGGATGTCTGTGATTACACGATGTAATCACGACACCCGCTTTAGTCACCGCTGTTCTAGCATTTTGCAATAACAAAAGAATCTCGCATCACAATCAGATATCAAACCTGCAGCTATTTAAATATGAGACCGATGCAGTTGCTTTTCATATGTTTAGATAACACAATCCTTCAGTCTCAACAGCATACATGCGACGGATTCCTGAAGGTCACATTTTCCATCTGTTTCGTTTTCTTAGAGGAAGTGAAATACAGAGATCATCAATCAAACTGCACAGCTTCTTTCTCTTATTATTTGTCTGATGTTTGATTCAAGAAAGAAGAGCCACTAGGGATTCTAAAAGACAAACCCACAAAGAGAAACTTGGAGAAGAATTGATAGGTGGTGCATCTCATATTACAATTAATTGTACTTTATGTCAGTCAGGACAAGTAACGTTACAGTGTCTTCACAGTTTAATTACATTCAAATTGAGGTGACTAGAAACTATAAGAAAAAGCTGCACGCCATTTTCTTTTCACTTGATTCCAAGTTGCGTGTCTTAATCATATAACTTTGATTTCATTTTCACTTTCATAAACTGTGGCTACAGTAATGACGCGAAAGTACTGTCATTTTCTTAATACCTTCTCTGTTAATGCACACGTCATCATATAAGAATCCAGATTTGTAAACAAAAACAGACACAGAAATGTGCGTGCAAATAGGGACGAAAGTTTGCGAAATATGCAGCAGGCCTACAAAAGAAAGCAATTAAGACTAATGGAATTGTAGTAAGGTAGACACCATGCTAAAGAAATTATGTTTTCCACTGCTGTTATAGTACTATAATGGCAAAAAAAAAAACGGACCGGCCCTTGTAGCTGATTTTAGAGCCTTGTTCACTCCAGAGCACGATAGACTGGTAATTAAGACTTTCGTGGTTTGAATACTGCCTGGGAAGGAAACTTTTTTGTTCTTATTCAAATTTATTCCCAATACTTTTCGATTGCAGCGATATTTTACTACTTAATTAACTTATTATTCCCAGAACATGAATTTTACCAGCAATCGAAAAGTACTGGGAATAAATTTGAATAAGGAATAAAAAAAAAAGTTTTCTTCCCAGGCAGGATTTGAGCCACGAAAGTCTTAGTTACCAGTCTATCGTGCTCTGGAGTGAACAAGGCTCTGAAATCAGCTACAAGGGTCGATCCGGTTTCCCCCCCCCCACTACTGTGCATCGTGAAGCCCATTCTCATATTTTCCTCACGAGGGAAGTCCGCAAAGAAGCAATTACATTTTCAATGAATTCCGATCGAGTTATTGAACTTGAACTTTGGCTTACAAGGAAAAGTCGCTAACTCTTTAAAACTTAGTTTTGAGATATTTGAATTTAAAAGGTTTGTCCTGTCAAGAATCTGTCATTTGTTGACTTTGAATATATTTTGAACTCTCTTCATAAGTAGGGACTGGATACAAATATCATTGAAATGAGTTCTCCCAGATTATAGAGCAAAAAATTATCTATTTAGATTTGTTATAAACTTTTTTTTTTTAAAGTGGAATTAGCGGGTTTTCCTTGTTAAGCCCACGATTTATGGATGCACCATGTCACAGGTGTATTGATTTTATGATCTATATATGCCTGTAACTTATGTGCTTGAGTCTATTCCATGATATATAATATTAGCAAATGTATTTTTTAACCTTTACTGTATTTATGTTTTTATTGAATATCACTGGCTTCTGTCGGATTGTCAATTTATATTAAATGTGTATTTTTCTCTCTTTTTCTCTTTCTTATTTATTCTTGCTCTTGTGTTGGTTTGAATTAAGTTACTTACTGTAATTTAGTAAACTGTCCTTGTAAATTTTATGTTATATTATTGACTAAGACCACACCTTACACGAGCCTGGCTCTTACGGTAGTGCCTAGAAACATTTTTGTTTATGTAATTTATACTCACTAGCTAGCTAGTTAAATAAATAAATAAATAAATAAATAAATAAATAAATAAATAAATAAATAAATAAATAAATAAATAAATAAATAAATATTCTTCAACTAGTACAATGATACAGATTTCATTCAAATATCACGTAGCTACCTTCCTTTGTTAGCTACGGTCAGTGTTTTGTTTTAAGTGAAGCGGTAAAGTTCTATAACTCAACGCGCAATATAAACAAAAAGAAATGAATTGAACAAGAAACAAAACTTACCTAACAATTTATAAATAACAGAATTAGCAATGTATTTGTAGTAACTATTCTTATTATATATCATTAAGCATATTACTTTAATTTGTGAATGAGACCTGGGTTTATAATATTTTCCAAAGTCAACGTGCTGCAATAACATTATTTTAATTCTGACCACATGCTTAAGATTAAAAAAGGTTTAGAGAGAAAAAGCAATAAAATATAGGTTATTCCAAGGTATAAGATACATTTTCATAAACTATTTGCAAAAAGAACAAGTATTAATAACAGATTTACTTTGAGTATCGTTATTGCTTTATTTTCAGACCACAGACTGGAGTCAAAGCCCTCTTAACAATTTACATGTAAGAAATAAAAAGACCAAGTGTTTTAGCGGTCAATATCACAATTTCAACCAAGGTCCCTAATAATTCCCTGCTTCAAAACTAGTTTCTTCAGTTCATGCCTCTAGGGAAGGCTCATTCATCTCTTTTCCCAGCGTTAAAGGCAGAAAGAGAGAGAGAAAGAAGTAGAGTTTGAAAGTTTATCGAAATGAGCCATCATTTACGTGCAGTACAGGTAAAAGTTAGAGAGATTAATGCATTTCGAGTGCCTCAATTTAATGTACTTATTTCGGTGGACACAGGTTTTGGACAGATGGTCAGAAGAGCGGGTTTCACTCTTACTTAGATGGCTTCCACATGAATCACCGGTCTCGTGCTTAGTTACGGACGAAAAACTCTCCAAGTGTTTCACTTTTTCCCCGCATGATGGACTAATTCTGTTAAAGAAAGATCTTTCAGTGTTGTCATTACAAAAAATAATACATATCGCATTCCAATTTAAGTTCCTTGTTTTTAAACTCCACTCCTTACTGCAAACGATTACGTGACATGTCATTAACGAATTTTTAGAATTAGAACTGTAGAGAAAATCAAGGCTATGTTGTACTCTAAATTGTAATGTAAAGTAAACGGTGTCATGAAGATGACACATTATCACCATGTAATACAATAAAATGAGTTTCGCAGTACTGTAGTCAGTTATTTTATCGTGTTGCTAATGATCTTACTTTTTTTTAGTTGGTTATTTAACGACGCTGTATCAACTACGAGGTTATTTAGCGTCGATGAGATTGGTGATAGCGAGATGGTATTTGGCGAGATGAAGCCGAGAATTCGCCATAAATTACCTGGCATTCACTTTACGGTTGGGAAAAACCTCGGAAAAACCCAACCAGATAATCAGCCCAAGTGGGATCGAACCCGCGCCCGAGCGCAACTTCAGACCGGCAGGCAAGTGCCTTAACCGACTGAGGCACGCCGGTGGCTCTCTTACTCTTATACTGCGACGTGTTGCACACTGGCATTCAAAAAAACCTGACCCCTACTAATCGATAGTGATTATAATTTATCCGTTTGAGTGTGGTCTCAATAATTATTACTTGCACGAATAGATGGCGCATATAATAGTGTTATATTCTAAAATAAATTTTAAAGGGCGCTGTTGCTAATGCCTGATCCCATTATTGACTGTCGTTCTTGATCTTAGAACTGCAAGGTATATGCCGTAAGGCATACGTCACTGCTATGGAGTAACGGTTAGAATGTCTGACCGTCCAACAAGCAGACCCGGGTTCAAATGATGGCTCGGACAAGTTACCTGGTTGAGGTTCTTTCAGGAGGTTTTCTCATAACCCATTAAGAGCAAATTCTGGGAAACTTTTAGCGCCAGGCTCTGAAGTCATTTCGCTGACATTACCATCTTCATTTCACTCAGACGCTAGATAACCATAGCAGTTGATAAAGAATCGTAAAAAAACATTTTTTTTCAAAAGGAGAGTTATGACGGTGAAGAAAAGTGGTGAATGGCGGAAGAATATATTTTGAAGCAGAGACAAATACTTAACGCAGATTTATGCGATTAATTCTGAAAGCACTCTAATGAAATAGCTAGTCTTAGGCCTACATTCTAATAGCTTACAAAATTGATATTTACAGCTGATATAAATAAAGACTGCAGAGAAAATACAACCTTTGTCCGCTTTGGTAAATTGTTCAGGCGAGAAATTTTAAGTCTGTCTTTAGCATATCATTTCCTTACATGCCAGATCTGAAATTTGTTATAGCACCTAGACCGTTTACATTATAAAAGTATTTCATTTGTAGGATTAAACTTTCGTACATAAAATTATGCTCCACACAATATGTATAAATCATTTAAAAAATGGACGAAAATCGTTCTTTCCCTGTACCCTTAAAATGTTAAAAAATATATTAGTTATACAATGATATTCTAAGCACATTTAACAAATAACTAAAACGTCGAAGGAAGTTGTACAAATTTATAGAAATTTGCCGAAGCGTAATAAAGGCTATGTACTGTATAACTATGTAACGATTAATCAGTTAAGAAGCAGACCCGGAATTATCTGCGTTTATGGACTTTTACAGTAAATTTGATCAGAATTACACTACCTGGAAATGGGTATTCCACTGTTTTCTAGAACTTGACATTCCGATGTTTTGAAAAAACTCTCTCAATTGCTTCGACGAACATAAGTACTTATTTACAAATGTCTTTCAGAGAACCCGGAGGTTCATTGCCGCCCTCACATAAGCCCGTCATCGGTCCCTATCCTGAGCAAGATTAATCCAGTCCTATCCCACCTCCCTCAAATCCACTTTAATATTATTCTCCCATCTACGTCTCGGCCTCCCCAAAGGTCTTTTCCCCTCAGGTCTTCCAAATAACACACTACATGCACTTCTGGATTCATCCAAACGTGCTACATGTCCTGTCCATCTCAAACGTCTGGATTTAATGTTCCTAATTATGTCAGGTGAAGAATACAATGCGTTCAGTTTGCGTTGTGTAACTTTCTCCATTCTCCTGTAACTTCATCCCTCTTGCCCCCAAATATGTTCTTAAGCATCTTATTCTCGAACACCCTTATCCTCTGTTCCTCTCTCAAAGTGAGAATCCAAGTTTCAAAAAGATACAGAACAACCGGTAATATAACTGTTTTATAAATTCTTTCAGCTTTTTTTAGAGCAAACTAGATGATAAAAGTTTCTCAACCAAATACTAACAGGTTTTCCCATATTTATACTGTGCTTAATTTCCTCTTGAGTGTGATTTATATTTGTTACTTTTGCTCCAAGATATATGAATTTCTCCACTTTTTAAAGGATAGGCCTAAATTTTCAATTTTTTATGATAAAAATATGTTTCGGAATATGTATGATAAGAACTTTCTTGTGTTATTGTGTTAAATTTTAACGTACCTTGTTAACATGTTTCAACCTATTTTCGGTCATCTTCCGAAGATGACCAAAAATAGGTCGAAACATGTTAACAAGGTACGTTAAAATTTAACACAAGAAAGTTCTTATCATACATATTCCGAAGTGATACAGTGTTAAAAGTTGTGTAATCAAGATGTATAAAAATACGTTATTTACTGACACAATTTATTCTTCCCTCACAATGTCTTCATTTCTTTTTCTACAGCCCAATTCTCGTTTTTGTCTTCTCGTTATGCTCACATTTTCTCCCCCTTTTTTTCGTAATTTTTTCCTCTTTCTCCTGTTGTAAGAAACGTCCTTGTCAAGTAACTACGTGACCAAATTCACATTAACAAAATTCAGCTTTTCATTGTTCATGTCACCAAGATGTTACAAATGACGATGTCTTAATCGAGATTAGCTTGTAATGGAGATTTCTCTTCGACTCCAAATTATTTTTATGCTAATTTCAAGCCGTACGCCAGGCACGGTCAGCCACGCGGTAGCGACACGGTTCCTGACACAGACGGCGAGACCGACCGGTCTTCCTGGAGCAGCGGACGAGTCCGCTCCTGTAGAAACTGGTTTACAGATCGTCACAGTTGATCTGCTGTCACTGCGGATCACAACAGTATTACTGTTGCAGTAATGTTCTCTCGTTACGCTTCGGAGATCGTACATCGCAACTGGTAATAAACCGAAAACCAGCAACTGTAATCCACTGCCTGCTTATTTGGATCGCTTTCCATACAATTAACGTTATGCAGTTGCTGCTCGAATCTTCCCAATGCTGCAACCAACATCCCGTAGTAAGCTTCGGCAGCGACAGTCGCCTTTGGCCGGAGGAAAAAAAAAAAGTGTTGCAACATAACGACCATTTGACGAGCATCACTTTGCTTACGCATCCTCAATTCTCATAAGAGCGCGGTTTTCAGTAGTTATAGACACTGTCGACTGAATTGAACTTATTTGTAACTTTCGAATAATATATTCTTTCTGCATTTTTAATTCTGATTTGTAAACCGAAAGCATTAAATCTACTGCTTGTTAATTATGGTAGACTTGAATATTAACTGATTAATTATTCCTCAACATATTTCTTTATCTATATATCTATCCACCCATCCATCCATCCATCCATACTTCCGTGTGCCTGTAAGTTCGTCCGTCCTTCCGTCCAACCATCTATCCATCCATCCGTCTTCCTGTACGTTCGTCCATCCATCCATCCGTCCTTGTCTCTTCCTATATGTTCGTTCGTCCGTCCATCTATCCAGTCATCCATCTATCCACCCGTCTGGCTGTACGTTCGTCCATCCATCCATCCATCTCCATCCATCCATCCATTCATCCGTCTGCCTGTACGTCCGTCCATCCATTCATCCATCCATCCATCCATCCATCCATCCGTCTGCCTATATGTTCGTTCGTCCGTCCGTCCGTCCATCCATCCGTCTGCCTGTACGTCCATCCATCCATTCATCCGTCCATCCATTCGTCGTTCCGTCTGCCTATATGTTCATCCATTCGTCCATCATGCATTAATGAATTTATTTATTTATTTATTTATGTATTTATTTATTTACTTGCCATAAAGCTTTTCTTATCTCTTTTAAGTAATGTCGTAGTGCAATTATGATCATTAACATGATCTGCGCCTTTGGAGTAAGGCTAGCGCGTCTGACCGCGAAACCAGGTGGCCGGGTTCGATTCCGGTTGGGGAAAGTTACCTGGTTGAGGTTTTTTCCGGGGTTTTCCCTCAACTCAATATGAGCAAATGCTGGGTAACTTTCGGTGCTGGAACCCGGACTCATTTCACCGATATTATCACCTTCGTATCATTCAGACGCTAAATAACCTGAGATGTTGATAAACCGTCGTAAAATAACCTACTAAAAAAACATGATCTGATTGTACCTTTTGAATGTTCAGTGTTTGTTGAGAATCACCAACAAATGAGGACAGATTCAAAGGCTCAAGTGTCATTATATGATGATGATGATGATGATGATGATGTTGATGAAAAAAATGTCATACTAAATTTACTACTACTACTACTACTACTACTACTACTACTACTACTACTACTACCAGAACTATTTCCATAACAACTACTATTACTACTATAACTACCATTACTAGTAATGATCATAAAGAATATGACGCACATTTACAATAGTACAGGCTCACATGTTAAACTATCCCATCTCATTGAAGCTAATCTGATACTGTCTGTGAACGGAAATTTTGTTGTGAAGTGACGTATGGGAGAAATCACTTGACAAGATCCAAAGATAACGCACGTGCGAATAGAGAATCCTTCGTTCCACTTGGAGTGCTCAGAAGCTGCAGTAAATAGGTTAATTCTGTCCTGAAGGCTATTTGCACTCAACACACGCCATTGCTATGATGATGCTTTTACTACTGCCGTGTGTAACAAAGCTGGTTATTAGGCGTTTCGTTTATTGCCCAGTATTAAGGACAAGTACCTCAGCCTCAGGCACAGAGGCAAGCTTCACTTCGCAAATCCAGTGCTTCAAAGATAGCCAGCCTTTCGCCTCCCACTATACAGACCTATTCTGAAAAAGTTACCATCAACACAGTTGAGTGAGTGAGTGAGTGAGTGAGTGAGTGAGTGAGTGAGTGAGTGAGTGAGTGAGTGAGTGAGTGAGTGAGTGAGTGAGTGAGTGAGCGAGCGAGCGAGCGAGTGAGTGAGTGGAAAACTTTCATCACAATATTCATTAATAAGATTAGTAGGCTATAGTTAAGCGTATCGATATTAAGTTGTGAACTAGTCAAGATTAATATACAAAAATATATTTCAATCAAATAACAAACAATGCCAAAGAATTAAACAAGCTGCAGATAGGCTGAAAGATCAATCAGTTTACTGCGAAATAATGACAGTCGTATGATCATGTAATTAGTAGCTATAATTGAAGATGGTAGATTTTACTTACATACAAATGACTTTTAAGAAACCCGGAGGTTCATTGCCGCCCCCACATAAGCCCGCCATCGGTCCCTATCCTGAGCAAGATTAATCCAGTTTCTATTATCATATCCCATCTTCCTCAAATCCACATTTATATTATCCTCCCATCTATGCTCGGCTTCCAAAAGATCTTTTTCCCTCCGGCCTCCCAAGGTAGATTTTAGCAAATTAAAATAAAAATTAGCACTTTAAAAGTCAAATTTAGAATTTTACAGCATGTTTAATGTTACGATTTAGCATTTTTAGCCTTCTGGAATGGGATATTCTTTATGGAAATTGGGTGGTAGAAATTCAGTGTCGTCAGTATGTTAACAGAGATGCAATTTCTAGATTTTCCAATTCAAATTCTTGAAGACCACAAAATAAAGTTACAGTAAAATTGTGAACATTAAAAATCACATCAAAAGAAATAATGACAGTAGTATGATCATGTCATTAGTAGCGATAATTGGATATGGTAGGTTTTATTTACTCAGCCATCCTCTAAGGAGTCTATGAATCTGAAATCTATTTGTTTCGTGCCTTGTACAACTTGTGATAGTAATATTGCTTTAACCAATTTCAAGCCTTTAGATTGTTGCTACGTGACTGGATATGAACTCCTGGCTAAACTTTCAAATACGTACGAGAAATGTAATTGTTTTGTTAACAACGATTGTCCAAGGTTCAAGCTTCAATATCATACCGTTTGTGGTTACATGGAACGTTTTCTAGAGCACCACAACAATATTAACATTCCACAGCCTTCTATGTCAATAATAATAAGTTAATAACGCCTTTTTTAATAGTAATCAGTCACTTTCTCACTGCCTACGCAAAAAGTTAGAAATAAATATTTTCACGTATTACAAAATAACCATTGATGCTTTCTAGGTATTTTATTGTTAAGACTCTAAATAACGAGGTGGTGATATTAATGGAAATCAGGCGAGGAAATGGCGGTTAACAAGCGCTAGAAAGCCGAGAAATGTGGCAGACAGATCAACTCGTTCAATTAGCAACTGTTACGGACGACAGTTGTGCCACACAATCTGTTACAACTGAAAGTGAGAGATTCCTTATTGGCTTCCAACAAAGAACAGATTGAGAAACGCTGATTAATGCCTGATTCCATAAATTCTCACTTAGACCTATTAAGTTTTCCTAAAATGTACTTCCGTTTCCTAATTCCGATATGTGACGTCATTGTTATGATATTGTTGCTATGACTAGCGGTTTTTGTACATTGCATCCATAGCATCTGTTCAAAACCTGGCGTCTTTCTTGTAATGTAAGCTTGATTTATGTTCCGTGATATGTATTGAAGGTTGCCCCGATGATTATTTCCTGTTCCTCCGTTACAATGTAGCTATCTGATCTACAAAACAGCAATATTAAAATATGTCGTATTGTGTTATGGTAAAAACATTACTATAAGAAGAAAAAAATTCTCGAACAGTTGAAAGTATGATTTCTTACAGAAATTCTATTAAGAAAAAACAAAAACAAAAATATGCTTTTTAAATTTATTTTGGAAACATGAGACAATTACTACGTTTTCACGGAATATTAAAATCGATTTGAATACGTTTACCGTAAAAGGTAAAGATAAAGGTAGCCTCCTTCACATGCCATGAAGGAGCAGCCCCTTGCTTTCTTGACCTCGGCAATAGAATGAGGTGGTATGGTCGGCACCACGCTCCGATCGTCTTTAACCCCCGGGAAAGACCCGGTACCTAATTTGATAGGAGGCTGAGTGAACCTGAAGTTCTTGAAGTTTGGAAACGAGAACATTCCGTCACCACCCAGGATCGAACCCCGGATCTTCCAGTCCGTAGCCAGCTGATACGTTTACCGTATTGAAACTTTCATCAAAACGCGGATTCAAAACGTTCTGAGTCTCAAGATCGATACATTTAAAAAGTGGAATCGGATCGTATTCAATACGGATTGAGTTGCATGAAAACACGTATCGAAACGATAAGCGCGTGAACGATCGTCATTTCTTTGATGCGTCATCTGTTTTACCAAGAGCGAACACAATTTATGAATGTTGAAAAGCCATGTTATAATACATAATATTTTGTATTCTTCTGAAATACATTATTACCATTCTTCTATAACAGCCAGAATATTACATTTTTATGTGCCTCATTAGGAAAACTCTACATTGCTTATAGCTAAGGCCTACAGGGTCGATGACGTGTTTAACCAACATATTTTCTTTCGAAACTTCAGCTTCGTTATTCAAATCATTTTCAATAGGTATCGAAAATTCCATGAAAAGTGAAAACAGAGATCGGAGGGGAATCGTATTCGGTACAGTAAGAGTATTCAAATCGGTCTGAATTCTCCATGAAAACGAAATAAAGATTAAAGGGGATGTAGCGTATACGTTTATGGGGAATAAATTACATCTTTCAATTCAGCTTTAATATGCATTTGTCTTTCTTGTAATGAAAGATTTTCTTACACATAACTATCTCTAGTAGTGTCCGAGAAATGGCATTTAGTATACTCGCATGTTTACTTAACTACATCTTTAAATTTACTCATTTCCTCTCATTTTGAGACTTTTCAAATTTACATTTTTTTTCCTGGTATATGGAAAAGATTTCAAGATATTTCAATGAAACTTTCATGCCAATGTGTTTTCAACGCTTTAACAACATACACAAAATCTTTGCTGAGGCATTTAGCATTTATTTTTAATAAATGATATACGTCATAAAAATGTTAAATTGAACATGCATTGTATAAAATATTTTTTATGAGATTAGTACAAGATTTTAATGTATTCTAATTGTGTTACTACAAATTTTAAATTGAGAATAATTAAAATATTCACAGATTCACGGAAAATTCCAGGAAAATTTATGTTAACTGAACAATTTTATTAATTTTTTTAAATTTAATTACCGTTAATTAGAAACGTAATTACGGTTTTATATAAACTTACTCCTTAACAAAGTTAGAATGTAAAATCTTTCGTTATTTTTAAAACCCTTCATACTCGTTTAAGATCTGAAATATTTAATTTTTGTCGTGAAAAAATGTATATTTTGAGCACAAGGCAATTTTTTTTAATATTAGATACTTATGGCGAAAAATGAATCTGCATAACGCGAAAACGAGGCATTCTGTGAACATACTGAGTAAATTTATCACAACATTTTAAGATTTATATCTTGATAATGTAAATTTTGACAGAGATTGAACTGTATATTTTAAAATCAGCAAAATAAAATATTATTTTTTTAAATTGTAACGTAAATGCCGCGTCATCTCAGTTCGAGTGAAACTAACAATAAGGAGCGTAAATTTGAAAGTAGCCAGTAAAACGGTAAATCCATGATTTCACAGCTTAAAATTAATCTAACATGGATATAAATAATTAGACGTGTAATGAGATCACTGAAAGTCTTTAAAAATAGTACAAAAATCTTACAAATAACATATATTTTGCCAAAAAATAAAACGAAAAACAGAAGCACCTAAAATAGTTGATTCATTATAGATACAACCTCTAGTACTTGAGTGAAATATGTAATAGTGAATTTTCAGCCTTGAAAATACAAGAAAGATGCCACAGGCACATCCATAACGGTCGTCAAGTATTACAGAGTATTAGCGAATGTCAAGAAGGCTATTCTTGGATAATCCTTCATGAATCTAAATATTCTTTTAAGTTTCTTTCTCCCAAATAATTTTAACCTTGTTTCGTAATTTTTCTGAATGAATCAGTTCTACTTACTTGAATCTGTTATAAAATATATCGACTCATACAGGAACAATCGGAAGTAGCATCTCCAAAGAATGGACCTATCCCGTAGGCCTACATCAACTTCTGGATTATCATCCTAAGAGCAGATCACTTGAAAGGCCACTTAAGGGGTTAGGTACCAGCTTACAGCAGTAAAATTTTGGAAATATTCAACATTTTTTTCCTCTATTACTGTATCTAGTGCAATAATGAAAATTAGCATGTGTGAAACACTGTCCTTCTGCTATATGAAAAAAAATTTACGAATTAAAAAAAAATATATTTACATGTTTTTTTTTTTTTCAAAATTCATTTCACTGTGCAGTGATGAAGCGTTTCCCCGATAACTCAAAATCTATCCAACATTGTGATTTTTTGTGCATATTTATGCATGTCATATCTACAATATGATGCAAGATCACTTCTCTAACTTTGATAGATTGTCTGATGAAAAATAAATTCATTTTTAAAAATGGTAAAATATCAGTATTTTCTTCTAACAAAAAATATAAATAAATATTATTTATTAAGGAATGTAATTGTAAGAGCATGATATTGTAAACACGCGTTTCAGCAATAAAGTAAAAGAGAGAAAACATGAAAAAGTTAACAAGTTTATGAGTTATGAGGGAAACGCTTCATCACTGCACAGTAAACTGCCACCATTTTGAATTTTGAAAAAAAAACACATAAATCATTTTTAAATCATAAAAATATCTTTTTCATATAGCAGAAGGACAGTGTTTTACACAAACCAATTTTCATTGTTCTACAAGATGCAGTAATGGAAGAAAAAAATGTTGAATATTTTTAAA
The DNA here is from genome assembly GCA_025594305.2 of Periplaneta americana. Lineage (NCBI taxonomy): Eukaryota > Metazoa > Arthropoda > Insecta > Blattodea > Blattidae > Periplaneta > Periplaneta americana. Next base: position 69,936,755 of record JAJSOF020000031.1, read on the forward strand.
AAAATTTACCGCTGTAAGCTGTACCTAACCCCTTAAACGCTGGCGAGAGACAGTAACAGGCGGTTGGCCTAATATGTGAGAGGCTGAAGAAGAAGAAGAAGAAGAAGAAGAAGAAGAAGAATTTTTCTTAACGGCCGTATTAATAAGAGGAGGTCAAATCTCTTTGCTCATAAGAAACTTCAAATTCTGCCAAAGTTGGACTATCATCGTTTTGATAAAAATTCGTCACCTGATTGGTCTCAAGCTGTTCCCCCACCCTTGAACAGATAGACTGCTGTCTCACCATATTCTCTAACTGCTTCACAACAGCAACCTTCCTGTAATCTCTGTTCCCTTCTTTCCTTGCATACAATTCAACATGAAAGTAAAGCAATACTTTTTACAGACAGTCCTTGACAGCTTAAACATACTGCAATTAAAATAAAAGCATTAGAAGTTGGTAAAAATTGGAATGACGTTGCTGGTTTCAATGCCGTATAAGACTCGAAGTCCCGTTAGGAGCTTTGTATTAGTTGCTATTGACACTCGAGATTGGCGGTTAGCAATCATTTTGAGACAAGTGCCATTGAAATACTTGTCCTCAAGGCTGGAACCTGTCCACCCGTCACGGAACGCTGGGGGACTTAAACAGCTGTAACAGTTATTCCAAAATCTACATTCTATAATGTTACACATATTTACATGTGACATTGTAGCTATAAAGTGTGTGTTATACTAATAAGAATTATATTGTCAATTATATCTTTCCCAGAACGAAATTATATAAAAAGTCTCTTTTCTTTTTTGTGTTATTTCTATCTTTTCTTTCGTCATGTTTTGCCTCTTCCTGACTTATAATTCAACGTGATGTAGAGGAGGACATATTATAACCCTTTGATAAACATATTGCGGGTCTTTTCCGTCGTCAGAGGTTTATCTAGGGCGTACTGGAATTGGTTTCCAAATCTGTGAATCGGTTCCCAGTTCGACCGAGAGCTATACCCGAGTTGGTTCCAGGTTGATTTCGCCTGTGTACTACAATTGGTTCCCGAGCTAGATCAAGCCAGAAAACATTTCGCTTCCCATTTTATACAGACTTAAGACTGCCAACTAGGCGGTAGTAGGTAGGTTTAAAATGTTTTGTGCTTGGCGGACACGCTGCGTCGAATAATTTCATAATGTTATTTAAAGTTGCAATATCACAAGTGTCGTGGTTATGTTCGACGTTGCTTTTCATTATAATACCTCAATCAGAAAGTTTCATGAAACATTTAAGTCTTATATCCTCTTTTTAACACAAGTATATCTTTCCACACCACCAGATAATTTTTTTCTGAAAACTGAACTTGTGATCATTGACAACTAAGAGTTTTTTCCTCTTTTCACTGAGCATAGTAGTGATTTCCATCATTATGTGCAATACGATGTCCTTTATTTCCACTGCCACTACTCTGCTAATCACTGAAACTTATTATCGGTATTTATATTTTAACGTAGATGGAGCCACGGATCACAATCGATTATAGTAGCATTACATGCTATAACAACTACCTCATTCCCGTTATTGATATTTGAACACTGTTACTACTCTGATACACGATCGATTAACATCCAGTCCCACACAACCTTGGAACCTATTCACGTTGTTAGTATTTGAACATGGGGAACCTATTCACGTTGTTGATATTTGAACAGGGGAACCAAATGAAGAACACCTCAGACAACACAAGTAAGCACATGGCAAGGGCAAACACAGTCTCATGGGCGGAAAAATAAATCTCTTCCACTGCTCACACCGGGACTGGAAGTATGAACCACTTGGATGGGAAGCGCTTAGGTTATTCAAAAAACCAAGATGGCCATCATTGTTATATCCCGAGAATTATCTTAAATGGAAAGTGGATATTATTTGTTAATAAATGTTCAATTACTTAATTTACTTATTTATTGATTTGATTGGATTTGATTTTTTGGTAACATAAAACTCCTAATTCCTATGCTGTACATGCTTCTATTTCGATGAGTAGGCCTATTTCTTGAAATATATAGCCATCTTAAAGCATATTTCTTACAGTCAAATCTTATTCGTAATGCCAATTTGCTCACAATTTTACACACACAATAACATACCACAACGTTCACAGCATTCAATTGCATTCTCAAAACTCACACCTAGCAAAGCTTCAACATTATCTGCACGACGGCTGTGCAACAGACTGTAAGTGTTTTGGTATATAGGCCTACATGTTGTAAAATGAGAATGGCAAACAGAGAAAAAGTCAAAAGATACGAACACTACCACGCAGCAGGAAAATTAACTACGAGTATCATTGCAGCCCGCGACATTTAAACATTTATGAATGGAAGTTTGAAACAGAGCATTTACGGAGAGGAACAAAGAAAAAAATTACGATGAATAATACTGAGTCACGTTCTTTTGGTATATTTTCTAATTACGGTCATAAAGGCATCTCAATTCATGCAAAGCAACCAATTTTGTGATATTTCGCGGCTTTCGCTTGCCAGACATGTAAGTGTGGAATATCGCTAAAATGACTTTTGAAATATTTTCAAGTTTATCCTGTTACCAAAAAAATCAGGCCCCATCAATAAGCCATTAAACCATTTCCACATTCAATAATTATTCATATACTCATTCTTTTCTTTGTAATACACTCATTCGTCAGTTTATTTAATTTCTTTTTAATTTTTACGTACGTATTTCCTCTTTCTTTCGTTGTTTCCTTCTTGCTATTTATTTCTTATTTTAATATCTGTTTTCTTTCCTGCTTTCTTTCCGTTTATTCTTCTTCCTAACATTACTTTTTATGTTATTTTCTTTTCCTTGTTTTTCTGTTTTTTTTTTTTTATTCTTACATCTGTCTTCAATTTTTTATTTCTTATTCCACTTATTCATGTTTCTATCCTTCTACTTTTTTATTTTCGTTCATTTTCGCCTCATTACCCTCTTTCCTTCTTATTTCTTCATTTCTAGCTTTCCTTTCATTACTTGTTTTCTTTTAGCCTGTTTCATTTCCTTCATTCGTCATTTCTTTAGTTTTTTTCATCCAAATGTATTTTCTTCCTTTATTTGATAGTTTTCCTTTCCTTTTTATTTAAATTGTTATTTCATATTTTTCCCGGAAGGATAATTTTTATCATTAATTTCGGGCGATATATGGACCAGTGGCGGAGATACAAGGAGTAGCATAACACCATAGCATATGCTGGCTGTATCGGCTAGGGTGGGATCTGCTGACCACATTATCGCCGTACTGGCGGGATTATCGTTCACCTGTGCTGAGGCATGTGGACATGAGGCCAGTAATCTGCTGATCGGATGACCCTTTATGGCTGTCACACCAAAAATTGAAATAGTAAATTTATTTTATTAATTTAGAGTAGCAAATGCAATATTCTACATTTTGCGAACTTTATACAGCTACAAACAATTAAACCATTTTAATCATTGCCATTAAATTACACAAATTCTGAGTTTTGTTTCGCTAAGTAATTCAGACAAATAGTATCGTTTCAAATACTTGTGAAGGTCGCAACTGATAATATAATTATGCGTTGCACACATTTCCCCCATACAAGTGAAAACTACTTTTTACAATGTAGTGCTCTTATTTTTGTTGTAAATGTCAGAGGACTAGATAAATTACTTATACCTGCATACGTACTTGGTACACAAAAACTACAATTTAAAATGCAGACTACGAAGGACATACCAGACCTGCAGCAATGTAACGAAATATGTATATAAAAATTGACTTAGCTACTGTGATTTGGGTAGAACAGGTCGCTAAGTGGGCTACTACTATCGAAATGAAAGTTTTTTTCCAAGGAAAACTGGTCGCATACATTTTTATAAATAATATCGACATATTAACATATATTTGTCAAGGTTGTACTAATGTCACTCACATTTTGGACGGGGCGTTTCTTGTATGTAGCAATTAATACTACTGGTCATATTAAAGCACGTATTTAATTGTAGTTCAAAGTATTACACATTACGTAAAACATGTTACACTATATTTATTCTTAATGTGGTTGGCTGACTTTCAAATGCTCCACTACAATTGAGGCGGTGCAGTGGCTGGAAAAAGAACATAGACGGAAACCATGTTTCAAGACAATCATCTTCTCAACGTTCTTTCTATTTGAGAAAGTTATTTGTTTCTCATTACTATAATTCTCATATTATGAATTACTTCTGAGCTTCTCATATTAAGTTTAGTTTCTTCATTCCATATACAGCATACTTATCTTATTTTAGAGAACAAGAGTTTCAAAAAAGTGTGTTAAATATACCCTTACTCCAATCAACGGGTACTGACATGAATTAAAGACCCAGTGAAGACAAAAATATTTATTCAGGTAAAATAATATTGATTGAATTTGAAACTGAATACCAATTTAGAAACATTTAGAATATTTTCAATGTAATAAGTTAGCATTTATAAAACTTATATGTCATCTTCAATATATCGTAATGGACTTCTGAAGCAACTGGATCAGTATCTTCTCCTTACTGATCTTATCACTTATTATAAGGTCGCAAAATATGAAATAATCCTGGATCATACCAACCATCATTCTGCAGCAGATATAACCTATGCAATAATTAATTAAAACTATCGCCACAGTCTAGTATATACAGTCACGAAGCTCAATACGTAGTAAATATGCATCCATAGATAGTTGCTATCCACTAGGATCGCTAATATCGCCTCATTACAGACAACACGAAATAGTACCGGAACAGTCTATTGTTCCTAGCACCCTCACAACTCAAGCAAGCTTCGTGACTGTATATACTAGACTGTACTATCACCATCTCTACAGATGCTCTATTCAAACAGAAATTTCAGAGAGTATAGAGAACAATATGGCGGATAATTTAAACCGATGGACGGAGAAAAGGCACATAAGCCTATGTACCCTTTTTATAGCCACCGCCCTAATTAAATTAATTTATTATATATTCACGGAACTGGGAGCTTATTAAGCATCGAACAAATGTAACATTTTGAAATTCCTTTTCAGAACGAAAAGTTATATTTATTCAGATCAAAGTTCTGCACCTTTAAAGGACAAAACTAAAATTCTTTCAGTCATTTATTGTCATAACACACAGCTTTCTTAAACAGACTGATCATATTATAAATAAAATAAATGGCTTTCTCAAAATGTTTCATACTACCTCCATTCCAAAATATGGTGTAGTAACAAACAAAACAAATTTGATTATTGCGCATGCGCGTACGAAATATTTCGCAGTGTGGGATTTTGTTCAATAGTGAAGGGACTGTCAGACAGTGCAGTTGTGAATGTTTGTAGTCTTCTGTAGTGCATCAAACTATAATATTTGAATAGTTCATCATGGACAGAAATCAAATGGGCACCTGCTGTGGTGTTCCTGTTTCAGAAAATGTAACACCAACCCAGTCAATTTTGAACAGAACATCTATGACTCAACAGCCGTATAAAAAGGGGTTGTAATTTATTGTAGTTTTTATGTCAAAACAATGTTTGTTTTTTCTTTTATTAATTTAACATTTCACAGAATGAAATGTACTTTATTTATTAGTTTTATGTTAATTTATCAAACAAATAAATACCGGTATCTAGAAGATGCATTGAAGTTACATTGTATTACTGAGAACTGTAACAAACGTATACCATATTTTGGAACGGAATAAATGACATGTTTCTATACCATATTTTGGAACAGAGGGAGTATAAAATAATTTTATCTCTAAAATTAAGTAAAAACAAATAAAATTGTATTTAAGGTTTTTTGTTTGAAATATCTCAAAGAATAACCCTCCGAAATCAACTACATACTTACGATTCAACCTGTGTATATATTCTCTTTGCAAAGAAGATAATAGTCCACTTTCCTGTGCAAATCTAGTCTTTCAGGTAAGGCTCCCTGTAAAGCAGATTTGAATAATTTCAAGGGAAAAATTGTTCCGGGGCCGGGTATCGATCCCGGGACCTCTGGTTGAACGTACCAGCGCTCTACCAACTAAGCTACCCGGGAACTCCACCCGACACCGTCTCAACTTTTCCCTTTATATCCACACAACTCGCGTGGGCTGACGAAAGGCCAGAGACCCACATCGAGTGCACACAATCTCTGTGTGACTTGGAATTGTGGTTTTCTGTTAACGTACAGTGACGTATACATTATGCAAATGTAGTCTTTCAGATAAGGCTCCCTGTAAAGCAGATTTGAATAATTTCAAGGAAAAAATTGTTCCGGGATCGGGCCGGAACAATTTTTCGATTCAGGACCCTGTCGTGAATCGAACACAGAACACACTGATTTGTTTTGCTACTTAAGGTGTCAGAGAGAAGTTATATTTCGAATTAAGTACTAATTTCTTAAACAAACTCAACAACTACGATAGCGTGGAGATCTTATTCGTGCTGACTATAGTGAACATATGAAAACTCAACTACTTTTATCTAGACTCAGTCTGATCACGGAAAATGTGTCTGCATTTTTCTGTGCGTACAGGATAATGACGTTATTTTAATAGCTGCTGGAAGTATGAATCACGATCAGCATTAATTATTACGAGCTTGTTTTCCAGTTGTGTGCGGAGTATTACGTGTGAAGCTATTACGTTCGCAGTGGTTGTAGCTGCGGTAGAACAACGCTTGCTGTTGTAAACTCCAGTTTCACTTTTTATTCCTCAGGTTGTGGTAAAAATTGCATTACTTTGCGGCACTTCATTGCATTCCTGCTGGGAACGCTAACAGTAATACAGGTTAGCTGCTATGAAAAATGTGAACTCTACAAGCGTTCCAAGTGCTGAATCTTAAGTCCTGCATTACAGTTCTTATACAAAGTACAAACATTTTTTACATTTCAATATACGAGTTTTAGTGAGGAACTTCTGTAATACTGGGAAAATTCTCATGTCCAGAATTTTACGAAAATATCCGCTTCTCTTACTCATTACTGTAAAAGTATTTCTAGGCATGCCACCTGTCTGTGTTCAGCAACTTCTCCTCAACTACAAGACGATCTTATTCATGTTCAGTATCTTCGTTTCAATTAGTTGTAAAATTACGCCATGACGAAATTCAGTATATTTATTAAAAATGATAGAAACGTGTTTTCCCATTCTTAAAAAAGTTGAACATGTAGCATTTTTTCTACATTCTATGAACGCAAAATTCAAATCTAACAAACCAACTTTTCTACCAAGTTAATATGATGCTAAAAACGAAGTGTTGATTGCAGCAGACCAAAAGGTTTTTCACTTCACGAAAAAATACTAAGCAAGATGGAGAAACTCATTTTTAAACATTGCTTCTAATTTGTTCTAATGATTTCTGATACAGATTGTAAGCTTACGTCTTTAAATTATTTCTGCACATAAATTAAAATTAACTTACTTAATTGAATAATCGTGCATATAGAGTGTTAGTTGGGAGGCCGGAGGGAAAAAGACCTTTGGATGGCAGAGACGTACAGTAGATGGGAGGATAATATTAAAATGGATTTGAGGGAGGTGGAATATGATGATAGAGACTGGATTGGTCTTTCTCAGGATAGGGACCTATGGCGGACTTATGTGAGGGCGGCAATGAACCTCCGGGTTCCTTAAAAGCCAGTAAGTAAGTAATTAAATAATCGAAAAAATAAATACAGACTATAGTTTTTTCTATATTTTTATACATCGTTAAGTACTCTCAATTTTTTATAAATATCGAAAGCGATCGATACTTTTAGGAAAAGGGCTCAATTTTTTCAATGACTCTAGTTTTTTGGAGGCTGGCTTTCTTTCTTTATTCCCGAAACTGGATGACGTATATGCATTATGTTCTTCTATTCATGCTTATTTCACACGTAACTGCTCAAATATGTATTTTTATATGTGGAAGTATGGTAAAACACAACAGGGAAAAGTTTTAAGAATATAAGTTATTTTTTTAAATGTTTTATAGACTCCCAAATAAGATTAGAGGCTTCCTTGTAATTTATTTTAAAGAACAGTCACGTCAATGTTGATTTCAAACTCTCTTTATAGTGCTGATGAGTTCTATGATAATACTACGAGTATATTTTAAATTGTTCATTCATTCATTCATTTATTATCTTCCATAGATCTTATATGAGCAATGAAGCTTTAAGATGTGGAACAAGTCAAATTTTACAATATTAAATTAAAATTTTTACAAATTTTTACAATATTTTACAATTTTTACAGTTTTATAAAGTAGTAATTTTCTACAATGATGAGGTGAGGTCCGAGGATTCGCCAGAAGATTACCTTTTGGTTGGAGAAAACCTCGGAAAAACCCAACCAGGTAATCAAATCAAAGGGAGAAATGAAGTGATGCCGAGGACTCGCCATAGACCAGACGTCTGTTTTTAAATATCATACACACCTGTACGCGTATTTCTACAGCAAATAAAGATGCATGAATATACAGTACGTGCCGGTGTACCCTGATTCATCGAATAATATTTGTCAAATTTTTAGGATATCTTTTCAGTAACTTATTGGTAATATCTGACAATATTACAGGTAATTCATGCAATCTTCTGTTAAATCTTAATGGACAAAATTCGGGCCTTGTCATAATGTTCAGGACCATACATCGCACAACGTTATGCAATCTGTTTACGTGAAGTTTTAAGCCAAACATCAATCAAGAAGCAATCTGTAACCCTATACCATGTCTATGTTGGTGGGGCGTTCCATATAGACATGTTAACCACACAATCCTCCACCCCTCGACTCCGTAACTCGATTAATTAAAAACAGAGTCTCAGTTTATTAGCCGTAACGAAGGCATTGTGCGTCCGACAAGAACTTCCTAGATGAGTTACTGCCCGGGCTGAGGGCGGGCCGACCGCCATTGTCCAGGCCATGCCCGCGGGCCCCTCTGATAATTCAGTTAGCTACAGGCCCGCATGTCCATCTATTTATCTTGGAGCGCATTGTAAAATTTGACATGATCTATTAGAGACACGGCAAGGCGATTTCTTTCCACCCGCGGAGAGCAAGGAGATTGTTGTTAGGGTAATAGCCTCAATCAAAATCGGCTGTACGTGTCTCTTTTAATGGATATCGATACATTTTTCCATGACCCCCAATAATGAATGTGGTCGGTACAAAGGAAGACATGGGTCATTGAATCCTTTCTTTATTTTATTGGCTGAGAAAGCGAAAGCTTTAAATTACAGACAAGTGCGTTGCTTGAAGTCTTTTTTTTTACATTTGATTGCAATTGAAGGTTTTGTGCTGTTGCTCCTACGTGATCCCGTTCGACCAAATTCTTGCTGTTTTTAATTTCCAATTTCAATTCCTTTTACATTCGTCTATACGTTTCACAAAACATCAATCTATAATTTTTTTTACTTAATAATTTTATGAACCAGCCGTGGTTTAGGTCAACAAAGCTTTTAAGACATATGACGGGGTCAGAAGCAAAGGGGTATAAGTGTACTTAAGTTATTTGTGAGAAAATGTGGTTGAAAGTACTTAAAATTTCGTAAATTCCGTGAAATTTTTATTTCAATTTTAGTGTTTGGTGTGGTTAAAATATGTAATCCTTTGCCATTAAAATTTAAAATGTTTTAGCTTGCCCTGGATGCATTTAACTCATATTCTTAGAAATGTCACTTATACCCCTTTGCTTCATATTTGTCATTATTTAAAAACTATAGCCCCGTCGCTCTAATTTCCGGCAGCCAATCGCGTTGCAGGTCGGCTACATTTAAACGTGTGCGTCTTGTGATTCGCTTATGAAGACGTCATGCATTTCTTAAGGCTCGATAAATACTTAATATAATCGCCCGTCCCTTTGGCTCTTTCGTTGGCGTTCGCAGAAAGCACACGAAGACGTTATTTGCCGCTCAATGATTTGCTGAATTACAGTGCTTTTGATTTATTATCATAGGAGCTACGACATGATAATGTTTAACGGTGTGGCAAATAGATTCCTCGTATGGAAGCTCGGCAACGAAAGAACAAAATTGGCGAACGATAGTACCTACCTAGACTTTATAGAGCCTTCACTTCCTAAGACGTAAGCAAAGAAGAGGAGTCACGCCGGGAATAACAGCATCGCGACTATAGAGTCATACATTTAAGTTCTGTCTAGGATATATGTAGATACGTGTATTGGTACGAAAGCTATGCCTCCTCGTTTTGCTCTCTTTCAAATCTGACAGCCCAAAATGTTATCAATTTCATTTAGTAACCACAAGATGTCCCCAGTTCCACCATATGAAGCGACAATATGATAGGTCACATGTTCTAAATGGTGGATGTTTCCGATATCCATATAATACGAAGGGCTGTGATTGAATTCCTCACTGTGGAGAAAATCTATCCAATTGAAATCCATTCTCGTCTAAATGTATCGTGACGTAGTACAATAGATATCAGTACCGTTAGACGCTAAGTAAAACACTTGAAGAGCAGAGAAACGAACATCGTTGTCAAGCCTCGAAGAGGCCAGCCAGCAACGGCAATGACGGAATGCAAAAAGGATCGACTCGACGCACTCATCAAAGTTATCAGACACTTACCACTGGTTGAAAAATGAAATAAAATGTGAAGATAGAAAAAATATGAAATATGACAGACACTCCACTGAGTTTCTATAAATCTATACGTTAATGTTTCGATTTAAAATGGAATAAGTAGTAAACTTGTCAATTCCTATACAGTAATACCTAACTACAATAGAGTTAATCATGCGATAAAATATGATAATTTCCTCATTAAAAATTATTTCACCTTAATTCAGTGCCACCTGTGCTTTCGAAAAAATATTTGGCTGTGTTTCTCAAAGTTTTCTTTGTAAATATTTAAATATTATTTTTTTCTAAATCAAAATTTTTAGAAAACTTGATATTGAAGGTAACCATTAAGGAAAAGAAATATTTCTTGAAGGAATAGGTGAAAGATCCTAGACTATGTTGTTGATGTAGGTCTTTAAAACATTCCAGTAAAAGAATCATACGGGTATTAAATTGATATTGTTTATTTTATTATTTAAATGCTTTATGGTTGTAAAAAAATATGCAAACTTAATATTATTTTACAGGTAATTATTAGCTACTTTAATATTCTGAATAGTTTTTATAAAGTGTAATGTAAGTTATGTATATTAAGCATGAAAATGTTTGTTCATTTAGCTTTTATAGTAGCGGAAATATATATATAAAATTAATTTCACTAAATTTTTGCAGGCCAGTGGTGTCCCTCCCCCCTTAATAATTTTGTGGACAAAAATATGAACCCTTTCAGTCCTAAGTACACCCATAGGCACGCGTGCTACTCGTTGAGAAACACCGACTTAAGGCAGATTTCATTTTAATTTATCACTACAATCACAAATCATAATCTTATTTCTCTTCTTGAACAGAGGCCAAGGTTTGTTTACACTTTCATTTCTGAAGGACTTGAGATAATTTCTCTCCAAACCCTGATTTTGATTTTTCTCTTAAAAATTAACATTTCTTGTGGTTAAAATTACAACTCCATGTGCACACGTATATGAGAAAAGGAAAACTAAAAAAGCTACATACCGGTTACGTCATATTATCGATAGCCCTCAATCGATCAGGCAACGAACTTAAAAAAAAAAAAACAGACATTGCTACAGTTTTAATGACAAGATTGTCTCATTAGTAAAACTGATATTTCCAGATAAGACCAAACTGGTCAGGACTTGTAATTGAAAGTTGTTGTGTGGGCACAGTAAGTGAATGTGCGATTTTTATTATTTTTTATGTGTGATTTGTTTTATTCTAAATTCTGCTCCGATTTCTAATTATGCTGCAGCACGTTTCACTCCGGTTTCAACGTGAAAACGAAAACTCAGATACAGAGTGTGGATAGTTGACATGCAGACGGAAAACCAGTTTTGAGGAATGTGTCATAATTTCTCTTCGCTCTAATCTCGTGTAGGCTATATCAAAGTCTACACGACCTAAGACTGCGAGTGTAAACGCATTTCAGAGAAGACGTGACTGAACGCCACTAAATTTCAAAGTGAAGGTTCTCCTTCATTGCCATGACTTTTGTCTTTCATAACCATTTCATTTAATGCCCATTTCCATCTACGAAATCCGCTAAAAGATGACAAAAACATTAATAACTTTAGAAATATAATTATAAATTTATTAAAGATGTCTTCTTTTGCCTTCCAGGATTGTGTCTTAAATTAATTGAAGGTGAAATTTCGAAAAAGGCACATCTCTGAAAAGTAAAAATGTTCAGAAATTAAAAAAAAAATCTGATTTAATTTTAAAGCGTTACCTTTACTTTTTAACTTTGCTCTAGAATATGCCATTAGGAAAATTCAGGATAACAGACATCAGCTTCTTGTCTATGCGGATGACGTGAATATGTTAGGAGAAAATCCACAAACGAGTAGAGAAAACACGGAAATATTACTTGAAGCAAGTAAAACGATAGGTTTTGAAGTAAATGCCGAAAAGACAAAGCATATGATTGTGTCTCGTGACCAAAATATTATACGAAATGGAAATATAAAAATTGGAGATTTAACCTTCGAAGAGGTGGAAAAGTTCAAATATCTTGGAGCAACAGTAACAAATATAAATGACAGTCGGGAGGAAATAAACGCAGAATAAATATGGGAAATGCGTATTATTATTCGGTTGAGAAGCTTTTGTCATCTAGTCTGCTGCCAAAAATCTGAAAGAATTTATAAAACAGTTATATTACCGGTTGTTCTTTATGGTTGCGAAACTTGGACTCTCACTTTGAGAGAGGAACAGAGATTAAGGGTGTTTGAGAATAAGGTTCTTAGAAAAAATATTTGGGGCTATGAGGGATGAAGTTACAGGAGAATGGAGAAAGTTACACAACGCAGAACTGCACGCATTGTATTCTTCACCTGACATAATTAAGAACATTAAATCCAGACGTTTGAAATGGGCAGGGCATGTAGCACGTATGGGCGAATCCAGAAATGCATATATAGTGTTAGTTGGGGGACCGGAGGGAAATAAACCTTTAGGGAGGCTGAGACGTAGGTGGGAGGATAATATTAAAATGGATTTGAGGGAGATGGGATATGATGGCAGGGACTGGATTAATCTTGCACAGGAGAGGGACCGATGGCGGGCTTATGTGAGAGCGGCAATGAACCTGCGGGTTCCTTAAAAGCCATTTGTAAGTAAGTTTGCAAACCAATAAAACCTTATGGTTAGAATTTTAGAGTCAAAACAATATGATGTGAAAAAATATACATAAGATATCATATGATTTTTTCCCTTGCTTTTTTACTTCGAAGATGTGCCATTTTTGAAATTCATGGACAGTGTTTTTATAAATAAGCAAAAAATTAAAAACAAATACAGTAAAAAGAATAATACAAAGTATAACTTGTGAATTCTAAATGAGGCAGTAGAGCAAATGGATAGCTTCAAACACTTGGAGTGTACTACAACAGTAACATAATTATCCTCTACCATTTTGTGTCTTTTATTTTTATTTGGTGGGAAATCCACTTTGTTTCTAGAAAACAATGCAATATCGCAGTACATAGAGTAGCATTTGCCAGTGCATTAAAACACCGCTTCTCCACAGCAATGACGGAGGTTATGTAGTAAATGCCAACATCAGACTTTTTCTACAGTTGATTTCCCTTACGTCTCGCTGTAGCCAGGTCTGAAGTTGAATCAAACTCCAAACAACAGCGTTGCCAAACATCAATTTATTGAATACTCTTAAACCGTAAATGTGACAAAACATTATGCAAAATTATTTGTTATCACAATGAACTCTAATGTAAAGACGTTTATAAAATGTGTATTTCTGAAGGTATTGAGAAAATAATGGAATCAAAATTTATGACGTAAACTAATTTTTTATAGGAAGTGTAAGCGCAAAAGGAACAAAATGGTGGGTGACTTTTCCATTCATTATGTGCTTAAGATTCACACCTTAAAAGGGCTATGATTGAACACTACCTTTCATCCTGTATACAGGGTGATTCACGATTAATGATCCGCGTTTTAGTAATCAGTTCTACAGCCCATTTTGAGCATAATATATCATATGAACATGAATCCGATTATCATTAGTTTGAAAATTATTCGTAAAAATTCAAACGTCATAGTGTAAATCAGGCTTTGGAGTTTCTCGCCTCTTAATAAAAACATTGGAACGTAAACTAAACGGAGGGTTGCGCTGTGATGCGAAGTACGGGGATGAAGGGGAAGACAGATCTAGTAATTATCAGCTGTTATCAGTTGTACAGCCGTGAACAGATAGGGAACGCTAAGCGCCATTCACACCTGTGCGACCAAGTGCATTGAATCGGAAGAAGGGATATTTGAAAATCTCTTTCCAAACTGAGGTATGTTTATTTTATGATTAATACAGTATTTTGAATTAATATTTCTCTGTACTTTAAGTGAATAACTCTTAGTTCTGGTCAAAACAACTGAAACTTCCGTACGAATCAATCAGCTGTAACTCCTTAACGGTTGATAATTAATCGGATCCATGTTCATATGACATTTATGCTCAAAATGATCTATAGAACTGCTTCATAAAGCGTGAAACGTTAGTCGTGAATCACCCTACGTAGCAAGTCAAAGATCATTCAGTCCCTCGGTCCACACCTGTGGAGTAACGGTCAGCGCGTCTGACCGCGAAACCAGGTGACCCGGGTTCGAATCCCGGTTGGGGCAAGTTACCTGGTTGAGGTTTTTCCGGGGTTTCCCTCAACCCAACACGAGGAAATGCTGGGTAACTTTCAGTGCTGGACCCCGGACTCCTTTCACCGGAATTATCACCTTCATTTCATTCAGACGCTAAATTACCTAGATGTTGATACAGCGTCGTAAAATAACCCAATAAAATAAAAAAAATAAATAAATTCAGTCCCTCTGTCGGCCTGGATGGCGCAGACGGTACAGTGCTGGCCTTCTGTGCCCGAGGTTGCGTGTTCGATCCCGGCCCAGGTCGATGGCATTTAAGTGCGCTTAAATGCGAAAGGCTCATGTCAGTAGACATATTGGCATGTAAAAGAACTCCTGCGGGACAAAATCCCGGCACACCGGCGACACTGATATTACGAGCGTCGTTAAATAAAATATAATTTACAATTTTTCAGTCCGTCTCTACTGTGTTGAGAAGCAATCAGTTGAATAAGCTATGAACCACGAACCTGTGACATCTACGCCTACAGATTGATTTTTGGCTTCTTCATTGTAACATTGTAGACTTGAGTTATTTCTAGGGACAAATTTAAAACACGGGAATGCTCCTAAAGTCCTAAACCATAGGTCAGAATTATATAATGTCCGCGGTTTCTACATTTCCTTTTTTTTTACGTATACGGATCACGTAGAGTACAAAACATTAATATCCGGGACGTACGACTCACACAACAGACGAGATGAATTGCAGAATATAGAAGCAGTTCTTATTTCTCACATTATGTATCTTTCGCTGAACAAGGTTTCTTTTTGTCTGTTTGGCAACTACATGTCTGCTGCCGCTACTTTCCCTGTCGTTGTTTGGTTTGTAAATGTCTCGCTCGCAACGGTTCGCTTACACAGAACTTTTACGTTAGAAAAATTCAGCCATAGTTCTTCACACTATGCATAAAAACTAGATTTCAAGGTGTTTTCTACTTACTCAGACATAAAATTAAGCGAGAGAGCTGCCTTTTTTTGTTATTCTGCATAGATTCGCTCATGCCGAAACGTTTTAATGTTTTGCAAGAAACTACTCTAATTATTGAGTGAGAAATTTGCCAACAGCTGCAACGCTTTAGTTCTACATATGTAACAGAATTACAAGTTACTGTTTGGTTCTGCCATGAAAAAGAAAGATTCGAAGTATTACCTTTAATATCAGTTTCTAATTAAGAATTTATATCATAGCAGTCGGTTCTTCGCTTCGAAGCTTTTTATAACTCTTTTACTGCGCAGAAATCTTTTTTATAGCATTTCTTTCGCATCGCTTTTTTTTCTTTGTTAAATGCTTTATTGAGTCGATAAACAGTGTCATTTTATATATTTACTTTGGCGTAAACAAGAAGTCTTTATGCATATAGTAACTCGTATTACTTCTCAGCTAACAACAGCTTTTAACCAAAGGTTTTGAGTTCGACTCCCGTACATGTTAGCCTAGATATATTGTGATTTATAGAGAGATTACGAATGAGATCTCTTCTGAATAATTCCGTTTTCATTGTTGATTATATTCTACCACTAATCGTTTACCATGGAATAACCTTATGTTGGTTTCTGGATATGTTCCGTATTTGAGAAGGACGTGAAATAACAGGAAATTATCGAACAGCAACAATATACACCAGTAATATCCTCTCAGATACCTGGAAAATAATGATGATGATGATAATAATAATAATAATAATAATAATAATAATAATAATAATCATCATAGCATGATATAGGCCATTGAGGCCTTCAGTTTATTGAATATTTGAATATTCAACTCATTATCAGCTTCCCATTTTAGTTTTCCGGTACCAGTTCTTTCGTTAGAGAATCTCTTTAATTTTTTCTTTCTTTTTCCTTCCTTCTTTCTTTCTTTCTTTCTTTCTTTCTTTCCTTCTTTGTTTTTTCTTCTTACCGACTTACAAACTAATGCGGTGTAGGAAAGAATACATAGCCATGGACCAACATTTGGTATGCACACATTCTGGGCCTCGCAGGTCGTGTGGTGAGCACGGCGCAGTGCCACTGCTGAGACAACACAGAACAGCTCATAACAAACACACTGTCCCGTGGACGGAAAGTAAATCTCTATCATTGCCCACGACAGAAATCGAACCAGGAACCGCTTGGTTGGAAAACAAACATTTATACACATAGCTACAACGGTGTAAGGAAATTTCTTATAATAGTACAAAATTAAATATAAACCTACACTTTTTAACCTTGAAGTTGAAGTAAAAGTTTCTTTTTGTCTGAAATCAGTGGCGAATTATAATTCATTACCAATAATTCCCTGAGAGTTTGAATTAATAAACTCCCTTTCGTACTACTTAAGATGGGGTTTTCTTTCGAAAGTCTTTTTTCCATACCATACAGTGTTATTGAGATGTATCTAGATTACCTTAACGGTTCGTCAAAAAAGAGTTAACCGTTTTCATATGATGATTTACTTTGTAAAATTATTCAAACTTCTGACCCATATTAGTAGTTACGAAGGATTTATTTTAATATTCGTTAATATGAGTAATAGTTAACGATGGAAAACAATGGTGAGTCGTCAACTTAACTTTACATGTGGTGTTCGAGTGTTTATTTCGAAATCAACATAAGGATTCGTACGATTTGTACTCGTATATATCATCTTTCTTCTAGCTGTCTGTTACTTTGCGTTCAGATTTAAATCGATAATACAAAATAAAAAATACATCTTAAACACCTTATAGCATTTAACACAACAAACATTTGATGCATTTAAGAGAAATACGAAAACATTCAGCTACACGCGAAATAAGAATAGGCTACGTTGCAATAACCTACTATTTACAGATTCTGTAGATGGTTTTAAAAATATCTAGTTACAGTTTCTAGGTAAAATATACAAATAAAATAAGCCTACTTTTGACATAAATACATGTTTTACACCAATCTGTTATAAATATTCCAATCAGTTACTGTTATGTCTTCATTGTTTCTTAACTGATAGGGTATAATGAATAGAATCATCAATCCTCTTCAAAGAGAAATTTTAATTTCTTTCATTGTTTCGTGCTGGGTAACTTTCGGTGTTGGACCCCGGACTCATTTCACCGGCATTATCACCCTCATCTCATTCAGACGCTAAATAACCTAAGATGTTGATAAAGCGTCGTAAAATAACCTACTAAAATAAATAAAAAAATTCATTGTTTCGTTATTCTGTCTGTTAATTTAGAAGTGTGTGAATTTATGAAGTTATATTTTATCCTTGAACGTAGGTTGTGCGATGTTTTTGAAAAAACCTTACTTATATAGCCTAACTGCTTAACTTTCTTTTATTTACGATGAAAAAATTCAGAAATACGTAATGGATATCGTTACCTCAGAACAACAGTGGGGTACTTACTGGCTTTATAGAACCCGGAGGTTCATTGGCGCCGTCACATAAACCCGCCATCGGTTCCTATCCTGAGCAAGATTAATCCAGTCTCTATCATCATATCCCACCTCCCTCAAACCCATTTTAATATTATCCTCCCATCTACGTCTCGGCATCCCGAAAGGTATTTTTCCCTCCGGCCTCCCAACTAACACTCTATATGCATTTCTGGATTCGGCCATACGCGCTACATACCCTACCCATCTCAAATGTTCGGGTTTAATATTCCTAATTATGTCAGGTGAAGAATACAATGCGTGCAGTTCTGTGTTGTAGGATATCTTGTAGAAATCATATTTTAAATAATGAGGATAAAAATTGCTATTGAACATCGAGAACAATAAGTAGACAAACTTTTGATTTAATATGAAGCTAAAACAACAAGAAACTGACAAGCACCACTGATCTACAAAATTAAGCTAACTTAAAACTTAATTTATCTCGAAACCACAGTTTGTTAAGATAACCCACTGTACTTCTGATGTAACGATGTAGGTATTGCTACATCTTTCCAGGATTTCAGTTTTATTTTCTTCCTTGTGTTTTTGAGATAGCTTTTACTGAACAGGGTAAATGATACCAATTATTTTACTAGATATCGTCGTGAAATTCTTTCGTTATTATCACTCATTTTAGCCTACAAGTAATGTGAAATTGACCCTATACATATTTTTTGTGACGTATTATTATTTAACAAAGAAATTTACGCCGACCAGTCTATAGATTATACAAGGTTATGAAATTCAATTTTTAGCTCATTGGTCGTGTTTCTTGTTCTATTTGCCGGTAAGTCATCTGGCTCATTCAGGTTTACAACCGACGTGTGAACGTAAAGAACCCAATTACAACAAAGAGACTGGGCGTGAGTCTACTTTTATTTCTTCTATTTTCCCATAACTGAGAGAATTTGTGTTTCGGTAACACTCCCACAATAAATCACCAGCCACACTTCATTTGTGAAAGTTCCCTATGTCGGAAGTTAATACACACTTATGGACGTTTACACGTCAACACATTTTGCAAATTGTTGGTCAAAGTTTTTCAAAGCAAATGTTTTTTTCCTTAGATGCAGAAATTATTATAAATGTAATGAATGGAAAGTTAAAGTTAATATTATAAGCTCGACCAATATCATATATCATCATCATCATCATCATCATCATCATCATCATCATCATCATCATTTTCTTATTTTGGTTTATATTTGCATCTTCCTTAAAAGGGTATATCCAGAGCAGAAGTAAGCAGCCGACTAGCCCAACGTCAATGTAATCTGTCTTTTTATTGGCAAATCGAGATCGTTGCTTAGACAACCTCATTTATTTTGTTCATTTCTTTTGTTTTCTTGCATTAACTATAGTAATGAGAACTCCGTTAGTATAATTGACTCAAACACTTAGAGATTTTTTTCACGTTATATTCTCACACCACCACCACCACCACCACCACCACCACCACCACCACCACCACCACCACCACCACCACCACCATCACCTTCACCACCGCCCCTTTAGTAGGCTTACCCTTAATTATATTATTGTATATTCCTTTACATTGATATAATGATGCCAGATAATTGTTCTGTACAGTACATAAAATTCATTGGAATAATTACACTCATAATATTCATTTTATCGTTTGGTTTATATTTTAACCACTCTTTAAATTATTCCAATAAGATGTAAAATAATTTATTTAAATGTGATTGGACTTCCCATGACTTTCTCTACAGTCTACAATAATAATAATAATAATAATAATAATAATAATAATAATAATAATAATAATAATAATAATAATTTACTAATTTCACTAATTTATTTATTGATATTTTAATGTGCTGTGCAACAGCTAGAGGCTAATAATAGTTCAGCAAAAAATGACAGAAATTACAAGTAATTACAAAAATTACAAATAATGACAATAATTACAAATAATGACAATAACTGCAATAAATTTACATGAATAGACGTTCATGGATAGATGTGAAATGAAGAATAAACTCAATTGAAACAATAATAACAAAACATGTGTTAAATTTGAATTAGAATGCAATTTTAAAACAACAAATGTTATGTTTTATTTAACGACGCTCGCAACTGCAGAGGTTATATCAGCGTCGCCGGAGTGCCGGAATTTTGTCCCGCAGGAGTTCTTTTACATGCCAGTAAATCTACTGACATGAGCCTGTCGCATTTAAGCACACTTAAATGCCATCGACCTGGCCCGGGATCGAACCCGCAACCTTGGGTATAGAAGGCCAGCGCTATACCAACTCGCCAACCAGCTCGACAACAACAATATAAATATCCAATAATAATAATAATAATAATAATAATAATAATAATAATAATAATAATAATTTTCTTAAAAATTTGTTTCATATTTGCGAATTACTTTGAAGAGAAGGCGTCGGCTGCACCACGTCCTAACACATCCTTTCACTCAAGCGACGTCAATTATTCCGCCCACACAAGTGAACTCTTCCAAGAGTGATTTATTTGCAAGGTGAACGTCAAACATCTGGAGCCAAGTTGTCAAGCATTCCTCACACTGCCAAGTTCAATCACGGCAGGGCCGAAAGCTCCGCAGCTCGGCATCACTTCCGACATCAGGCGCGCCCGTAGAATTACAATCATCATCAGGTAATAAAGATTCCTAAATAATTTTATGGGCAAACAACGATTGAATTTATAATGAGTGACTAGCGCTCAAATCCATCTCCGTTTCCAAGACTTTCCCACGAAAAGCTGCGATAAATCCTGTAGAACAGATTAATGTATTCCATTCCTCGTGAAAGAAAGGTAATTTATTATATCTTCTAATTTATTATACTTGTTTTGATATAACGTTACCATATTTTACACAATTTATTGTATGTAATACTAACATTATATGTAATTCATATACTAGGTAACAATAGAGAGCAAAGACTTGTAGACTAAGTACGTGTTTACGAAGCAGAAAAATAATAATCGTAATACATTAATAATAATAATAATAATAATAATAATAATAATAACATTAATAATAATAAATTAATACTAAAGAAGTAAAATACATTCTGTAACAAAAATGTCCATAAATGGATCAGGACTAAATATCTTTATGTTATCTCCACTATTACGAATTTAGAAAAAATTACAAATTAATAGTTATTTTCTAACATCAAATAGCCTATCTATAATTCATTACAAAATAAACAGACACCACACTTAGCTAGAAAATCGCTGATTTGACGAGACCGATTAATAGTCTATTAGATTATGATTCAACGATAGGCATAACAAAGGTATGATGAAAGGAAAATTACAGATGATTTTGATAACAACGAATATATTGATAGAAGGAAACTGATAGGTGATTATGTGACAATGAAGCAACGATGGAGGGATAATGTCATAAGTTCCAACTATAATAAAAGTTAATGATACAACGAGAATGGCAAATGATTCTACAAAAATGAAGCAATGGTAAAAGAAGGCAGATAAAGCAATGATAAAAGGAGACTGACAGATGACTCTACGATAATCAAGCAATGATAAAAGAAGGATGGTAGATGATTCTATGGATAATCAAGCAATGATAAAAGGATGGTAGATGATTCTAAGAAAATCAAGCAAGGATGAAAGGAGAATGGCCCATGACTCTACGATAATCAAGCAATGATAAAAAGGAGGGTAGATGACTCTACGATAATTAAGCAATGATAAAAGGAGGATGGTAGATGACTCTACGATAATCAAGCAATGATAAAATGAATGAATCACGATAATCAAGTAAAGAAAGGAGAAGGCAGATGAATTCGATAACGTGATAAGAGGAATGGCAGATGACTACGATAATCAAGCAATGATAAAAAGAGGATGGTAGATGACTCTACGATAATCAAGCAATGATAAAAGAAGGATGGTAGATGACTATGATAATTAAGCAATGATAAAAGGAGGATGGCAGATGACTCTACGATAATGAAGCAATAATAAAAGGAGGATGGTAGATGACTCTACGATAATCAAGCAATGATAAAGGGAGAATGGCGTATGACTCTACGATAATCAAGCAAATGATAGAAGAAGAAAGGCAAGTGATTCAACGATAACAGAGCAATGATAAAAGGAAACTGACAGATGACTCTACGATAATTAAGCAATGATAAAAGGAGACTGACAGATGACTCTACGATAATCAAGCAATGATAGGAGACTGACAGATGACTCTACGATAATCAAGCAATGATAAAAGGAGACTGACAGATGACTCTACGATAATCGAGCAATGATAAAAGGAGACTGACAGATGACTCTACGATAATCAAGCAATGATAAAAGGAAACTGACAGATGACTCTACGATAATTAAGCAATGATAAAAGGAGACTGACAGATGACTCTACGATAATTAAGCAATGATAAAAGGAGACTGACAGATGACTCTACGATAATCAAGCAATGATAGGAGACTGACAGATGACTCTACGATAATCAAGCAATGATAAAAGAGTCTGGTAGATGACTCTACGATAATCAAGCAATGATAAAAGAGTCTGGTAGATGACTCTACGATAATCAAGCAATAATAAAAGGAGAACGGCAGATGACTCTACGATAATTAAGCAATGATAAAAGGAGACTGACAGATGACTCTACGATAATCAAGCAATGATAGGAGACTGACAGATGACTCTACGATAATCAAGCAATGATAAAAGGAGACTGACAGATGACTCTACGATAATCAAGCAATGATAAAAGAGTCTGGTAGATGACTCTACGATAATCAAGCAATGATAAAAGAGTCTGGTAGATGACTCTACGATAATCAAGCAATAATAAAAGGAGAACGGCAGATGAATCTACGATAATCAAGCAATGATAAAAGGAGTATGGTAGATGACTTTACGATAATCAAGCAATAATAAAAGGAGACTGGCAGATGAATCTACGATAATCAAGCAATGATAAAAGGAGAATGGCAGATGACTCTTCGATAATTAAGTAATGATAAAAGATAGATAGTAGATGACTCTACGATAATCAAGCAATGATAAAAGCAGAATGGCAGGCAATTCTACGATAGTAAAACTTTGATAGGAGAATGGCAGGTGATTCTGATAATGGAGTAACAACCGAAGGAAAACTGCACTGGAAACCGAAGAACTGAAAGAAAGCCTCTTGCAAAATAATTTTATTATACAATAAATATTATTCCGTAAGTCGGCAAGTAACTGGGAGACGACTGGGCATCTGCGAAGAATGTCTGCCCTTCCAAAATAGGAAAATAAGGCAATTTTCCAAAGAAAATCGCTCGATTTTCACAGCGAATTCCTTACAAGTACGCATTACTATAATAACCGTAATCAATTCTAATTTGAGGTACAACCACGGTCGTATTGTTATTATTTACACTAGCTCCGTCGGATATTGATAGAGTGGTGCGATAAGACCCTGGACCGTACTGAAAAAAATATGAGGATCCGCGTGTAAGCCCGTAATCTTGGTGGCTGTTCCTTGACACGTGAGAGGTGGTACAGGTTGGTGCAGGAACCGTGGCGTGCCATCGAGACTTCGGCTCATACCTCACGAAGAACGCGGACTCACTGATGCGAACAATGAAAGTTCTATTCTGTTAACCTGCCTCCACTGTGTAATCTCATTCTTTTTTTCACAATGTGAACCAATACTTTGTAATCATTCCCAACACGCCGTCCCTATCTCATAAAGCATCTGAGCTATGCTCGTTGTTTGCGACACTTTAGCTCCAAGGGCTCTCCTCCCCCTACGAAAAATAGACAGTTTATCGTATTTGAACTGGGGCGGATCGCAGGTCAAAGTATTGAACTATCACATTCTGTGTGTAGACTATACCAGACAAGTTATGCTTCAGTACTTCTCGCTGATTTAAATGCTGAAGTCATTAGTTTATGCTGGATACTTGAGCTGAAAAATTACACAAAATATTATAGTCATTTTCCTTATATTGTACAATTCATTTAAGGCCAGAACGTTACGAACGCATACAAAATTATGACAAAACATGCAGTAATACTTTTTACAAAATCTTCCACAAGATTTATGATAGTCATACATAAATTTTACCACTGCATCTCGAAAGAATGCTGAATTGAATGGCTTATAGTTAACTTAATTTAGATTATTAATTTGTCCTTTACAGTTAGTTTAATTGTTGCAACAAATCTAAAATATATTTAAACATAAGATCACATAGGTACATTTTCTTGATAAACTAATAATACCATTGGTCCCAAAATTTTACCAGATCTTACATTTTACCTTGTAAGAGTGGAACTCAGTTTTTATTTTTATAACTTAAAAAATAAAATAGTTTCATAATTTTATACATGCTGTGAAAATTATTTTTTCCAAACTATGTTTTAAAATACCACAAAACCAACAGATCTTTCTCAAATTAAGTAAAAAGTGAGCTGTGTACATAATGTAAGATCTGATAAAAATTTAAAACCAAATGAGATCATTAGTTTACCAGGAATTTGTACCTATGTGATCTTGTGTTTGTGTTTTTTCGATTTGTTGCAACAATTGAACAAATTATTTAGGACAGATAAATAATCTAAATCAAGTGAACTGTATGTCATTCAATCCAGTGATAAAGTATATTTATAGCTATCATAAAATAATATTGTGGTAGATATTGTCAAGTGTCAGTGCCTGTTTTACTATAATTTTTGCATGCGTTCATAGCCCGCTGCTCTTAAGTCAATTGAGATATATTTATTTTTTTTTATTTATCCATTTACTTATTTACTTATTCATTTACTCATTTATTTATTTACTTATTTATTCATGTATTTACTTATTTATTCATTTATTAATTTATTTATTTACTTATTTATTAATTTATTTACTTATTTATTTATTCGTTTACTTATTTATTTACTCATTCATTTAGCTATATATTAATTTATCTTCATACATTTAATAGGCCGGAAAAAAGTAACTTACTCATAGATTCTTTCCATTACTAGTGAAGTAGGCGTATATGAAACGATGCGTGACTTAAATAGAGTAAGATAGGCGGAATAGGATCAGGAGGCGGAATAGGATCAGGAGATGACTCGGGTTAGTTTTACAAATTTCCTCATAATCACCAAATAAGACGTACTTAGGAGGTAGTGCCATTTATCGGTAACTACGGTAACTCCGTCTATAAATTTAAATGAAGACGGTGTTTGTAGTAGTGTTCTTTGCTATGCTATTACTTGTAGAATATTTTTGGATATATAAGGCGAGCTAAGATAATATTTTGCTTTTTAAATTACTGCCGGTACTGAAGTTATATTGAAATGTTCAGTTGTAATTCTTTTATGCATTCGTAATAAAATAAGGTGATTAATAGAGCGGTGCAGACGGAGCACATGACAGACAGAATGGCATCATAGCAAGGGTTCCGACGTTACTCGGCGTGTTCCCTGTGTACAAGCGACGGTCAAGTACACGATGTGTTGACGTACAGACGACACAATAGAAATGACACAGTTCTCTGTTTCTACAATTCATTTCCTACAGATACTTTAGTAAGATTTCAAAATTACAAAACTAATTAATCATTTCATCCTAAACAAATAATATACTGCATACATGTATGATTTCATACAGAACGCAAACAAAATCACTGTTTATTTGTAACGGGTTTATGTTATTCTATTCGCAAAAGCACTTGAAAAATAGTTTTTGTTTTTCCTTTTCTTTACAATGAGTGTGATTTATTAATGCACATGTGATACGTTATCAGATTTCTTCCAAATATTGTTACAATGCACAACAAACGACATTTGTGCGTTATTAACAGCAAACGATTTTCGTCTATCTGATAGCATGGCCTTATATGTGGAGAAGCTTCTTTCTACGTCTGTTGAGACAACTGGGGCAAACGTAAAATCCTGTAAAACATTTTTTTCAACTTCTGTTAGTTCTTCAAAGGAATCCGGAATCCTTATCTCCAGAAATACTGTCACTAATCTTTCAGAGTTTATAATATCCACCATTTTTTTCAACTTATTTGTTATTTTCGCATATATTATTTTACAAATTTTATCGTCTACTTGAGTCACTTTCTTCCAGATATTTCGCAGTAGGGAAATCTGATCAACCAGTTTTGTACCAGACTTTTCTAAAGCTGTTATAAAATCAGGTATAAACCCATAATTCCATTCAATGTATTCCAATTTGTTTTATGCTTGAATCAATTAACAAAAATATCACCATATTCGGAATTAAGTCTCTTATACTTTGCCGAACGAATTTGCTCCGCCTTAGACATCGTAACACTAGAACCGAACTATTCTTGTTTCTTTACTACGCTGTAACTACTGCTTGCAGCTATCCTATGTACCGCAGAGTCAGACCTCTGCAGGTACACAAGGTGAATTTACAACCCTTGCCCTGTTGCCGGTGTGTCGAACAACTGCTCTCTTTGCACTGCTCTAGTGATTAATTTCAAAAACGGTTATTGAATTTTGCGCGCTTTATAATGTCTGTGCATGACTACCAACAAAGAGAAAACAAAATGTTGCATTTCGAGCGAATAGGATATTCGGATGAAAGAGTCAATATTTTCTTACTTAGTTACAGATGGCTTTTAAGGAACCCAGAGGTTCACTGCCACCCTCACATAGGCCCACCATCGGTCCCTATTCTGAGTAAGATTAATCCAGTCCCACCTCCCTCAAATCTATTTTAATATTATCCTCCTATCTACGTCTTGGCCTCCCCAAAGGTCTTTTCCTCTCAGGTCTTCCAACTAACACTCTTTATGCATTTCTAGATTCACCCATACATGCTTCATGCACTTCCCATCTCCTCAAACGTCTGGATTTAATGTTCCTAATTATATTAGGTGAAGAATACAATGCATGCAGTTCTCCATTCTCCTGTATCTTCATCTCTCTTAGCCCCAAATATTTTTCTAAGCACCTTATTCTCGAACACCCTTAACCTCTGTTCCTCTCTCAAAGTGAGAGTCCAAGTTTCACAACCATACAGAACAACCGGCAATATAAATGTTTTATAAATCTTATGTTGGGGTTTCGCAACGAGCTCTATTTTACGTTGATGGTTGTTAACCCTTCGCCCAACCCCCAAGCTGGAGGACCACCCAGAGTCAATATTTTCTATGTATATTTAATTTTTTTCTGTTCTTGTTTTGCATGATATATTGGGAAATGTAAAAGAAAAACGAACTCTTTGGGTAGAGGATGATTTGCAGAAGGCTATCAAAGTTTCTTGAGGATAGAAGACAGCGACAACCAACAAAATTATATTTGAAATTCTGCATTTCTGCATTCAATGTCAAAGCGGATTCATCGGCCTGTCTCCGTGAAGTAAAGACGTGTTCATTATCATCTCTTATCATCCATTATTAATTTACGTTTTTTAGTTTCCTGTGAAGTGTAGGTGTGGTACTTCGGTACTACTACTTAGTCATTCTACAGGATATAGTTCCATATTAGAGAAATGTCTCGCTACACGAGATTAGTAAATTGAACCCGATGCCAAGAAAGAGGAAGAAGAAGAAGAAGAAGAAGAAGAAGAAGAAGAATGTCAAGGCAATGAAAGAGAATGGTATCATGAGAAATGTGCTGAGGAGAAGGAAAAAAGTTTCTTCATGGAAAATGTTTCGTTTGTAAGTGATGTGTGTAACTTTGAATTCACCCTATTCGACCAACTCTTTGACAGATTCGTGAGAAGGAAAAATAAGGTTATGTAGTACAAATTTTAAGTTGAATTTAATAAACTCAGGTTTTTTTAATTTTAAATAGTAATGTTTGTAGATCAAAGAATGCTATTTGTGATTATGTATGTATAACAAAACCAGTTTATATGAAAGGGTTAACTATAATTAAGATTTTTCTCACTTTTTGCCCGATTCCTCCGATCTTACCCTATTTCGTGTACTTGATATGATGCGAGATCATTGTGTTTTCTACAGTTTCAAGGATGGAGAAATAATCAACATTTCGGAGATACATATCAGTATCATTACCAGTGAAGCCAAGAAGCATAGAGCCTACCTGTTGTATCTGTTATCAAGAGATATTTTCCAGGAATACACTATATGGAAAATCACCAACTCAAATGTTGAATCCTATTGTGAAGAAGGATATTGTACTCGGTGAAGTCGTTATAGGACTTGTACGTAAACTTAGGGAAAAAACCTTTATACATTTTCTAATATTTTAACTGCAAATGTACGAACAGTTATAGTCATAATTTTATGTAATTTTTACAATCATTTAGGAAGATTTTAAGAGGCGAGGCACAAATTTTACATGTAGAGTTTTCTCTTTACTCACTATAAGGACTAGTTGGATATAAAATTAATTTTACAACATCTTTGAAACTATACGGATGAAAAATATATGTTCCAAACGAAGAGAATAAGGCAAATTAGGGGCATCAGAAATGAAAGTCCCTACGTAAAGGAAAAGAAAGTACAAGACTGGTTAGATACATACAGAATGACATCTCAGATGGATAGAGTGGTTATGCAGAATGTAAAATACAAGTCTCTGTAAAAATATTTGTATGACGCATTTTCAAGAAAGCGAGTTCATATATCATCCAAGAAATGTGGTAAAAGTTTTGAAGCAGAAAGCTACAATTATTCATGTTAATGACTGATGTCAAAAAGAAGATAAAGAACAACAACAACAAATTCTGCGCTCTATCGTGGATACACAGGCACATATAATACGTCACCCAGTTTCGGGAATGAAACTACAGTTGTGTTGGTTCCAATGCTTTATTTTTGTTTGGGATTACAAGTTAATGGAGGCTATAAGTAATTAATGTAGGTCATGAAGCATATTTTCTCTTCATATGAAGCGATATTCCGAAATTAGTCCCAGCTCGTAACAAATTGTTCACAGTGGTTCACTCAAAGTGTACACAATACGTATCTATCATCACTAGGGCTAGGATTTTGATGACCTATAAATCATGAAAAAGTGTCCTAAAAACAATGCATTTATGACCTAAATATCTTTCAAAAATGCCCTTAAAAATGCCCTAAAATTGATGTTACATAATTGGCTTAGTAGGAAAAGAGTTTTGTACTACTTAATATTTATACTAATAATTAAATTAAATTCTAGTACTAACATTTAAGTGTATTTAATTTTACACCATTTTTTCTTACGTAGTACACTTTAATTACTTACCTATTTTACCTCGTGTAGTTTTCATGTAGTCTATCACAAGGCCACTCTAATCCGGAACTAACAGGTAGTATAGAGAGGTCTATATTGAAGGGGTGGTTGGACTGATCCATTACATGGAGCGTACTACGTTAAAAAGGCAATATTTGTGTAGAAAAACGATTAAAATATTATATAAAATACGTAGAGAAAATATTAAAGGAAATAAAAATTATTTTACATTAATGGGGATTTATGGCCAAAATTAAATTAAAATGCCTCAAAAATGACCGAATAAAACAAAAAATGTTCTTATGAGTTGAAACGGGCAAAAAATGCAAAAAAAAATGTCCTAACAAATGTGTCTTAAAACACTCAGTCTATCACATAACTAAAGCAGCTATGTTTCTGGCTTAATAGAAAAAGATGCAATTTCATCAAAATCCTAGCCCTAATCATCACTTTGATAATGTAGAACTCGTGATTACAAATCAAGCTAGTGGTCGCACAGATCTGTAGCTGTTTAGATGCTGAGATATTACTAAGAGATTCAGCGCTGCAAGACATTATAAGCAATTTCGGAACTAGCGTCGTTGGGCGTGATCACACAAGTTAGTTGGCCGGTAAATCTTAGCTTTACGCGGATTGTAATGTAAAGGATTTTTGTATTATTACCAATAAAAACAACAAAAGGAACTAGAGATGAAGGACAACAAAATCAATGTCTGCAGTAACTACAATAAATCAATTATCACGAAGACCTACCGACAATGAGCTATGCTGTTGGAAATTAATACATTTAGCATGTTGGAAAGATTACACAGAAAAATTAGGCACAACTTTTCGAGTACTTCTTTCAAATTTCACATCATTGTGTTTACTATAGAGTTATTTCAAATCTTTTTCGTTTTGCTAACTTAGTCCGTTAAGAGATGTATGCACTTCATCACTGTAAAATTAAAAAAAAAAGTTGACATTCTCGTGGTTACGCCTAATTCTTTGAGCTCTGACACGAAATATTTTGGACAAATAATGAAAGAACTTTATTGACAAAGGAAGAAGCTCTATGACATCACAGATAATCAGGAATCTCTAACAATGCAAATACAGAGGTAAGAATTCTTTTAACAATTTACTGTTTAATTACATTTTTGAAAATATGCAAATAAATTGTCATTTATTTATTTATTATTTTGCTAATAATTGTAACATAAAATATAATATATACAGAAAAACTTTAGCTCGCCTCTGAAAAAGTAGAACTCGTTCTCAGGGGCGGATTCCTGAATTGAAATTAATAATTATACAATGCAATTTGTCTTATGTCTATTGTGCAATTATAGTATATAAATTTAAATTTACAAGTTTTCCATTTTTATAAAATCCATACATAACTTTTTTAATTTAATACTAGAACTATTAGAATTGACAAGATTAGGATATTTAAATATAAATTTGTTATATATTCATGGGTTTAAATTACTACTATGATTAAATACTGTAACAGTGTTGCATTTTGGTTCAAACAATCTTAAAGAATTCGTACCTTTTGTTCCATAACTATGAGAATACAATTCAAAATTATTTCGATTTTTATGTATGAATTTTATTAATGCAATATAATAAATTTGTCTTACGTTAAGTACATTAAAGTCTAGAAACAAATTTTGAGATGGAAAATCAGTAGGTTTATGAAGACGTATTTTAATTATTTTCTTCTGTAATAAATAAAGTGGATTAAAATTGGATTTAAATGAGCTACCCCATCCTATAATTCCATACATAATTGCCGATTGAAATAAAGTTAAATATATTGTACGTAATAAACTTATTGACAAGTAATTCCTCAATAAAACAAAGTAAAATACTATTTTACGTAATTTATTACAAAGGTAATTAATGTGTTGGTTCCATTTTAAATGATTATCGAAAATTATGCCTAAATACTTAACTTCAGAGGACTCTTTAATAATCGGACATTTACACTGCATAAGACAACAATCAGAATTATGTAATTTAATACTTAATATAGATTTAGGAGGTTTGTTACATTTTTCAGATAATGAGAATGGAATAATTATGGTTTTATTTTCGTTGATAGAAAGATAATTTATGTCAAACCATTTTTTTATTAATTTAAGTCCATTATTTGAATTATTATATGCATCATACCAGGTTTTTCCACCAAAAATAAAAACTGTGTCATCTGCATAAGAATAGTGAACACCATTGTATTGTTGTAAGTCAATTTTTAATAAGTCATTAATATATATTAAAAATAGAATAGGGCCTAGAACTGTGCCTTGGGGAACACCTATATTAATAATTAAAGGTTATGAAACCATCTTGAAATTGGAAGATAAACGTAACGTTATATATTGATTTTTGTGATTTTATATTATTTTACAACTCAAAAACGGATTTTTTTATCAAATCTTATTCTTCTTCACGTTATGGATAGGAAAATTCAGCTGTTTGATTCCCATTTTGTCACTGTCTCGTGTGGTACCTGTTTGTGTACATTCCAGAATATCTCTTGGCTTCTGTAAGCAACTGCCGTTGCACTCAGAGTACATCGATCGGGGCGGTAACCAAGGTTTTTCTTTGTTGTACTCAAGGACATGATAACAAACGTCTGAACCAGGAATTGTAATGAAATTTATAACTTACTCGGTACTGCACACGATGCTGGTCAATGCCACCAACATTCCCGAGTAAAATATCGTCACTTCTAGAGAAAGTAGTTATATTCATTGCACGCCGTCTTAAGAGCATAGATAATGGTGAACCCTGTCCTCTCAATTAGAATAGAATATTTATACAAGTACCTACCGACATTGAAATAACAAAAAATAAGACCATCTAGATTGTAGTGTATATGTGAGAACCAGGAATAGAGAAATCCCTCTCTCTGTGGCCACGAAAGAAAGATATAAGAAAGTAGGAATAAAATAAACGTTAAGAGAGTTAGTATTGAGTAGTTTCCGTGCAATCATGCACCACCATTACGGGTAATAATATAGGCTAAACCAGGTGAGTAAAAATTGTGAAACTCTGCTTGTAGTTTTCAATTTTTAATTTGATCATGAAATTATATACACAAAAGTTACAGGTAGTGAAAAAGCAATATTCTGAACATGTTTCCACAAACTATATCATTAATTTATAGCGGATGTGCCAAGAAATCTTTTCCCAATAGCATCGTGTACTTATTTTTACATTTTTATATTCTTCAAGTCTAAAAAAAAAAATACAAAATTATACTTTTATTATTTACAAATTAATATTTTGTAAAAACTGCCTCAAATTTATGATCCCAATGTACAGTCAGGGATATGATTTGACGACATTAGCAATAGTGATCCAAGCGCAAAAACTCAAATATTGTGATTATCACTTCAGTGCTTGCAGACAGGCCTATTCTAGTTTAGCAAAAATTATACAAGCAGCTGCTGTGATATCAAATTAATATGCTGAAAAATCTTGATCATGTTATATTTACGTGTTTCTTATAACCGTACTACCTGCATAAAATTGTTCAATATTTAGTGGATGATTCATTGTTGCTAAACTTAGAAAAATAGTTTTATAATTAAACGATAATGACCAAAGCGCCATTTTTTAACAAAACATAACATAAAACTTCAATATTTATGAGAATTAACATGTGCCTAATAAAAGTGTATATTATTTCTTAATGTTTCATCAGTTTTGGAAAAAAAATAGCTTTCACGCAGATTTTATTATGTAACGTTTTACAATTGATCGATTATTTCAGTTCGCGATTTTGGCGCTTGAATCACTATTATTAATCACCGTTCAATTGTTAGGCGGGCTAAATTGCTTCAAGATCTGTAGCGCGGTTCATAAGATGCTATAGTTTTAATTCCTTCTCAGCATGGATATATAACATTTAAACAGAAAAGCGCAGCGAATACCTCTCCAATATATGACTGAAAACTTTCGACTTAGAGCATGTGCAATGTGGCATTATAAAAAAACTCGAGCCGCTTAACTATTACGTCCCTCAATGTACAGGTGCGGAAATAAAATTTGGAGCTTCCTTATTGTATAAGGTTCGCTTACAACACACTGCCCATGTGCAGTAAACTAGAGCCCCTGTATACATACTATTTGTGGACAGTCGTGCGAAATTGTTGCCTACATACAGGTGGACTCCATCAAGACTCGCTCCTAGACAAAAAAATCATCGATCTCCAGTAGTGCGAATTTGTCTCCTGTAGCGTGGATTTGTTTAACTCCACGTCTGCCAGTGCCTATTCCACACGACTAGGAAAAGAATGTTTATTTTGCGACTAATTTACCCCTTGAATAATATATTTTTGCTATAGAATAGCTGTAACGCTTGATACACGAATAGACAGAAAAAGTAACAAACAAACAAACAAAACAAAGGAAAAACAGAGCGAAGTCGTGTAGAAGAAATTCGTTTAACGTGTAAATCTAAACTCTCATGGAATCAACTAAAGTTTCCGAAAGGGACTTAGCAGGTACATAACTTCAGTACATCAGTTTATTATTACTATGGAGAATAAGGAAGTCATGAATTGAATAATTATAGGCAAAAGCTAACAAAAACAATTGAATAACAGTGACCCCAATGATCTCCTGATCTCAACCCATTATATTTTTCCTTGTGGGGCTCCTCGAAGTGGAGAGTCTACCAAAACCGACGACGAGATCCATTGGCATGTCATAGAAGGAGTGTGTTCTTTGTCCATCTATTTTATTTTTAGAGTGGTTGTGAATGGACAAATAGCATAAGGGCAGCTGAGTTTAATCTGCTGCTGTACAGTCTTTTAACACTACAAATTCCATACGGATTAGCTGGGATTTTAACCCGTTCTCCACAGTGGAGAGTCGACAATGTACCCAATTGACTAACAACATAATAATATAATACGAAAACTAGTTAAAATAATCCCGTTTCAGAATGATTATATAACGATGTATGTTAAAAGTTCTTCTATTTATTTTGCATTCTTGGCTCTTTTACTCGCCAGAGAGAAACCAGTTCCTCTCAAGGGCGCGCTCTTTCAAGATGCAACCTCCATTGAACCCGTGTTGAAGTCTCTCAACGATTACATAACATTAAGGTCAATATACTCGATGCAATGGCTGTATCATTTAGGGTACGTTTTTCCCTTACCTTCAGTAGTGCATTCTTGTGCGACAATTAGTGTTTGAAGACGATTACGCTGTCCAACTTTCTTCTGTTTGAACTGCAAACTAAGTGCATCAGTGTTTTAGCACAGTCACTGAGCCTGCTTGCACCATTCTCACGGTGGAAGGAGGTCACAACTGCCGTTCCTACTATCACAAGAAATGGACTCAAGAATAAGAAAATTATAACATTCAATCATTACCTTCTATCGTTGTTGTTGTTTGGTGTTATTGCTTCTGATACTGTTATTGTTATCATGTTTCTAGTTTTGTTTTTATGCCTGGTGTTATTGTTTTTGTTTCTGCTACAGTCACTGTAAGTATGTTTCTTGTTGCTGCTCTTGTTTTTATTATTGTTGCTGTTGTTCGTGATGTTCTGTTATTTTTCATTTTGCTAGTGCTATTGTTATTGTATCAATTTATGTTTTCATTATTCTTGTTGCCCCTTTTATTGTTCTTCTTGCTATTTTATTCTAATTTTTCCTGCTATGATTATTCTTTTACTACTGCTATTGTTGATCATTTTATTATTATTTCTTTTAATCTTGTCATTGTCCTTGTTGCTCCTATTATTATTCTAGTTGTAGTAGCACCTGTCATTGATCTGGTTGTCACTGCTATTATTCTGATTTCTTCTTTTAATGTTCCTGTTCCTCCTACTATTGTTTTGGTTTATTCTATTATTGTTTTAGTTACTACTGTTGTTCTCAATAATAATAATAACAACAATAATAATAATAATAATAATAATAATAATAATAATTTCTTTATTTATACTGGCAGAGTTAAGGCCATAGGGCCTTCTCTTATACTCTACCAAGTCACAAAGTATACAAGCAGTTAAAATTTAAGAAAAAGTTACAGAACAGAATACTAACATATTACAAAATAATAATAATAATAATAATAATAATAATAATAATAATAATAGCATAATAAAATCGACATTAAACAACATGAAAATAATACCATAATAGAAAAAGAAAGTAAAATACATTGAATATAGCAAAAGCAACTCATTTAGTACAAATGGTTAATATGGAAAACGTAAGGAAGAATATAACAAAATAGAATGTAATAAAATAATAATAAAAAAGAAAAAAAAGAAAATTAAATAAAATTCACAATAAAAGGCTATGATAATAAATTAATCACCTGATAAAGAGAACAAAACTATCGCAGAGGAAAGGGCTTATAACTGAAAGGAATCTGTGTTGAAAAAGTGCAATTTTAATTTATTTTTGAAACTAGACGATGTCCGACAGTCTCTGACTCTTTGTGTCTTCTGCTATAATCCTTGTTGTTATTATTATTATTCTTGATGCTCTCGTTATTGACACTTTTGCTACTGGCTGTTATTTTCGTGTTCCTTCTTTTTATGTCCTGTTACTACTACTATACTTTCCGTTACCAGTTTTATTGTTTTATTGCTCCTGTTACCATTATTGTTATTTTATTATTTGTTACTCATTTATTGTTCCTGTTGCTAATATCAGTACTATTTTTGCTACTATTGTTGTTAATACTCTTCCTGTCGATGTTCTTTCCGCTACTGGCATTGTTTTTGTTGCTTCTATCATTATCCTTCTGCTTCTGTTACTGTTCTTATTGCTCCTGTTATTATCATTGTCGCTATTTTATTATTTTCGTTATTCAGTTATTGTTCTTGTTGCTAATATTATGTTTGTTACTACTGTTATTCATATTGCTCCTGTCATTGTTCTTTCCGTTACTGTTATTATTCTTGCTGCTCCTGTCATTATCCTTCTGACGTTAGTGTTCTAATTGCTGCTGTTATTTTTCATTGCTGCTGTTTTTGTTCGTATTGTCGCTGTTATTTTTTTCCTGTCATTGTCTAGTGACTTGTATTATTGTTCTTTCTATATTAAAACTATTTTGTTATTACTGTTATTATTTTTATTGTTTCTGTTGTTATCCCTTTTGCTGATGTTATTGTTCTTGTTGCCCCTGTCATTCTTGTCACGTTCCTATTGTTCTTGTGCCCCTATTATTCTTCTTACTCCTCCTATTATTCTTGTTGCCCACGATGTTCTTATTGTTACTGTTGTCAATATTTTTCCTACGAATATTATTCTTTTGCTGCTGTTTTTACTCCTATTATTTCTCTTGTTCCTCTTATTATTGTTCATATGGTACTATTATTGTTTTCGACATTGCTAATATTCCTCTTATTGGTCATGTTATTTTTCTTTTTGATACTGTTATTCCTCGGTCATTGAACAGAGTCCATTACTCTAGATCGTTCAACATCCGACCGAGCAGGAAGAATAAAAGATGTACCTCCTATCATTAAGCCTATATCACTCCTTAGTACACTCCGGAACGCGTACTGACAGCTGCCAGCTCTAGGAGATAATACAAATTTGGCGTACTGTAGCCCCTTCATTGTATGGGCGCTATCATTATCGAGTTATGCGTGCCTTATCATCGGTCAAATTATGCGATTTGACAAAACTTGAACGTAAAATTTTGGAGCTAAAGCGACTAATTTTACATAGTTATACATGACATATATATATTTTTAGTTGGTTATTTAACGACGCTGTATCAACTACTAGGTTATTTAGCGCCGATGAGATTGGTGACAGCGAGATGCATTTGGCGAGATGAGGCCGAGGATTCGCCATAGATTACCTGGCATTCACCTTACGGTTGGGGAAAACCTCGGAAAAAACCCAACCAGGTAATCAGCCCAAGAGGGAATCGAACCCGCGCCCGAGCGCAACTTCAGACCGGCAGGCAAGCGCCTTAACCGACTGAGCTACGCTGGTGGCTACATGACATGTAGTAATGGACGAATTTAATATCATGGTGTCTAACTTTCATGTAATGTTATTAATTCTTGAACACAACCACCATGTGGACCTAAAACCTTATATGAACTATCTGTTCCTAATATAAGTTTATTTTATTATTTTTTAAGCGTTAGCCTTGTGCCATGACTAGGCTCTATGGTAAATAATTAGGTATCGCTATTCGTGAATATAAAATGTGTCTTCATTTATGTTGACAACATCGGCATCTATGTCATTATCTCATTTAATAATTTACCGTTACTTTAATATAACCAAAACTTACGGATAAATGGGGATTAAGTCCTACATGGAAGACAGGTTATTTACAGATTCTTGAAGTTAAAATTGCTACATGAACAGAAGAGAAGGCCGACAACATAAACCTGACGTTCTATAGGGCTATAAACACGAAGAAGAGATTTTATCGCGTGTTCCCTTCAATATCATACATCACCTATCACCTATAATTGAATGCAGCTTGAGTGGCCGTGCACTTCCTATGAGTGCAGGAAGTAACACCTGTGACTTAGAAAGTCTCGCAAAACTTAATTATACAATAGAGAATCGCTGTTACACCCAACAGAGTTCAGGCAACACAAATTGCTCCTGACCAAGAGTACGTGGAAATGGTAGACAGCCACCGCGGCGCAGCTCTGTGGGCTAAGGCGCTTGCCTGCCGATCCGGAGTTGCGCTCGGGCGCGGGTTCGTTCCCCGTTTGGGTTGATTGTCTGGTTGGGTTTTTCCGAGGTTTCCACCAACCGTAAGGCGAATGTCAGGTAATCTATGGCGAATCCTCGGCCTCATCTCGCTATCACCAATTCCATCGACGCTGAATAACCTAGTACTTGATAGAGCGTCGTTAAATAACGAAGTAAAAAAATTGCTAGACCTCGTGAAATCGAAAGATCTTTCATATTTTAACCATTGCGGTTTCATTAAAAAATCACATTTCTTAAATTCATTTTTTATCCAAGATAAACTAAATTATTCCTGTATTTAAAATACCATCAATCGAATAATGGTCTTCCTTTTTTGAAGAAGCCATACTAATGGTCAGCTGTTCACAGACTATATTGACGTGACGTCATAATAGACGCATGCCGTAGCATCTTGTTTGTGCTGAAGTGACTTCTATTCATGATTAAAAACTAAACTTCGTAGACTGTTACAGTGCATTATAGCAATAAAGACTGATACTACGATGATGTTTCCTACAATTTAAATTATTTGTTCATTGATTTAATTTATTCATTTTTACTGACAGATTTAAGAACATAAGACCCGCCTTTCCACTCAACCAGAATAAAAATGCATGGAAAGTATAAATAACAGCAACACAGAAAACAATGGAATAATAATAATAATAATAATAATAATAATAATAATAATAATAATAATAATAATAAACAGCAAAATGTAGATGTATTTAGTTACATGTAATTCCAAGCGAGCCACCGGCGTGGCTCAGTCGGTTAAGGCGCATGCCTGCCGGTCTGAAGTTGCGCTCGGGCGCGGGTTCGATCCCCGCTTGGGCTGATTACCTGATTTGGTTTTTTCTGAGGTTTTTCCCAACCGTAAGGTGAATTCCAGGTAATCTATTGCGAATCCTCGGCCTCATCTCGCCAGATACCAACTCACTATCACCAATCTCATCGACGATAATTAACCTCGTAGTTGATACAGCGTCGTTAAATAATCAACTTAAAAATAATTCCAAGCGTTAAACAATTACAATTTAATGTCGAATAAGACAATTTGTATCAAAGGAATAACATTTCACAAATGGACAATATTGATATACAGTATTAAAAATAAAATTCATATTCCACAAAAGATATATTTGAAGAAAGCTCATAAAATATTCTAGAGATGAAAAGCATTCTCTTTGGCAATCGAATTTTGAAAGTAGTCAATGTTGAAGCTCCTATGCACACTATTTACAAAGTAAGCAGGCTATAGTATTATGAAATAAAGTATCTTTCATTACAATACACAACACTACACATACTAGTAATAGTATAAATGATGTTTCATCAATGTATTTTATTTCATTTCAGTAGGTTATTTTACGACGCATTATCAACAGCTTAGGTTATTTAGCGTCTGAATGAGATGAAGGTGATAATGCCGGTGAAATGAGTCCGGGGTCCAACACCGAAAGTTACCCAGCATTTTCTCATATTGGGTTGAGGGAAAACCCCGGAAAAAACCTCAACCAGGTAACTTGTCCCGACCGGGAATCGAACCCGGGCCACCTGATTTCGCGGCTAGACGCGCTAACCGTTACTCCACAGGTGTGAACTTGATCAATGTAGGCCTACATTCTTTATCATAGTGTAAATAGTAAGAATAGCGTATTCTAATGTACATGGTATAAATAATATAAATTATAAATATTAGTGTAATTGTTAAAGTGATCTATGTTTTGTTGTGCCCAACTTGATCGCGAGACCAGACACTAGTACTTCGCTTGCTACAGGCACGATTTCTTTCGCTACACTAAGAACTCCAGTAATACTTAACCTTGTAGCCTTCTGGGACAAAGTACGATCCCTAGTAAACAGTAATCACTCTGCCATTGAGGACGACTGCCTTGTGCAATTACGGGGTGGTAAACACGCATTAACATTCTGTCACACACGCATGGTTTGTCGTGGCGTGTTGCCTAACGTCTCCTACAATGTTGGCCCGAGAAGAGAAGCTGATCCTCTTGCATGATTGGCACAGATGGCGGAACTACTAATCGAAGCAACTTTTTTACGTCTGCGTACGAAAGGAAATCAGTCCAACTTTTACTTTTACAATATTTTTTTTGCTTCAGACGTTTGAGTTGAAAAGTAGAACACGCATCTCTTTCGAAATCGATGCTGAATAAAAGTGCAGTGGATGCAGTGTATGCATGCATAAAACAGTTGAGTGCAATAAGGAAATGACGCAAGCGTTAGCTAGGAATTCCGATCAGAGTGATAGACTAACGTGCTAATAGGCTATAATTCACGCTACAACTCGACATTTTGTGCATAACTTTGCGTTACGGAAATCCCACTGTGAAATTTTAAGTGTTAATATTTGTTTTCATCTCCAGTTAAATTAAATTTGCTATTCATGGACAAAGTAACCAAATCGCAACAACTAAATAAGAGTGTAAACAATAGACTTAGAACCGAAATGCTAAAAGAACTAGTCCCGTAATTGAGGCTTAACAACTTAACGTACATTAGGTCGTTTTTCCATTTCGAGCATAATATTGAATCCTTAACCCTTTGAGTGCCAATCACGATTACATCGTGATTTTATGATTTTGTTAGAAGTGCCGGTCACGATCTAATCGTGGTATAGTTTCCGTTGCTATTCTCCAGACAGCAAAGATCACTGTTGTATTGTGCTAAGAGCATAGATAGAGAAAGGTTCAGCGGAACAGTTCACTTGTGTGAATTTATTTGGCATTCTTTTTACATAATACTACGCAAAGAGGGTCCTCCTGACGAAATATTATTTCACTAGAGATATTTGAATATCGTTCTGGCGCAATTCTGTTATACAGGATTTAAAATGTTTGTATCTCAGATTCAAGATTTTGTAGTTAAATTCTTGTTCCAGAGAACGCTTCAATTATTTTATCAACCAGAAATATATTATAATCTTCCTGTGACCATAGTCGAATCTATTTTCGTGAAAATCCCTCAGTTGAGTTTATTAATTTCCAATAATAATTTGCAGTATTTAAAGAAGGAGATCATATTATTTCTCATGAACCCAGCAGAAACGTAAGAAATATATTATAAACTGGCTAAGCGTTCATATAGTTACCCTTCGTTTAGAACTCCCTCGCCAAAAGCAGAAATAAAATAGTAAACCTGCACCAAACTGAATGATGGTTAGACTTCGAGAGTATGACGTACAGTCCCTAAATGAAGCAACAGAATAACAGTTCGGACATGTGAGAAAAAAAAAGACATCTATGAATCTTAATAACTTTTGAAATGTAACTTGTCTATATTCTATCTACTGTACATTAAAAAAAAAAATGAAAGATTTGGTGGAACGGAAATCACACTGGTCGCCAGGAAAATGCTTACGTCATATCCGACAAATTCAACACTGTGAACGAGTTCATTTCTATACACAAGGAGAGTATATCAACGAACTAGGAAGGGTTTATAATAATCCATGGAAGAGCTCCAATAGAATATTTAAAAAAAAATGTTGACAGAAACGTGAAACGATGCGGGTACAGTGCATGCGTAACTAAAGAAAGCAAACACAAGCTTGGCATTACCCTAGATCATATATGTAACAGATAACTTCTCACAACGTTAAAATCGGCAGCACTTTGAAGAGAACGACCGCCAGGATCGCCACCCGTCCGCCGTAAACGAACACGAGATGGCAGCACAGTCCCTAATGCAATTCAAATGGGAATTATGACGTGACTCCTTATGTAACAACTAGATGGCAGCGTAGTAAACCTGAAAAAAGTTGTTAACCTCAAAGCCTATAAGCCCGACATATCTGTTACATATATGATCTAGAGCATTACGTACATTTTTTTTATTTTATTGGGTTAATTTACGACGCTGTATCAACAGTTGACTTAATATAAAATGTCAACATACATGCCCAACTTGGAGTCAGGCCACAAAGGGAAAAAACACTGGAGGAGAGGGGTTCGAGCCGGTGCTGTTGATTGAACTTCGGCGTAACTCAATAGAGAGAGCGCTTGGTACGTAGAACCAAGGACCCAGGTTCCATCTCCGGCGCCGGAACGAATTTTTCTCCTCTAATATTAATTAACGAGTATAGACGTTACACGAAATTATTGGGATTTCTCGCATATTTTAGCAACTCAAGTTTGAAAGCTATTTTCACAAGATAACTTGGACCTCTCAATGGAAACCCATATGGTAACTGATCTATATGCA
This sequence comes from Periplaneta americana, assembly GCA_025594305.2. Lineage (NCBI taxonomy): Eukaryota > Metazoa > Arthropoda > Insecta > Blattodea > Blattidae > Periplaneta > Periplaneta americana. The sequence goes on from JAJSOF020000031.1 coordinate 69,978,963, forward strand.
CGAACACACCTTTTATAAAATTTAGATGGATACGAAATAACATTACCACATTGTTTCTAAACCACTTCGTCTAGAGATTTTCTAACATAATTGAGGCTTTATTTTTATACTCCTATGTTATTTTATTAACATTCGAAGCAGCAGAACAAACATAGCAAAGACAGAATATAATCAACTTAAAAAGAAATGAACGTATAGACTTTTAAATGGTGAAAGCAGTTCTTGTAAAATGATTACGCATATAGTTCTTACCTACATTGTTTGGTATGCCAAAATTAAAACAAAATAATGAATCCAGCAAACAAAAGACTACACCCGTGCAGATCAAATATGTTCTACTAGACTGAACGCAAAGAAGAAGATTTGAAACTAGTCTCATATAACCTAATTACAGATTGAATAGAAGATTAATTTGAAGAGAAATTGTGTGCCCTGTCCATAAGAGGACTGACAGAACAAAAGTGCGACGCTTCCTTGTACAGCAACGCGTTCTGTTACATTCAGTTCCTATTATCCGTGTCATTCGAACCGTAAATCAATTCATTCATAACACTCCTAGAATATGTATCGGTTCGCAAGTCATGCTTCATTTGTTTTCTTTCGTAGCTGACATTAAAATAAGAGATAATTTTACAAAGTACTATAAACATCAACCATCTGCCAATAGTCTACTTTCCTGAAGTATAACAATGATTGTTCAGGTGTAAAATGTTTTCTTCATTTCTTCTTTCTCTTATTGAGATGTAAGAGGAGTGGATTTAAGCCTAATAACTGAAATATAATCTACAAAAGGTTATTGCATTATTCAAAATTTACTTAGAAGAACTTTTAAAAGATTGGGAACAAAGTTGTCAAAGTATGAAGATACCAAAGGAAATCAATATCAGTTTGCCCTTAATTTCGCAGATGACCATGTGATATTGTGAAAGATTCTTCTGATTTAGAATTCATGGTTTGGGATTGCTAGTGAACAATAACCATAAAAAAGTGTCGGCTTATTTTTTCTGCTAATTAATCAGAAATATAATGTATCTTATTTATGTGCAATAAAGTTTACGTAATTATGTATAAAAAAGAATTCATGACAAAGCAATTCAAACATGTATAATATTATGAATCATGGAACCTCGTTGTTAGTTTCCAAAAATTCGGAATATTTGACAATTAATAGCATTGAAAAATCAAATTTATTATTCGATACAAAAGCATAAATAAAGCTAGTTGACTATTCTAAATATTCAGAAGTCATGACAGATACGACTATAGGCGTGGGAAAACAAGAATTAAAGTACAGCATGGAACAAAGTAATTGTGAACTTTTGCAGTTGTTCAAGTGCATTTTTGGAGAAGACTAGTTTCTTGAGTTCCCTATAATATTTTTGAGGAGAATGTCTCTACATACTACAGTTCTGTACACATCATTATGGTCCCTTAGTTTTTATTTCGTTCAGGGATTAGGTACAGCTTACAGTAGTAAAATTTTTGGAAATATTCAACATTTTTTTCCTCCATTACTGTATCTTGTACAATAATTAAAATCAGTATGTATAAAACATGTCCTTCTGCTATATGAAAAACATATTTTTATGATTAAATTTTTTTTTCCAAAATTCAAAGCGGTGGCAGTTCACTGTGCAGTGATAAAGCGTTTCTCTCATATAACTCATAAACTTGTTAACTTTTTCATGTTCTCTTTCTTTCATTTTATTGCTGAAACTCACGTTTACAATATTTCAACTACATTCCTTAATAATTTTTTTTTTCTGTTAGAAGAAAATACTGATATTTGACCATGTTTAAAGTGAATTAATTTTTTATTAGACAATCTATAAAAGATAGAGAAGTGATTTTGCATCATATTGTAGATATAACATGCATAAACTTACTGGCTTTTAAGGAACCCGGAGGTTCATTGCCGCCCTCACATAAGCCCGCCATTGGTCCCTATCCTGAGCAAGATTAATAACATGCATAAATACACACAACAAATTCATCACAGATTGTTTGATACTTTTTCAATTATGAGGGAAACGCTTCAACACTGCTCAATGAATTTTGAATTTTGAAAAAAAATAAGTAAATCATTTTTTTAAATCGTAAAAATATTTTTATCATATAGCAGAAGGACGGTGTTTTACACATATTAATTTTCATTATTGCACAAGATACAGTAATGGAGGAAAAAATTGTTGAATATTTCCAAAATTTTACTCCTTTAAGCTGTACCTAACCTCTTAACCAACACTAAGGGCCGCATTCATACACATTCTTAGCGCGGGCTTCCGGTGGATGATCAGCGAACTAACGTTTTTCATAATCATAAACCAGTGTTAGCGATATGATATAATATGAATCCTGTACAAGTAACCAGTCGATAGTCGGGGCTAGTTTAGCACGCTCGTAACACGGGCTAGCGAAATGTCTATGAATAGTACCCTAAATGTTTATATATAACGTAATATGGCTCAATGTAACCAAATGCTAAAACATATAGCAAAATAAAGGTAGGAAACATCTCGCCTTTCTGTACAGAAGTAGAGTATATCGCCCGAGAATATAACCGTGCTTACTAGATTTATTACTGGTAGTCTTAACTACAGATGTTTTATTATATCTCTGCCAATGACTGACCATTGGGTTCGAAATGGCTTAGCTCGGTCGTGGACGTCAGAGTACTAGAAAGTAAAACAAAAGATACCTGGTATTGCTTTCATTTTAATGTTCTGATCACAGCTTGTTTGTGCTGCTTCACATATTGGTACAATCTTTTTACTATCTCTCTTCCCTCTCACTATGAATTGTGACGTTGGACAGAGGCAGATATACAGGGTGGGCAAAATAAAAATGACCCGGAAAATCTGGCCATTTTTCTCGTTGCGATTTCGTCGGACTTCGTTCCAGGCTTTCCTGCACTCGAGCAATTGTTTTCTGGTGTTCGAACTCTTTTCGGATAGTTACTGTTTTTATTCGCTACAGAGCCCGTTTCACATAATTTTGCCATTAAGTTTTGCATTGCAGCCTTTGCTGGAGAGTTTGCCAAAACACGTCCAGTCTGAAACTCTTGCGCTAACAGTTCCGCACACCTTTTCCATGAATTGTGCTTCGCATAACACTCGACAATGAACACGCGTTGTTTTATCGTGAGCACCATTTTGTGTTGCATTCAACTGGCCACTAAACACGTTTGCTCTTCTCATTCACGCAAACGTAATGACTCAGAGAAGCTCGGGACAGAGCATGCGGGAGATGCGCATGCGCGGACATGTGACAGCAACCCATTGTTGCATCGAAATCACGGTTTCCTGCATTGTCAGGGTCATTTCCGCGTCAGTCTTACACATATAAATTCATTTATTTCAAATATATTTTCAGCGGGTCAATTTTATTTTGCCCACCCCGTGTAACACAAAGTCTGTACTTCAATCACTGCGGAGAACGCCACCTTTAAAAAACTAGATATTTTTTCAGAGTTATACAACACGTGACGCAATAATCTGGCGTGATATGGCGGCGAATGTAGCTGCCACGCCTTTACAGAGATGTACCAAGGCGATCAGTAACACTGCGAAGACGTCGGCTAATATAGATGCAATCTACGGAAACTAATAGCCTGAACTATCTGCAATGCATCTCTCGACATTTTATTGCCTGTCCACGTGCTGCAGCGAATTGTTACACGTTCTAAACACTCGGGCACACTTGCCAAGAGCCTATCTTGCAATGCGGTAACGCGTAATCCAACTCACACTGCTCTTAAAAATAGATCTCCTTCAATAACAAAAGAATGCTTAGTCTCGCAGACGTTGGAAAGCGGAACTGTTGTCACTTGTTTTATTTGTCGACCTCTTAACCTAAATCAATTGCCATTCTTGTTAATGACTTCGTTTAACTGCTCAAAAAACAGGTTTTACAATTAAAAGCACAAACGGAAAGGTGTGTGAAGAAATGACAACCGTTTCAATAGCGAGTTCTGGACTTTTAGTAAGAATTTAATGGAGTAAAACTTAATGAAAAGGGAGATTAGAATAAAGGCTGGTTCACAATAAACTGGGAATGGAAACGACAACGAGAACGAAAACGGAAATATTATTAAAATGAATGTATTTAAATGTGACCATTCATAATTACATTTGACGTTTCCGTTCCCGGGCTCCGACAAAGTTCTCGTTAATTGTGAATACTCACACTTAAATTCATTTTAACAAATGTTTTCGTTGTCGTTTCCGTTCCCGTTTCATTGTGAACCAGCCTTAAGATGAAGGCTCTAAAAATTAAAACAGTTCAGAAAATTTAATGTTACACAAAAAGATCACATGAATTGGGATATTTAACGACGCTCATTGTAGACCACTATTTATTCAAGAAAAAAATTTAACTGTCATAAATTTAATATAATATAATTTAATATAAATGCTATACGCGTCATTTTAACAGGGTCTGCATTTTTTTTTTTTTTTTTTTGGTAGAACGAAAATCTTGGATATGCTACTGCTATTTCCTGAAATATAAATACCATATGATAATATACTATTGAAACAGGCGTAATAAGAATTTATGAGGTAGAATTTTGGTATTAAAGGTTTTAAATGTCTTAATAAGTAAATTACTCTTGACAGCCTGATAATAAATTACTATGTTCATCCCATGCTAGTTTATAATCCAATACAAGTCCTAACAATTTTACCTGTGACTGAGCTTCGGCATTGGATGTATTTGTATGTATGTACAGTATTTATTAACACTACAATTGGGTATACACCCGGTGGTAGTGATATATAATATACAATAATTACAATTACATGAAATAAAATAAAATAAACGTAAATGAAATAAAATAAAATAAACGTAAATCTATAAATATTAGATGCAATAAACCTAGGACTATAAATAAAAACTATTCTATAATAACGCCTACGATAAGCAAAAGTAAATCTAACTTATAAGTACTTCTACTTCACCCAACTATTACCAATTTAAGTAATTACATATCACCTTAATTAATTACATACGAACTTAATTACATATCATCTTAATTAATTACGTATCACCTTAATTTATTTACATATCAACTAAATTACATATTATCTTAATTAATTACATATCAACTTAATTAATTACATGACACAACTTAAATAATTACACTGCACCTCCGATTAAATTTTCAGTCTAATCTTCTCACCCTTTCCTTAAATGTATTGATTTTAAGAAGACCAATTTTTCAATGAAAATATTATATTTTGAGTTTTATTTGAATTTAGGCTGAAACCATTCACCCGAAACCAATTTACTGCAGTATTATATGATTTTTTCGGATCGAACGCGAGACCTCCTGAATGCGATTCCAGTGTGTCTAAAATTAACTATTATTATGGGCGAATAACTAATTTTGCCTATGTAGAAAGGATATCAAATTCACCAACAGACTTAATGGTGAAAAAAAAACAACGTATTGCTACACAGTAGCTGTAAGTAAACAAAACAAAGTAACAACAAAAACAACTTGAATTGCGTCCGCTGTTCTTTTTTAATGTAGCAGGTGACCATTTCACACAGACTTATTTTCACCAGTCACCTTGATCCCATTCATAGTACAGCATCAATTACGCTGAATAAAAACGCCGAATTGCTTCAACCCATAAATTACACGTAGTTATGTGTTAGATATTTCTAAAGACGACAAAAAAATCGCGGAGACTGAAGTCTGGAATTCTCCTTACATGTGTCAGACCGTGTCATTACACGAGTAAAGGATATTAAACTTTTTACATCGATTTAACAGTTAGTTCGATAGTTAGATCGAAAGTCTATATGGAATGCAGAAAATTGCTACACGACGCATAGATATTTCAGCGTGTCGTGATTGCGTTGGCATGCGAACCAACGTGCTATGCTATCGAAAAGTTGAAAGCTATTATTATCCTTTAATATTTCTCTGTATGACGTCTAATTCAATGTAATAATTATTTAATCATATACGTTTGTTACATTACGAATTATTAACTATTTTTATATTCGTAATGATCTCCTTTCAAGGATTCGACAGTCTGGTCCTTCAGTCTTGACTTTTGCGAGAATTACAAAATAATTTAATATAATCACTAGTGGCGTAGCGTCAATGTGAGCTAAAAAGTTTAGCTTCCCCAGTTAATGACTACATAATAAACCTGCAGTTTATGAACAAAATTATTTATTAATTATACAATTTATATTTACGCTTTAAATGTTGTGATGCGGCAGCTCAGGATGATTTGTGATGCAGCAGTAAACATGAAGCCTACACACACCAGCTTCCAATTCCCTCCACTGCACTACAAGAAGACTCGTTTCTTTCTGTGTAACCCACCTCGCATGTTTTCCATCCCTTTCTAACTGAACTACCCTAGCCGCAAAGCTCGCAAGAAGCTAGTTTTGGCATTGGAAAGAATTTAGCTTTTGAGTTATCCCTTTCATGAGTTGTGTTCAGTTGAAGTGTTAGTGTGCACTGTGGCTCATATAATAAATAATGAGTGAAATAACAGTTCCTGACACTAATTTACGTAGTCAAAAATAATCATCTGATAAAGATTTTAACGTTGATTAACGTAATTTTACTAAAACTGTATCTATTGACCGTTAATACTGTGATTTCTCTAAATATGACAGGTAGTGACCTAAATTATACGTATACGTGTCCATTCGTTAGAGATATGTGTAAACCATGAAATCATATGTACGTACCATTTGACGTTATACCTTATTGGTGTTACTTATGAGGTTCCAACCTAACTTCGGACTGCTGACTTGACATTGACTATTATTTATTTTAAGACTTTTTTTTTTTTTTTTTTGCAATATGTTTCCTCAAACATGAAAGACAATTTGAGTTAGCTTCCCTGCTCAAAATTTCATGCTACGCCACTGATAATCAGTCTCTCACGTTATTTAGCTTTTGCGAGGTTTGGTTATTTACACCAATGTAGGTTGGTATTACTCGACCGAGGCCAGTGGAGTCCTGCAGCCCGGAGCGCCACTTGTATTGCTCTTGCGTTCGTTTAGCGTCATCGCTATAGTTCACACTACGCCCGCAGATCCATTCGCTTCGGTCGAGTAATAACTACATAACGGGTCGACTGGGTGGCGCAGTCGGTAGAGTGCTGGCCTTCTATGCCCGAGGTTGCAGGTTGTGTTCATTGTGGACATAAGAATCGAACGGTGGCGTGCAATGTAAGAGCAACAGATATTGAAAGTTTGCACTTCTGGGTCGTAGTGCCCCTTCCCGAAATTTCATTTCATTCCATTAGTCTACCACTATCGTCTCCGAGTACTGTAAACATTCACAAATTCAGTCGTGAATTATGTGAACCCACTAGAAAGGGTGCGGGACGTTAAATTAGGGATATATTCCTCCACTCTTCCTCCAGCAGTTGGTCCATAAAGCAACTCAATCCAGCCATATAAGCACCATCATCATTCACACTAACGAGCTCAGAGATTGCAGAACAATGCATAAGCTCTGAGATCCAAAGGCGGCCACACACTGCCGCGAAGAAAAGATCTTCTACATCAGGTTCCTTTGGATAGGAAATACACGCTGAGATGAATACAGGTTGTAATCTTTGTAGTAATTTATTCACTGTTTGCAGCAAACACAAAACCATTGATGTAACGTACACTTCGTACTGCCTAATTCAAAGCCTCTGAGATCCTATCTGCTTTAACGGGTTGTAAACTCGACATCTTAATTTTGTTATACGGTCAGGGCTTGATTGAATTGTACATTGTTACATTTTAAAGCTCACTGCAGTCTCTAGCCTCAAGACTTGTGAATTTGCTACACGAGATGTTTATTTCTTTATTGCTGTTTTGAATAAGCCCGCAGATTTTGTGGCCAGTCTTAACAATAGTTGCCGCAATTCTTAAATGAACATCAGTTCATTTAACGGTCAATTTCTGCTAGCGAGATCGTGAAATTTTCCTATTTATCGGTATTGTAAGAAAACTATTAGACCTAGGGATGTTATATTTCACAAAAACTTCCATCTCTCTCTATTCTAATTGTGTAAAAATATATAATGACAATTACAAATTGTTGGGTAAATTTTCCTAATTTTCCGTTCGATTTTCCAAGGACTCGCTCTTAAGTAGGCCTAAAGCACACACACCTAGACAGACTCGTTTGCCGTTTTGCTAGCATTGCAGGAACACTCATGCTTACATCATGCATACAGAAGCCAATCGTCCGCGCACCATCACAGACTTGGGACTTGGGCGTAGTTACGCGTAGGTCTAATATAATTTAACGAAATTATTTTTTTACAGGAGCACTCCTTTATGCCACACCGAAATTAAAATTGATACAATTTCTTCAGAGAGAGAAAGAGAGAAATCAATAAATATTTTATTTAATTGTTTTCCGTGAGACAGTCTATCAAATACTGATATACCTATTTACACTTCTGTTAAATATTAATTTAAAATATGGTGAATGCATAGTTATGCAAATCATACTCTCAGCTATAATATGAACTTTTGCTAGAATGTCTATCATAAGTTGTTTCACGTTTACGTCCATTGAAACTGGAGATTTTTTACGGAAATACGATAAATTTAACACATTAAAACAAGAAAACTAATGACTTGCTAATAAAACTCTTAACTAAACGTTTAACTGTCCTATACTTACACAATGAATAGCTCGTTTATACGTCGTGTGTAAATTCCTTACTAATAATCACTAAATACATCAACTGTTACACAGCTACGTCATAATTTCGTCATTATTTCATTACGAAAGATAATAGAATATCTGAGGTTCTCTACTGAATCCGATAGTGTGCGTTATGTGCCGCGCTAAGTATCGATAGTACAATTGGGTCTGATCGATTGCCAGCTATATTTTGGTCAAAGGGTACAGTTACAGCAATATTATTGTAATTATTCTGTGCTCTTTGGTTTGTTGTTCTGCGGTTACAAAGCAACCATAATCATAAAACGACAATCGATACGAACAGCTGTTAAAGGGACGGCCATTTTTCTCTATATACAACGCTTAAATAAGGGGTTTCTTGTATTTAACTACTGCAAAGCAATTCCATGTATAGTTACAGGCTGTTTAGACATCCATCGCTTATGCATGGTTTATTAGTAACGTTTTTTGTGCCAGCTTTGCAAAAGTCTCGTATAAAAACTATACACGTTTATTAGTAATTATTTTAAACGAGATAAGACTTCCCACAATAAAGTATCTCCTACCCCTCTATATATATATTTTTTTTTTCGAGGTATTACACAGTTGTAAGGTTTTTTCCTAGATCATATACTGTATATCCAGATTGCTCTGCGTTATAGGCTTTGATGGTAACAACTTTTGTCAGGTTTACTATCCTGCCATCTAGTTATTACATAAGGAGTCACGTCATAACTCCCATTTGAATTGCATTAGCGACTGTACTGCCATCTCGTGTTCGTTTACGGCGGACGGGTGGCGATCCTGGCGGTTGTTCTCTTCAAAGTGCAATCGATTTTAACATTGGAATGAGCAATCTATATATGATCTGGGTTTTTTGCTGTCCGATGTAATATGGAATGTCCCATATATTAAAGTATCGTTGTTGTTTGTTTGCAGATCCACGCTCGCCAATTGTACGCGGTGACCAGTCGACGTCGTCGTCATGGTGGCAGGAGGACGTGAGCGGTCCCATCCTTCAGCAGCAATCCGCGGAGCTGGCCGACAACACCAACTTCTTCACGTCCACGCACGGCCTGGTGCAGACACACCCTCTCGGCGGCAGCGGTTCTGCGAGCATTGGCCTCGGCAGCTCTGGTGCCAACCTCCTCAACCAGCCAGGATATCGCACCATCGACTTCGGACAGCGCGGTCTGCTGGAGCTGAGGCGCAACCCTTCGTTGTCCAGCCCTGAGGAGTGCGCTAGGGCCTGTCGTGAGGATGAGCCCCCCAGGATTTGCTACTACCACTTCACACTCGAGCTTTACAATGTTCTGGGAGCGTAAGTACTGTCTTTCTCTTCTATTTCAAATTATGCGCATATCATTCATTCATTCATTAGATGTTCTGTCCAAGGACAGATCTTTCACTGCAAATCCAGCATTCTCCAACCTTTCTTACTTTATGCCTTCCTCTTTCTCTCCTCATATGATCCATATATCTTAATGTCGTCTATCATCTGATATCTTCTTCTGCTCCGAACTCTTCTATCGTTCACCATTCCTTCCAGTGCATCCTTCAGTAGGCAGTTTCTTCTCAACCAGTGACCCAACCAATTCCTTTTCTTTTTTCTGATCAGTTTCAGCATCATTCTTCCTTCACCCACTTTCTCCAACACAGCTTCATTTCTTATTCTATCTACTTCACACGCTCAATTCGTCTCCAGATCCATATTTCAAATGCTTCTATTCGTTTCCAGATCCACATTTCAAATGCTTCTATTCGCTTCTTTTCACTCGTTGTAATATCCACGTTTCTGTCCCATACAATGTCACACTCTATAAAAGCATTTATTTATTTATTTAACTAGCTACCTAATGAGTACAAATTAAATTTATAAAACAAAAATGTTGCTAGCAACTACCGTAAGAGCCAGGCTCGTGTACAGTGTGGTCTTAGCCGATAATATAACGTAAAATTTACAAGGACAGTTTACTAAATACAGTAAGTAACTTAATTCAAGCCAATAAATAACAAAAAAGAGCAAAAAAAAAAAAAAAAAGAGAAAAAGATAGAAAAAACACATTTAATATAAATTGACAATCAGACAGAAGTCAGTGATATTTAATAAAAACTTGAATATAGTCGATAGAAATAAAGGTAAAAAATATATTTGATAATATCACGAATAATTTTATAAATATATTTTTTAAAAGCTTCAATTTTAAAATATTTCAAATTTGGAAAATGGTGTGTATAATTAATGGGAAAGTAGACTTTTGTCTTCGAGTACGATATTCATGTCCATTAGATTTATGTTTTATTTGTTTTCTGTGGTTTCACTAGTCTCTTCCTTAGATATTTTTCCAAGGTCCGCAGAATGCGTACCACAACCCCAAGTTATCTGTTGTCTCGTCTTGTGTATTTATGCTCCAATCATAACATAAATACTTAATCTCAGATCCTGACACAATAAGTATACCTCACAACATTCCTAATACGCATCATTCACCGTTTCAATTTCTCGTCACTGGAACTTCCTACCTCATACCTTAAGGGGCTGTCTGACATTTACTAATTTCAAAACCCTTGCAAAAATAGACTGCTTAGACTGTGAGCTTTCCTAAAATATAATTCTTCTAGTATATGATTTTAAATTGTTAATATATAAATTTTCTCTATTATTTTAACAATATTACTACGATTCACATTGCTAGAATATATTACTGGCTCAAATTAGATTATTCAATATTTGAACTGCTTTATTTCATAACTGCCCTTCGTTCATATTCTTATAGTGTATTCTGTTTGATTAACATTTCTTATAATTTTTATATTGACCGTCTCATGGTTCAGTAACTAGAATTTCTGGCCACAGTTCATGAGGTCCCAGGTTCGACTTCCGGCCACACCACAGAGGTTTTTCCTTAAAATGTGGTAACTGTACTGTGTTCATTCATGGCCTAGAATTTACGTTAAGTGTAAATTTCAGATCTATACTGGTACTACATAATAATCCGTGGTCATCTTACCATATAATCGGGACAACGGAACTCCGCGGGAAAGAGGAAATGCGCCCCAATTTCAGAGTGTGTTTATATAAGCCTTTTGAATCGGGAATGTCGGTTATACAACCTGATGGCATTGTAAAAAGATAATTTTTATATCTGAAATAGTTATTTTATTCTCTTCCTCTTTTTCATCTATTCTGTCTAATTACTAGGGCTAGGATTTTGATGACGCATAAGTCATGAAAAAATGTCCTAAAAACAATGCATTTATGACCTAAAGATATTTAAAAAATGCCCTTAAAATTCCCTAAAAATTGTTCGTACATAATTGGCTTAGTAGGAAAAGAGGTTTTGTACCACTTAATATTTAGAGTAGTAATTAAATTAAATTATAGTACCAACATTTAATTTATTTAATTTTAATAATTTTTTCTAAGTGGTACTCTTTAATTAATTATTTTACCTGATTAGTTCCTTAGTTTTCAAGGTTTTCTTATCAGCAATTAGCAGGCAGAGAAATCTATATTGAAGGGGTGGTTGGGATAACTACGTTAAAATGGCAATTTTTTGTGTATCTTGAAAAACAATTAAAATATTTTACAAAATAATGGGTATTAGCCACCGGCGTTTCTTGTGTTAAAGGCGCTTGCCTGCCGATGTTGCGCTCAGGTATGGGATCATCCTGGGCAGAACTGGTCGTTGTTGGTTTTTCCAGAGTTTTTCCCAAAAGATAAATTTCAGGTTATCTATGGCGAATTCGACCTCATCTCGTAAATTATCGATCTCCAATTCCATCGACACTAAATAACCTCGTAGTTGATACAGCGTCGTTAAATAACCAAGTAAAAAAATAATGGGGATTTATGGCCAAAATTAAATTAAAATGCCTCAAAAATGTCCGTGAAAAACAAAAGATGCTCTTATGAGTTGAAACAGGCAAAAAATGCATAAAAAATGCCAACAAATATGTCTTAAAAAAGTTTATCACATAACATATAACTACTAAAGCAGCAATGTTTCTGGCTTACTAGAAAAAAAGATGCAATTTCATCAAAATCCTACCCCCACTAATTACCTTCTTCGAACTTCTCCTGTCCTTACTTAGCGACCTCTCTTCAAACATTTCTGTAATACATTTGATCCTCTTCTTCAGTTCTTCTCAATTTGTTCGTAATAATCTGTGGCTCTTCTCTTCTTTTCCTAGTCATTATTTCTTCTGTTTATCTTCTTGTGTTTCTTTACACCTATTTCTATTTACTTTATTCCGCTTATTTTCGGTGTTCTTTTCTCTTTCTTCTGCCTCCCTCAAAACAAAACTCATACATTCTTGTCGGCCATCAACACTCCTTACAAGCCGTAAGCAGACAATTACGACCGGATGTGATTTCCGTGGTGAAGTACGTTTTTGAACAGGATGTACTCGTACGAGGAGAGAATGGAGAGCCCGTTGAGGTGAGGCAGGCCCATCATCCATCAAAGAATAATGATCGGCATGGGTGGAGAGTACAGAGTTCAAGTACATCCTGCAGAACTCGTGCGCGAACTGGGTTACTTTGTCTTTCTTAGCTATTCAACAATGAGCTGTCATGGAGATAGTTGTGAGTGATGGTCGGAGAGGTGAAGAAAGCGATCGAGGCTTATTTTAAACAACTGTCTGGACCAGTGATCTTCAACCTTTTGTAGACAAAGGGCCAAATTAAGATCGATCAGATGCGGGCTAGTCGCATAATTCTTGTGGTAGACATCTTGACCATGCCTGAATTATTTTTGCTAGAAAGTATTAAAGAGATTTAGAATTACATACCGGTACTTAATATTTATAGGGCCAGTTTCATCAACAGATGTTTTAAGGTGGTTATTTAACGATGTTTTATCAACTATTGGGTTATTTAGCGTCGAATTGGAGATATTTATCTAATCGAAAATTTATCTACAGTAATCTCACTAGAAGTTTTGATTTATCTAGAGAAAATCAAAACTAGAGTGGAATGTAATTGACTATTACACGATTAGAAAAAGTATACAAAGATTAAAAGAAATAAAGTACTCCAATATAACAAAATATTAACTGACTTATTAAAATACTAAACTGTCTTGAAAATGTATTATTGTACTATCTCATCATTACAAAAAATATTCCGCTAGATGGCAAGGATGTGTTATGGTCAGCTGTTCTGTTACCAGTTGTGCCAACTGTACAATCTTCATTGAACTCTATGGACGATCAACTAGTCAAGAAGGCTTTGTTGATTCAGTTTCATTTTCATTAAAACAGTTGCATTCAACTTCAATTATCAATATTATTAAACAAAGTCTGATAGGTGACTATCCATAATCTCATACTGCAGAAACTATAACATAATCTAAATAATATAAACAATATAAATGACAGAAACGTTTTAATTAAGGACGATAAAATAAACATTAATAATTTTAAAAGGTGCAGTTATTGAAAGTATAAAGTTGGTAAACAAAGAAACAAATGCTAGAGAGGCGATGAAAACAAACAAATGCTAGGAGGTGATAAAAATTGTAGGATAAGCAGCCATGATTGGTTGAAACACGTCATTCCGTACCGTTTTATTTTAGTGTTGCTAAGATAAACCACAGGGTAAAAATCTACAAGTCACTCATCGCTGTATCAATGAGTGACCAACAAAGCAAAAATGGAAATACCACTACCTGCTGGAACTCATCCATGCATCCGATGGCTGCTTATACTGTCTGCTCATTCAATGGTCAAACATGTAACATAAATAGAAAAAAATTGTCGCTAGATTGCAAATACTAACTGCAAGTGAAATCGCTTGTGGACACAGAATAGATCACAATAAAATTTAAAATACAAAAAATTACATAAGCAGGTTTCAAACAAAATATATTAAGTCATATAAGAAAAAATAAAACCTTGTACAATTTAAATTTAGTGTATATCATAAAGATGCTGGCAAAATATCGCTACAGAAAATTGTATTATGAAGGTGACGATGGCATCTTGAAGATCTCTCGTCAGCTTGTATTTTCCCCTCCACTTTACAAGGTTTTTGGAATGGTGCCTCTCGCTCCGAAGTAGAGACTTCAACAGTTTTTTCTTCTTTGTTAATCCATTAATGAAACACCAAGAAAAAACCGGAAAAACTTTTCCTGCATGGAACTTCCTTACATTACTAAGTAGAGGTTTCATGAGTTTATCCACAAGAATTTCTAACATAAGTTTCTGCTGGTTATTATTCGTTTGTTTAGCACCTATTTGCGGATGACTGTAATTAATATGTTAGGAGAAACTCCACAAACTATTAGGGAAAACACGGGAATTTTACTGAAGCAAGTAAAGAGATAGGTTTAGTACATAAGAAAAGTAAATCCATATCGAAAAGACAAAGTATATGTACGAAATGGAAATATAAAATTGGAAATTTATTTTTGAAGAGGTGGAGAAGTTCAAATATCTTGGAGCAACTGTAACAAATATTCCTGGCACACTTCAATATGTCACAATGGCACAAAATAGACATAGAAATGATACTCGGGAGGAAATTAAACACAGAATAAATATGGGAAATGCCTGTTATTATTCGTTGCTGAGAAGCATATTTATCATCCAGTCTGCTGTTAAAAAAAGCTGAAAGTTAGAATTTATAAAACAGTTATATTACCAGGATGGTTGTTCTTTATGGTTGCAGGAAACTTGGACTCTCACTTTGAGAGAGGAACATAGCGTTAAGGATGTTTGAGAATAAGGTGCTCAGGAAAATATTTGGGGCTAAGCGGGATGAAGTTACAGGAGAAAGGAGAAAGTTACACAACGCAGAGCTGCACGCATTGTATTTTTTCACCTGACATAATTAGGAACATTAAATCCAGATGTTTGAGATGGGCAGGGGATGTAGCATGTAATGGGCGAATCCAGAAATGCATATAGAGTGTTAGTTGGGAAGCCGGAGGGAAAAAGACCTTTTAGCGCTCGGGTTGGGAGGCGTGAGACGTAGATGGGAGGACAATATTAAAATTAATTTTATGGAGGTGGGATATGATGATACAGAATGGATTAATCGTGAATGAAAAGTATTAAATCTGTTAAATCTGTAATGTTTCCACCCCACAAAACCTCAGGATAGGGACCAATGGCGGGCTTATGTGAGGGCGGCAATGAACCTCCGGGTTCCTTAAAAGCCATAAGTATTATTCCTAGCACACTTCAATATGTCACACTGGCACAAAATAGATAGAACGTTTTTTTCTTTTCATAGTTTGGTGCAGACATACGGATAAACATAGGATATTTGATGCTGCCACTCACCATTTCAGCGAAAGCATTATTAGAATGGTCTTTTGAGCAGGCAGTTTAAACAGCCATCGGATGCGTTGAAGCAGGCAGGAGGTGGAAATACACTCTCATCATTCCTAGCGATAGTAACGTAAATGAAAAGGATAGCTTTATGTATTAAATATCAACATAGGAACTGGATATTTGATTAGGAGATGGTGGATAAAAATCTTTCCCTTACATTTAACATTTTTTCATGGGCTTTACTAGCTTCGACAGCTGTACAACCGAGCTACACAATTTTATAGCTCCAGCAGGGAAGCTTTTCAAAAGGGCGACAATTTAATAACAGGCCAGTTGCTTTGAGTTCTGTCGCGTCTTCATTAGCGTGCATTAGGCCGGAGCCGCAGGCTAACGAAATAAAATTGCAGGACCCTCCGACGTGATTGACCGCGTGGGCTAATGGCAGGAATTGAAAGTTGATAAACGAGATCAGGTGCGGTCGCGTCGTGACTGGGGCCATCCCAGCGACATTCAGTTTTGGATTATATTACTATTGGATTACTGAGAAGAAAGTGCCGTGGCTTGCAACATTATATAACTCAAATTTACTGCGCTGTTACAGTTTTACATAGAAAATCGGCGTATCGGACTTAAATTAGGCAAGGTTTCACGTCCCAGTCGTTGTTATGATTGGCTGCATCTGCAGCGTTACATCATCTGCTGTTGTGTCATCAGACGTCTTAACCTTTGCTTCCGAAATCAGTATCTTGCGAACTGCGATACTACCATCTTGTCTGTCATAGGCTAGTGATTATCATAGTGCAGAGTTCTACCTTCCTGCATCCTGTGTTTTCCAGTAGCATGCATTCGGACAACTTTCACACTTAGGCATTTTCATTTACGTATTTCTTGATATGAAATCATGAAATAATTGGGGAGAGTCGGGTAGTATCGGACATCGGGTAATATCGGACAGTGCGTTTCTTTTATCTACCACCAGATGGTAGTACCTGAATGACATGGTTACGTTTCTCTATGCGACATCACAGAAACGTAACCATGTCAATTAGGTACTATCATCGTGTGGTAGATGAAAGAAACTCACTGTCCGATATTACCCAATGTCCGATACTACCCGACTCTCCCCTAATATTATCTGGACCTATAAACAAATAAATGGAATTAGACGAACGTAGAAGAAACTGATATCACGATGAATGTAGAATGCAAAATTACATATTGCCAAAACAAGAAATAAAGTATAAACCCAGAACATATAGAGAACCTGGACGACCAATAAGTCCCTGGAGAGAGCCTCTCTCTATAATACATAGATCAGACAGGCCAACATACAGAGTGTCTCTGGAGGGATGTAAAATGCTTCAGGAGTTTGGGTTAATCTACATCGATTTAACCTGATATACCTAGATGAAGATGAGTGAAACGGAGAAAAATTCTCTCCGGCACCGGGATTTGAACCCGGGTTTTCAGCTCTTCCCATCCCGATATCGTATCGAATCCTCTCAGTTTAAGTTCCATCTCTTGGGTTCCCTCTAGTGGCCTACCCTCATGCACTGCGTCATAGATGTATGACAGTGGGACAGTGTCCACACATGTGCAGAAGTGCACTCGTTATGAGTGACTAAGTTGCCGGGATCCGACGGAATAAGCGCCGTCTTAAGTCACTAAGTGATTATTTTTCGCATATCATAATTATATTACTATGATGTACCGAAATACTCGTACATATATTTTAGTGCAGATATTCTGCATCATCATCATCATCCGTTCCACTCATCTTTCATCATATGATGACGCAGAATATCTGCACGGAAATATATGTACTTCGGTACATCATAATAGCCTAATATCTGATATACCTAGGCCTATGTCCGAAATGTAACAGTTGGGAAGCTATTAACTGAGCGAAATTTAAATAGAGAAAGAAATTATAGTCCTATTATACGTTCAGAACATTGTGTTATGAAACATTATTCAAAATGCTGCATCTTGTGTTCCAATAAGTTTATTTCATAATTAAGTACAAACTCAGTAAGAAAATGAAATAATTATACAAAACAAATTACTAAGGTTGCCCTTCTTATGGATTCTATGAATTGTAAATTCATATCAGGTACCGATACCGGTTCTCTTTCCGATCTCGATGAAAAACTTCGTAGCTTGTCAGTTTCAGATAATATCCAGTAAAAACAGAAAACACGCAGCTAGATGGAACGCTTCGATTGTGAAAACGTCGTTTGTATTCAAAAGCAGCCAATGCATTAAAAAACATGTCTGCATATTCATTATGCGAATAAACGAACTAAATGTCAAGTGAACGTGTATTCAGTTGTGTTTCTTGTGCTGGCGTTGTGGTGCTCAGATGCTGCCGTGTGCAAAAGATCTGGCATAACACTTCAAGTATAGTGCACGGAACCGTAAGACGTTTCAGTATTTCTCCCCAAACGTTAAACTTCCTGGACATAGGTATAGCAAGTTAAATCTACGAAAATTAACCCAAATTAAATTATCCTGAAGTATTTTACATTCCTCCTGAATTGCCCGTATAAACAAGTTTTCTTTTAGATCACTAAGTTAAGAATTTCGCAACAAAAAGAAACGAATTTCACCCACAGGCAGATCCAGTGTGTGTAGGCTTATTTAATTACGTACGTACGTGTCTTGCCATTGAGTCACATCGTTGGTAAACGATTGATTAAGATATATGATACGGAGAGGTTCGAAAATTTCTTGCACTCTGCCTACAATTGTAACACTTGTTTTCCTGGTAATGATTTATTTACATCTGGTTAGGTGGGAGCGTGCTGAGGAGATAGCAACAAAAAACTCTGAGGAGAGAATGTCAAAACAAAACCTAAACAACAGAAAATTTCTAGCTTCTTCCCTTCCTTAATTAATCACCTACTGAGCAAGCGGCTGCAGATTTCACTGAACGCTCCCCGAAAGCAAGAGGAGACTGTGCGTCGTCATACTGCTGCCATTTGTCTTCGGTGCATGGACAGGTTATGATGATTGTTTTTGGACGGAACAACGCATGCGCATATAATGAAACTTGCTACTCTGCTTCACGTTACGATCAGACTGTTATTTTCTTGTCAATGCAATCAATCCCGCAGCTTTCTAGACAAGAGTGTGGTATCAAAAGCAACAACTGCCCGGTCTGATTTCTGCTAGGTTAGCAGTGGCAATCTAACATAATAATCAGTTATCAATCTTAAGACTAAATCCAGGGGTTCCTAACGTTCAAGACGTGTTTTCCTACATCTACTTTCTCACTATAGAAAGTTTTATGGTGCTGTAAAAATATATTTAGAGATCTTCGCGGAAATACTAGTTGTCAGTAACATTTTTAGTTGGTTATTTAACGACGCTGTATCA
Organism: Periplaneta americana; assembly: GCA_025594305.2. Taxonomy (NCBI): domain Eukaryota; kingdom Metazoa; phylum Arthropoda; class Insecta; order Blattodea; family Blattidae; genus Periplaneta; species Periplaneta americana. Next base: position 69,998,287 of record JAJSOF020000031.1, read on the forward strand.
ACTACTAGATTATTTAGCGTCGGCGGAATTGTTCATAGTGAGATGTTATTCGACCAGATGAAGCAGAGGATTTGCCACAAATTACTTGAAATTCGTCTAACGATGGTTATTAGAGGAGAAAAATTCGTTTCCAGAGCCGGGGATCGAACACGGATCCATGGTTCCACGTACCAAGTGCTCTAACCACTGAGCTACGCCGAATTTCAATCCACAGCCCGGATCGAATCCCTCTCCGCTAGTGTTTTTCCCTTTGATCCGGTGCTGTGGATTGAACTTCGGCATAGCTCAGTGGTTAGAGCACTTGGTACGTAGAACTAAGGACCCGGGTTCGATCCCCGGCGCCGGAGCGAATTTTTCTCCTCTAATAACCATTGTTACCGTAACAGATATATTTTGTAGAATAAAAAATTAATCTTTACGTAGATTTGTCTTACAGTTAAGGAAAGCCTCGAAAAAATCCAACCAGGTAATCAATCTAAGCGAGAATCGAACCTGATCAGTAGCAAAACGCGAAACGTGACTCCCTCTGAGTTATACCCACTCGCCAGTTGTCAGAATCCAGATATCGTCGAGTTCTTTTCGTGCATGCTGTTTTCTGTACAACGATTTGTATTTAACTATCGATCGGATTTTGTTCAGATTCAGTATTTACAAGAATTTACTTGGAAATGATCACATGTAATAGTAACAAAATTAATGGACTTTTAATCGAAATCGAAACAACACTATAACGCTCAAGTTCAATCATCATCATACGATTTAATTCGTGATTTTTCATTTGAAACGTCTGTACTCAACCTACACACTAGAACAATATGAAATATACGGACACACAAAAACACACCCCAATGAAATTCTCAACACACAACTCAATTTCAGAACACACTCTTTGACTCCACATTACACCACACAAACACACCCTCACAGGAAACAAAACAAGAGGAACTAAGCCCAACAACGACCGGTTCTGAGGATGACCCATAATAGGTCGAAACATGTAAACAAGGTACGATAGAATTTAACACAAGAAAGTCTTATAATACGTATTCCGAAATTATATAGTGTTAAAAGTTGTGTAATCAAGATGTAGAAAATAAAAATTGTAACATTTTGACATGAAAGGTTATTCTGCAAACTCTAACGTTTCTCGTGTTACTATGAAAACAGAAAACTAAGAAATAATTCATGAAAAACTATATTGCAATAAAATTATCACTACAAGAAATAATTATTTATAGTTCCTTTATTGATACGGTGTTTGCTAGAGGCGTTCATTCTATGTTACATATTTCAATTATCACAGACCAAATCTTACACATATTAAACAAGAAGAAATTAACAAAGTTCTCTAAGTAAAGTTTAAATTCAATTGCGCAGTCAATAATCACTCATATATTCGGGATGTGGATTATGTCTACCTTGTAGAAGTGGACTAAATAGGGAATAATCTAATATCATGGTAGTCGTCAATATTGCAACACATGTTCACGTAACAGTAGCGGTTGAGTCGCAAAATTATGTAACTGCACGAAAGATTCAGAGAGGGGCATTGGTGGCTGTGCATTTCCTCTTTCCCGCTCGTCTTGTTTCCGAATTGCTTCTACGGTCACTGAATCCACGGTTGCCAAGTCTTCTCGTTACTTCGGTACCGATCTTCAATATAGTCAGTAGTGACTACTAATGAGTTTATTTCAATTCTTTCACGCCAGAATAAAGATCAGCAAAACAGAATATGCTGCATGGTTTGATTATAATTTCCACATGGGCAGTTTTCATTGCCTTCAATATGATGCTGCCCAAATTTACTACGTCCTGTAAAGAACTTAAGGAACCGTGTCGCCACAAAGTTATAGATTATGTTGCATCACTGTTTTATAGTAAAGGAAGAAAGAAAAGAAAATAAATCCCTAGTAGTTGATGCAGTTTCGTTAAATAACCAAAAAAAAAAGACAAGATTTCTGTCATAGAATCTTTTGTGCAATTTATCCAGTGACTTTCATATTTTAGTATAATGGGTTTTTTCATATGCTTTTTGAAGAAGGAGATTGAATTGGACATACAGTAAACTGTATGACACAATACCAATATGACTTGACATCCACGACAAGGAGTCGTGATTTTGTTCTCCTGTAATATATTTCTAATCTCGAAAGCGACAGGCCAAGGAATTAGACTGAAATAAAGTCGTTCATCTGTCCAGTAGATTCTTTCCATTCCACAATATATTTTATTACAGCAAAACTAAAGTTTTCGATAGTTTATTACATTTCTGATGATGTGGAAGAGAAAGCCTGATGGCCTTACCTCCTGATTACATATAACGGATTGATCAACCTAATAAACTTTCAAGACAACCACTTTGATCAATGCTATCTAGCGACTGCAAAAGAAGTCACGTGCATGGAGCATGGAACAACTGTACTCCCATCTAGCGGTCGTTACCAAAAAATGTCTTTTCGACAGTGGAAACTCTGGTGGTTATTCTCTTTTTATGTTGTCATTTCATCATATGGGAACTCACCAGAGTAAATAAATAAATAAATAGATAAGACATTTATTAAAAGTTTTTATTTAGCAAACTGTGCTGCACCGACTGGGTTTGGTAACACTGTTTAATATTTGTTTTCGTACATAGTCCCACGAGAAATCTAGAATATCCGTTGACTGCATCAACAGGATGCTGATACAGATCTCTTAGTCTCCACCTGCTATCCATTGTGATGCTAAATAGCTGATGATAAATTTGCAATGACAGACATAATGGTTTACGTTCCAGTAATACAAAACAGTTAAATGCTTCCAACTATGTAGCACGTAGCGGGGGATTGTCGTGAGAACTAGCCGCGAGAAACAAGAGGTCTGCCTGGCGGGGAGTCCACAGTCGAGCACGTCTCCTATGGGTGTTTCACTTATCACTGCACAGACTGCTTATTATTGGACCTCTTAACAGAGATATTAAACTTTACTAGTGGTAGTTTTATGCGAAAACATTGAGTAGTTCATGCCATTTAGATAATATAGTAGGGAAAATTTCGCAATAAAATTTTTTGTCGTATTGTTTCCTTGTTGCAAATATATAGGACTCTCAATTATAATATAATTTATATCAAGAAATAGTCTGGCCAGGTATCCTGGGTTGCCAAAAACACAGAATAACACACATATAAGAATAGTAATGATTACAGTAAGATAGATGAATCAAACTGAAATGTGAACTAGGAGCTTAAGTTTAAGAAATAATAAATTTGTACATATATATGTAACAATCACACACTAACGAATAGAAAAGGGGGGGGGATTATGATATTCCGTATAAATGATTTTTCAGAATTGCCACAGATCCTTTAATGGTTGAAGTAATTATTTTTGGAATGATGTCATGGATTCCAAATGTTTTGATAGTGTTTACAGTTGATCGTGGGATGGTGCCCCTCGCTCCGATCATTAAACCATGTACTTCCGAGGTGCCTTCCATCTGATATTTTTCTCGAAAATACGGAATAGTAGGCTCATAAATTTGCTGTTTTTCCTTTGTTGACCTCGGATGGTTGGGTCTGGCTCATCTCAAATCTAACAGTTGGGTCCAGTATAAAGCCTTTACTATTAGTTTTGTCTAGAGCCACGATGTCCGCTCTTCTAATTCCGCCGCCTTCAGACGCAACGCAGTGCACCTCTTCGTGGACCTCGAAGAATTTGTTTCTAAGAGCTTGTGCTATAATAATAATAATAATAATAATAATAATAATAATAATAATAATAATAATAATAATAATAATCACAAAAGTAAATTGAGTTTTACAAAATTTAAAAGTCATAAAATGTATAATTAACTCACCCGAAGAAGCCAAAGTTTGTGGTCGGGAATGTCTTTACAAATCAAAGTTCGACAGCTGAGGGTGGAACTGGCCGAGGAAATTCTTCTTTATTGGGTTATTTTACGACGCTGTATCAACATCTAGCTTATTTAGCGTCTGAATAATATGAAGGTGATAATGCCGGTGAAATGAGTCCGGGGTCCAGCACCGAAAGTTATCCAGCATTTGCTCGTATTGGGTTGAGGGGAAAACTCCGGAAAAAATCTCAACCAGGTAACTTGCCCCGACCGGGATTCGAACCCGGGCCACCTGGTTTCGCGGCCAGATGGGCTGACCGTTACTCCACAGGTGTGGACGCGAGGAAATAAGGGGAAGTGTCATTTATTAGTGTTGCAATGGGTAGTATTGACACTAAACGCAAGTAAGGTAATTAGGGGATAATATTCTTTTGTATTTATTGTTTTTTTTTTCTTTCCATTTTTGTCTTACATTTATATTTATTATTTCGATTGTTGACTGCAATTTCCATAAGGAATTAAACTGAATTGTTTATGTATATATATTTCATTTTTTTCATATCTTACAATTATTTTATTAAGGCATTTATAGGCAGGCAAAAAAGACAATAAAACGTAGAAAAAAAGGCACAATACATTTTCAAAAATGCTTTATAAATTTTAAAAAGACACAATATATTTTAGCAATAAATTGAAATTATATCAACATAACTCAATTTTTACTTCGTGGTTGACACATGTTGACTTATAAAATACTTTTTCTTCGTGATTAACTGTCTCTTCACAAACCTTACATAACGAAACTGTTCCACTGGTTGAAAACACATGGGTACCAAATTCACTGACATAAGCTGGACTTTACTTTTCAATGGTTTACTAAATTTAGGCATTCTAGCTAACCGATCTTACACCTTTTATCACCCGACGATAACTGACTGTTCCTCACTCAAAATTTCTTTCTCCTACAATAATGAACACGTGTAGCACAAAATTGTAACAGTAAGATTTGAAAATATGAAAGCAAGCAATTGAAAATGTTACGTGGAAATTTCTATGAGAACGGGCTTAATATTTGAAATTATAAAGCTGATTGTTGATATCGTGAAGACATGACATTTACAATCCATGTACTCCTCACTTCAGTGAGAGATACAAAATGAATATTAATACATGGGAAGTGAAAGGACTACTTTTTGGCGCTAGGGGAACTTCATTTAAGTTAACTAAAACAATTCACCTTTCTCTTAAATTTTCTAATGAGAATATTAACAAGATTTGTGTAATGGAATTGAGAGATTCATTATCCATTTTACACAATCACTTGTATAACACTACGTAATATTATTTTTTTACTTAATTTCATTACACTTAATTGTACTTTCATCTCGCGTTTCTCCGAAATCAAATTGTACTTTATTTTTAAATTTATCATTGTTGTGTATTCTCTCCGCAAATCATATTGTATCTTATTTTTAATTTAACCTCTGCTTTGTATTCTGGATCCTAGTGGTCAGCTGTAAATGTCGGACAGATGTCCCAAATTGTGGAATTAGTAGTAACTGTGGATTGTCGATCATTATTCATGTTACACCAATAGTATTAAAGCACGATTATTTGCAGATTAAGTTTCGAAATAATTTACTTTTATTTGCTGTTGTTAGTAAAGTGAGTCATTGTTTCATATATTTAAATTTCATGTACATTACTTACATTGCAATTAATTATAAAATTGCAAATAAACAAGAAATATTGCTTTAAAATGACAAGAAAAGGCATTTATTATTGACATAGTAAGAAACACCTTAAAAAGACAAAATAGGCAAAATAAAATTGTTCCTATCACTTTGATTTACTCCAAATCACGTTTATGTCTATGAAAATAATGATTTACTTCCAACCAGTAAGAAAGGCATTTTGCCAAACATCCGCGCTCTAGTGATGAACATCACTTTCTTCCATCCGGGAAGACTAAGGATTCATTTACATAGCAAGCCAAGTGAGCTCTTGAACCTTTCAAGAAGTCATGACGAAGTAAAAAGTTCTGCCTTCAAGTGGGCTTCAATCCATATTCTGCCACTTTACCGAGAGAAATGCCTCGTGCTTAGATTTGATATAATTTTAAAATAAATGGAAAGCTCTTTACAGATTCTTCCTTCCTTTAGCGTGGGAATGATATTTGTGCCAACAAAATATTTTATGTCTTCAGCAACTTTCCATGCATGACGCTACCTTTCCTTTTCCACATCCCATTTCATCCGGAAATATTGAGTCAACGTATATTAAATTACTGACGACACTCCTTGCCATGTGAAAGTACACCATTTTTTTCCATCAATGGTGAGACAGTATGCACATAGCAATGGTCTGGCAGTATGAGCTAATCCTCCCACTTATTTTGCAGGGCTTGCCAGGTGTGCACTCCCAACGCTACCAACACGGTATGGAGTCACTGCCAATGCGTGCTGGCCGACGGCGTCGAGAGGGGAATCCTCACCGTCAACAGGATGCTCCCTGGACCCAGCATTCAGGTGAGCAGTGCCCTTTCACTTACAAGTAGGATGCTTCAAATCACGATCCACAAAGTTGCGTAAGTGTTTTATTTGATTAATAATTATTTTTCTTATCTTACTCATTGCATTTAAGAAAATATTTCAAGAACTTGTAGAGTATAATAATAATAATAATAATAATAATAATAATAATAATAATAATAATAATAATAATAATAAAAGTCCACAGCCAAAGAACGAAGAACTATGGGCAAAAAGAGAGAAAGAAACGCCTCCAAGTACTTTGCGTAGTCCTAAATGGGCTTATTCGCAATAGCAATAATATAATAATAATAATAATAATAATAATAATAATAATAATAATAATAATAATAATAAACCATGTATTGTGGGTCCCTATCACCACGGCATGGCGCGTCCTCAGGTTGCGGATAGAGGAGACGGCCTCCAGATATGGAGGGTAGCTGTGAATATATTGAATAAGCAGTCGTGGACAGCCGATAAGGGGTGGTCCTCCAGCTTGGGGTTGGGCGAAGGGCTAACAACCCATCACCGTAAAAAACAGTTTGTTACGTATCCCTATAATAAGCCTCGGAATAGGACTGATTCTCTGGCACGACCACAGCAAAGGAATAAGGATTTGAGATTTGGCACTTGGAACGTAACTAGTCTTTATAGAACAGGAGGGGTAACATTAGTAGCAAAAGAACTAGCTAGATATAGAATAGACTTCGTAGGAGTACAAGAGGTTAGGTTAGATGGGAATGGCATATCACAAATAGGAGATTACTTGTTGTATTATGGGGAAGGAAACAATAATCACCAATTAGGAACAGGATTCTTTGTTCATAAAAGAATAAAATCAGCAGTAAAAAGGTCGAATTTATCAGTGACAGGTTATCATATTTAGTACTTAAGGGTAGATGGTGCGACATCATAGTTATAAATGCTCACGCCCCTACAGAAGAGAAAGACGACCATATAAAGAATAGCTTCTATGAGGAATTGGAACATACTTTTGATCAGTTCCCTAGATATCACATGAAAATTTTATTGGGGGATTTCAATGCTAAAGTAGGACGGGAGGATATTTTTAGACCAACTATTGGAAAAGAGAGCCTACACGCAATTAGTAGTGACAATGGAGTTAGATTAGTCAACTTTGCCACATCGAAAATTTAATTGTCAAAAGTACAACATTCCCCCATAAGGATATACATAAATATACTTGGACTTCTCCAGATGGATTGACACACAACCAAATAGATCACATCTTGATAGATAAACGGAGACATACTAGTATAGTAGATATTCGAACTTTCAGGGTGCAGACTGTAATTCTGACCATTATCTGGTGATTGGAGAATTAAGAGAAAGATTATCAGTAGCCAAGCGAGTAGAGCAACAAGTTAATATTACTAAATTCAATATTTTGAAATTAAAGGACGAGGAAGCTAAGCAAAATTATCAGGTCGAAATTTCGAATAGGTTTGCCACTTTAGAAAGTTCCGACGAAGTTGAGAAAGAATTAGATGTTAATAGCGTGTGGGAAAATATCAGAGATAGTATCAAAATTGCAGCTGAGCAGAGCATAGGCTATTATGAAACTAAGAAAAAGAAACCGTGGTTTGATGAAGATTGTTGCATGGTAGTAGAAAGAAGGAAACAGGCAAAATTGAAATTCTTACAGGATCCAGTTGAGGAGAAGAGAGATAATTATTTCAATGAAAGACGGGAAGCAAGTCGTACACTTAGGAATAAAAAGAGAGGTTACTTGAAGGAAAAACTGAATGAGGTAGAAACAAATAGTAAGAATAAAAACATTCGAGATTTATATAAGGGTATAAAGGAATTTAAGAATGGATATCAGCCAAGGGTAAACGTGATCAAGGATGAGAATGGTGACTTGCTTGCAGACTCTCCATCAATTCTAAACAGATGGAAAAACTATTTTGCGCAACTACTAAATGTACATAGGCCAAATAGAAATGATCGGGACGAAATTGAAATACAAACTGCTGAGCCATTTATACCCGAACCCACGCCTTCAGAAGTCGAAATTGCGATAGAAAATCTGAAAAAGTACAAGTCTCCAGGTATCGATCAAATTCCAGCAGAATTAATACAAGAGGGTGGGAGTGCATTATATAGCGAAATTTATAAACTTGTACTTGCTATATGGGAAAAGGAAATTGTACCAGAACAATGGAAGGAGTCCATAATTGTACCTATTTTTAAAAAGGGGGACAAAACCAACTGTGGTAACTTTCGAGGAATATCACTTTTGTTGACGTCGTACAAAATTTTGTCCAATATTCTTTTGAGAAGATTAACTCCGTACGTAGATGAAATTATTGGGGATCATCAGTGCGGTTTTCGGCGTAATAGATCGACTATTGATCAGATTTTTGTATTCGACAGATAATGGAGAAAAAATGGGAGTATAAGGGTACAGTACATCAGTTATTCATAGATTTCAAAAAGGCTTATGACTCGGTTAAGAGGGAAGTATTATATGATATTCTTATTGAATTTGGTATTCCCAAGAAACTAGTTCGATTAATTAAAATGTGTCTCAGTGAAACATACAGCAGAGTCCGTATAGGTCAGTTTCTATCTGATGCTTTTCCAATTCACTGCGGGCTAAAGCAGGGAGATGCACTCTATCACCTTTACTTTTTAACTTCGCTCTAGAATATGCCATTAGGAAAGTTCAGGATAACAGGCAGGGTTTGGAATTGAACGGGTTACATCAGCTTCTTGTCTATGCGGATGACGTGAATATGTTAGGAGAAAATACACAAACGATTAGGGAAAACACGGAAATTTTACTTGAAGCAAGTAGAGCGATCGGTTTGGAAGTAAATCCCGAAAAGACAAAGTATATGATTATGTCTCGTGACCAGAATATTGTACGAAATGGAAATATAAAAATTGGAGATTTATCCTTCGAAGAGGTGGAAAAATTCAAATATCTTGGAGCAACAGTAACAAATATAAATGATACTCGGGAGGAAATTAAACGCAGAATAAATATGGGAAATGCGTGTTATTATTCGGTTGAGAAGCTCTTATCATCCAGTCTGCTGTCCAAAAATCTGAAAGTTAGAATTTATAAAACAGTTATATTACCGGTTCTTCTGTATGGTTGTGAAACTTGGACTCTCACTCTGAGAGAGGAACATAGGTTCAGGGTGTTTGAGAATAAGGTGCTAAGGAAAATATTTGGGGCTAAGCGGGATGAAGTTACAGGAGAATGGAGAAAGTTACACAACACAGAACTGCACGTATTGTATTCTTCACCTGACATAATTAGGAACATTAAATCCAGACGTTTGAGATGGGCAGGGCATGTAGCACGTATGGGCGAATCCAGAAATGCATATAGAGTGTTAGTTGGGAGACCGGAGGAAAAAGACCTTTAGGGAGGCCGAGACGTAGATGGGAGGATAATATTAAAATGGATTTGAGGGAGGTGGGGTATGATGATAGAGACTGGATTAATCTTGCACAGGATAGGGACCGCTGGCGGGCTTATGTGAGGGCGGCAATGAACCTTCGGGTTCCTTAAAAGCCATTTGTAAGTAAGTAAGTAAGTAATAATAATAATAAAAGTCCACAACCAAAGAACGAAGAACTATGGGCAAAAAGAGAGAGAAAGAAACGCCTCCAAGTACTTTGCGTAGTCCTAAATGGGCTTATTCGCAATAGCAATAATTATAATAATAATAATAATAATAATAATAATAATAATAATAATAATAATAATAATAGAAATACACAGTCAAAGAACGAGAGAACTATAGGTAAAAGGAGAAAGAAACGCCTCCAAGTACTCTGCGTAGTCCTAAGTGGGCTTATTCGCAACAACAATAATAATAATAATAATAATAATAATAATAATAATAATAATAATAATAATAATAATAATAGAAGTACACAGTCAAAGAACGAGAGAACTATAGGTAAAAGGAGAAAGAAACGCCTCCAAGTACTCTGCGTAGTCCTAAGTGGGCTTATTCGCAACAACAAATAATAATAATAATAATAATAATAATAATAATAATAATAATAATAATAATAGAAGTACACAGTCAAAGAACGAGAGAACTATAGGTAAAGGAGAAAGAAACGCCTCCAAGTACTCTGCGTAGTCCTAAATGGGCTTATTCGCAACAATAATAATAATAATAATAATAATAATAATAATAATAATAATAATAATAATAATAATAATAATAATAGAAGTCCACAGTCAAGGAACGAGAGAACTATGGGTAAAAGGAGAAAGAAACGCCTCCAAGTACTCTGCGTAGTCCTAAATGGGCTTATTCGCAACAACAACAACAATAATAATAATAATAATAATAATAATAATAATAATAATAATAATAATAATAATAATAATAAAAACTGTAACTTATAACGACTGCTACAAAATTTGGAAATGAATAATCTCAAGAAAGAGAAGATATTTAACAAAGAAAAATTGACAATAACACAAGATCATGAAATTTAACAATGCGATATCAATAAATTGTTTTTCATGTGCAAACGAACACATCGAAACTGGCAGAAAAGAATATCTTGTATTCTGGCATATTTCATCGTCAATGGAAAAGTTCTGAAGCGTCTTGTGTTTTATATTTCACCTTGTGTTATGTTTCCAGCATGACTGGAAAATGTCTATTGTACATCATAGTTTCTAAAATTCCGAAACGTCTCGTGTTTTATATTTCACCTTCAAAAGAAAAAATCAGAAACGTGTTGTATTCTGTTTTCATCATCACTGGAAAAAGCCCATTATAGCATAAATGGAACTTTCAATGTGGAAATTTAGTTGTTATATAAAGCGTTCGCCAGAAAAGAGGCTTCTCTCAGGTAAATGTCGTATATGACTGCCAAGAAAATAGTGTGTACATTTCCCCTGCATCGATTGAGGGAAAATTTTATGTTGTATACAACCTAATTCCGAAATGTCTTGTGTTTTATATTTCATCATCAGTGGAAACATTCAGAAACGTATTGTTTTACATTTCACCTCCAAAGAAAAAAGTCCGAAACTTTTTGTATATTCTTTCCAGCATAACTGGAAAAAGTTAATTCTACATCCTAGTTTCGAAACGTCTTGTGTTCTATATTTCATTGTCAACGGGACAATTCAGAAACGTCTTGTTTTATGTATTTCACCCTTAAAGGAAAAAGTCTTAAACGTCTTGTATTTTGTATTTCTCATACTAAGGAAAAAGTCTGAAACGTCTAGTATTTTGTTTTCATCATGACTGGAAAAAGTCTGAAACGTCTTGTATTTTGTTGTAATCATGACTGGAAAAAGTCCTTATTATTTCAAAACGTCTTGTGTTCTATATTTCAATGTCAATGGAAAAAGTCTGAAACGTCTTGTATTTTGTTTTCATCATGACTGGAAAAAGTCCTAATTATTTCAAAACGTCTTGTGTTCTATATTTCATTGTCAATGGGACAATTCAGAAACGTCTTGTTTTTTTTGTATTTCACCTTCAAAGGAAAAAGTCTGAAACGTCTTGTATTTTGTATTTCACATACAAAGGGAAAAGTCTGAAACGTCTTGTATTTTGTTTTCATCATCACTGGAAAAAGCCCTAATTATTTCTAAACGTATTGTGTTCTGTATTTCATAGCCAATGGGACAATGGAAAAACGTCTTGTTTTGTATTTCACCTTTCAATAAAAAAGTTCAAACGTCTTGTATTCTATTTTCATCATTGAAAAACGTCCATTGTGCATCCTAGTTTCGAAAAGTCTTGCGTTCTATATTTCTTCATCAATTGAGAAATACCGAAATTCTTTGTGTTCTTTATTTCATCATCAATGGAAAAATCCCGCTTTACATCCTAGTTTCTAAAGTCTCTGTATTTCATCATCAATGGAGAAAGTACATTGTACATTCTAGTTTGAATGAAAAAAGTATATTGTACAACATAGTTTCGTAATGTCTTGTGTTCTATATTTCATCACCAATGGAAAAATTCAGAAACATCTTGTGTTTTGCATTCCACCTTGAAAGCAAATGGGAAACGACTTGTATTCTGTTTTCATCATCAATGAAGAAAGTCCATTGTACTTCCCAGTTTCAGTGCAAGAAATTGTTTCTACATCTCATTTTCAAAATATTTTGTTTTCTATTTTCATCGTCAATGAAAAAAAATTTCATGTATCTTTCATCCTTTATTTCCTTTAAAAGGAAGTTCAAAACGTTTTGCATTTTGTTTTCATCACTAATAACAGAAGTCCATTGTATATCCTACTTTGAAAATGTTTTATGTTCTATATTTCATCCTTAATGAAGTCCACTGAAGCTAATATCCTAATCTGGAAACATCTTGTGTTGTTTCATCTTCAATGAATAAAGTCCTTGTTCATTCAATAAAGAACACAACGCTTCTATAGTCCCGTCGCTCTAATTTCCGGCAGCCAATCGCGTTGCAGGTCGGCTACATTTAAACGTGTGCGTCTTGTGATACACTGAGGAAGATGTTATTCATTTCTTAAGGCTCGATAAATACTTAATATAATCGCCCACCATTTTGGCTCTTTCGTTGGCGTTCGCAGAAAGCGCACGAAGACGTTATTTGCCGCCCAATTAAATGGCTGAATTACAGTGCGTTTGATTTATTATCATAGGAGCTACGACATGATAATGTTTAAAGGTGTGGCAAATAGATTCCTCGTATGGTAGCTCGGCAACGAAAGAACAAAAATGGCGAACGATACTACCTACCTAGACTTTATAGAGCCTTCACTTCCTAAGACGTAAGCAAAGAGGAGGAGTCACGCCGGGAATAACAGCGTCGCGACTATAGAATATATTCGAAAGATCTTATATTCTACATTATATCTGAATGAAAATATTTCATTACATATTAGATATTTAATCAAAATGAAGCTACTATTCAGTAAATTTACAAAGATTCGCAGCTTTACTCAATGTTAGAAATATAATCCTCAAAAACCAGCTTCAATTCTTCTTCCGTTTAAAGCAACGAAGGGGTTAACGAGAAGAAAGGCACTTAACCTATCTTAAAGAATGGACAGCACATCTACAAAGAACGGATTAACTTTCCCTATATGAATGGCAGTCAATTACCAGTGGCTGAGATTCTGCCCAAGCCTGTACTCGCTACCGTCATAGAAACAAGATATCTTGGAACGTATTAAATTCCGCAACTGCTTGTTTATTTATTAGCTACAGTTGCCAAGCCTCCTTGTTTACTCTCCCATGCTTAACATACGTCGTGTCTACGGATTTTTTCAATGTCGACGTACAGCGACGCATTCTTAATTGCGTTGGCTGTTACGTATATCAACGTAAGAGAGATTTTCTGCAAGGCCACAACCGATGTAACTGTCACGCAATTATTCTGTTTAGAAACCGTTGTTCCTTTCCGTCGTTTAAAAATCATATTAGATTTACGCTGCTCTGAATAGCATTACCAAAATTAAAACCCTTAGTTAATATATAAAAAAGGCGTTAAAAAGGAGAAAGGATGCAATAATACCGATTATATGCGTCTCAAACTCAAGAAATTAAACTTTTAAAAATTCTGCAGAATTTATAAATTCATTTCTTCATTTCTCATATAAATTTTATGAGACTCAGAACATCTGGACCAGAGATGCAGAACTGGGAGAGAGAGGGGTGGAAGCATGGGGAAAGTATTGGTTCCCCTTCCAAAGTCTATCGGCGTTGAATGACGTCTGCGTAATCCGTCCGCATCCTTGTGGCGGATTAAAAAAGTCTGGTGCTCATGAACAAAATAACGAAAGTATTTCCGAACGCAATAATTACAACACTTGAACTTAATCAACAAATTCGAATTAAATGCATTACATGTCTCATGGTATATAAACAAATACAACACGTCTATATGTAAAAAAAAAATGTAAGTACTTAAATGCATAATTTCTTTTTTTAAATTCAATTGGTTGAAATTAACTGATAATACTACTTTAAACAAAAAATATTCTTGTTTTAGTCTTAGCCGATTACGGAAATATCAGTCATGAAAAAATTACTTAAGTAGGCTCTACTCCTTTTCAAAACATATTGCTATAAAAACACATTAAATACCTTATTCTTGTATTGTATTTAGGCCTGTATATAAGATTGTATGTAAAAATTAAATCATTCACAACATTTTGAAAAGTATTTAAGTACATATCCTCAATTTAAAATAAAATTGACTACATTGATCTCATATTAAAAACTAAAACATATCTAATTTCTCATGTGAATGTAAAGAAAAATCATTGTTGTAATTAACTTAGTTTCAACTACAACGTGCATCATATCTACTGTATGTCTGGATTCACCAGTTTCGTTATATTAGGCTACACTGAAAATGTACAGGCCTAAAGCCTGAGGAGGGAAATTAGATCTATCTGTGGTCTGTCAATTTAAAGAGACGATCGTTCTAAGTGAAGTTAATTTTCGAGAATGTTTGCTCACATATGTATGTATGTATAGAACCGAACATAGAACTCATACGCGCATTTCCCATTGCTCTTTAAATTGGTATTTTCTGAACGACATTAGGCTGAATTCCACTACTAGACAGTGTATTTTGCCACCGGAGGTGTTCCTCATGTCTTCGCAACCATATAAACAAGTTTCTCTAAATTTGGATACAATGTTCTGAAAGAAGCTCAAAATGCATAACGAAACCTTATAACGGTACCGATAGCAGAGAAGCTTCTTCGCAAATTGAATTGACTACAAACACCGTTCCGATTACACTCAACTGATATCAAATCCAAAACTTTAAAAAACAACGTTGCTATTATAACTGAATGTTTATATAAAAAGAATATCATTGTGACTGTCTTCAATCTAACTTTATTTCTTCAAATCTATATCCGGACGACGTTTTATCTCACTCGAAGTGATTATCTGATTATATTTTTCGACGTTTATTCTAACTTTAAAATAAATATTTAGTAATGGCGTAACGAATCCTGAATCCATCTCTCCAAAATTCTATCTCGCTCTCATGAATTCATTAGACGCTAGATAATCGTGTAACTATCACGGCGTCGTCAAACAATTAAAAGCATCTGCCATGATCAGATTAAAGAGTTGATCATATAAGCCATAACTGACTTGGAGTACAATGATTGTTAAATGCTTTCTCTAACTTGATTGATTAGAAAATAAAAGAGAAAATAATGACTTCCACGCTACTTAAAGATCATATCTCAAAATGAATCGAACACGTAGCTTCTAGAATAGAATTAATAATTTATAACAGTAACTTAATTATTTTTAGGTAGTCTACAAAGTAGGCCTACATCAAATAACAAACGTGAGTAGATTATATGATACTGATTTTCATACTTTCCATCCAGTTGGGTCGTAGAGATTAGTAGTCATTTGAGAACATGAACTTGGTGTCAGGTCTATTTGCGATTCATAGAGCATCGCCAATAAACACCATAACAACTGGAAAAGTAGGTCTATTCGACAAGAAGAAACAAACACATCTGGTAAAAGATAGCTTCTGTATGGTGAAAGGTGTTTATGATTTTGAGAAATTACATGTAATATCTGTTCCTGAAACCATCTACTGCTTTCTTTTTTATGAACCTGGTCTCTAAACATTTTAAGGATCAATGGTTCAAATAAATGAAAAAAAAAATGTTATGTTTTATTTAACGACGCTCGCAACTGCAGAGGTTATGCCATCGACCTGGCGCGGGATCGAACCCGCAACCTTGAGCATAGAAGGCCAGCGCTATACCAACTCGCCAACCAGGTCGACAAATAAATGAATAACGAAGCCAACAAACAATATGCCTAATAAATATACAAGTCTAATAAATAAAATATAAACGTAAAATGGTAACAAGCACAAAGTATATCTTGAAACATAAATTTATTAAACTATTAATAGCTACCGGATAGTTCGATGAACTTTGCCATATAAAATGACACCTTCATGTTTGAGTTCAAGAAAATTTTCGGACAGCATTTACATGATATAAAAGAATGTATGTAATGAGCAATGCAAACTTTCCATATAGTCAAGCAGATCTGAGACGTCGAGATCACTTATAATATTTTTAACGACACACTATATTCTTCATTACTGATATTAAAGAGAAGATTAAGAAAACAAAAGACAATGCATCATATTCAATGCTCTACAAATCTACAACGCCAGTTAGCTGTATGTATCTTCTATCCCTCAATGGATTCGTTAATGCTCTTTCATCAAGCATTGTGGTCTTCCATTTCAAAATTAAATTGTCGCTCGTATATCCGCAGAATATTTTCCACTGTATTGTCTTTGGTGTATTCTTTTCAAGCGTCTCCAATTCCAGTGGAACAATTTAGTCTCATACTCATTGTTTTACATGAGTTAAAACAAAACAAATGAGAAATGTAAATTACAGTTCTGAAATTTTTAAAATCTTTTATCTAAAATGCTTTCCTGTGACATTGACGAAGAAACATATACAGTTTCATTTAAAATTGGCTTCTACACGTGGTAGAATTAAAACTTCTTAAACTGTAAATTAAACATAACGTAATTATTAATTTAATATTGATTATGCCATTCATTCTTAAAGCCATTTGCCCATTTAAAGATGAAAATTAAATATAATGTCCAAACCACAGTCAATCACAAATAAAGAAAAAACTGATTATTTATAAATAGCATTTCAAATATTGACGATGAGCACTATTATTGATTTAAAATCTTTTAATGAACTACAATCAATTCAGATCACTGACACAAACTGAAATCAGGAATTGGAGATGTAAAATTGTTGGTGTGATTTCATCCATTGAATTGTTAAGAATATGGGGGACTTTTTCTTTTACATAGGCTACTAATATATTTTGAGAACCCTTTGAAATAAAATAATGCGTGCTGATGTGTTAAAATGATTTAACTAATACCTACCTTAAGAAATCAAACTTTGTTTTCCATACATTTCTTTTAATGTAATATCTTTGTATGTTTTTGTTTTATGTTTTTTTGTCGTATAGACAAGGTTTTCAAGATAAATAATCAACTTTTCGTCAAATGATTCCATGTTGCATGTGATGACTCACGGCAAACAGATCAAAATTTGTTATTTGAGGTCAAAGCCCAAGATGTTAAACTAGTTTGTGAAAACACGCTTTCCGATATGTGTACTGTTTCCAAATCCAATACAAGTGAAATAAATGCTGTTATCAAATTTTATGTTAAGATATGATTAAGATTACGTTCATTGTGAACATTAAATAACATGGACACAAGGTTTTATGCTTACGTTATGTTTATGTTTAAAAGTTGTAATCTGAACACATGATAATTTAATTTAATTTAATTTCTTCCTGTAACCACTACAGGTTGCCATATTAAAATTTACCATGATACAATACATTCTGTAAAAGCCTTGTGTTAAGATGATAAATTTTTAAATGATGTCCAAAAATCAAACAATAAAGAAAAAAAAACTTATTATTTATAAACATGATTTCAAACGAAGTAACGTCAAGGAGATTTAAAATTTTTCATGGTGAACCAATCAATGATCCTGAAAACTGGTTCAGCTATTGAGCCTTTGATTGCTGGCAATTGTTAGATTTCTTTAAAATAATTTTATGCATGGAGTTTTCTTTTTCTTAGAAAAGATTTACAGAAGTCGAAATAGGAAACGAGGTGTGATGGTCCCACGGGATTTATCATTAGAGTAATGACGATGTTATTCCAGACCAAACTTTGTTCTTATCAGTTCTTATGGACATGGCAAGTTTGGTAGCTATTCCTTTTTCAAGATAGAAATACTTACTTCTTACTGGTGTTAAGTGCGATTCGAATCTCACATAAGGGTCTATGATATAACCAAGAAGGGAGGTTTAAATGCAATCCATTTCAATATCTTCCATTACTGGCCTCCCTGGATATGCCGGTACTTTTTCATATACTGAATAAACCTTTGTTCTAAGGATTGCCCATATTATAGATCTTACTCTATGATGTCCGGTTTTTGGTAGAAGTTCACCGTGTGGAAGGCCCCCAGGACATGGGCAAGGGTTTCAACCTCCATCCGCAACGTCGACTTCAGGTTACTGCCCAAATATTTTCCAGAACCTTATTCTAAAACACAGCTAACACGTTCGCATTCAAGTGATCCAAGTTTCCCTCCACTCAGAACAACAGGAAATAACTGTTTTATGATTCCAGATTTTTGACAGCAGACTGGATGATAAAGTTTTGGAATAATAACAGGCATTTGCCTTTATGTGTTTAATTTCTTCCCGAGTAACAGTTCTCATTTTTCTTAGAAATAGAAGGTGGAAATATTTGTGCATGTTGTCTGCAAACAGTCCAACATTTGTGATGGTGAATTTGAAGTGTTTGTCGAGACTGGATATCAATTTCTTGGGATAATTTCCTTGAAATAAAATGTTATCAAGATTTTATGAGATTTCAATTACGTTCACAAAATAATCTGAACACATGATTTATATATATCCACTGAATTATTATTATTTTCTTTCTATAGTTTTTATATATTTTGCTATAAATATTTAATTAACAGTTGATAGAAATAAATTAGGATAATAATCTAAAATACATTCACGATAAATGTGTTGTATAAAATTTAGAAACTGCTTGTTTAACGGAAAATTGTTTGTAACGTCTTTAGAGATATCAACCCATAGAAATTTAAACTACATTCTAATAAATATTAGGATTAGTTATTTGCTTAGGTTATAATATAGTATACATTTAACTAAACTTGTTAATTGAAATATAAGATTGTATTTTAGTATTTAATTTCATCTCATTGCATTTCATTCATTCATGTGTATAAATTATAAAACGTTGCAGAGATTTGCTGAATTTATAGATTTGTAAAATTGTAATAATTCCATAATTGAAACGTAAGATTAATTCAATAGGAGACTTCATTAATCAATATCATATTATTATTATTATTATTATTATTATTATTATTATTATTATTATTATTATTATTATTAATATTATTATGTATTTATAACTCTAAAATACCTATCTCAGGTAAAAGAACCCCTTGATTTAAAAACTCTTATGTAAGTAACTAACTATACAACTTTGTACGTAGGTACCTATGTTGAATTAAATACATGTAAAATGAGCGAACAAACATCTCCTTCAGTTTCTTAACACCAAACCTGAAATTGTTTTACCATTTAAATTATTATTAATCTTGTGTATCCGCTCTGTACAAATTTATCTAAAAATACTGATGTAGTACAGTCATACATTACGTGTGGGCACGCCCCAAGCAATGTACATTCACTCATAAATGCCTCTGAATAATTTGTTTACTGAACGCTGCCCTAGTGAAAATCCCGATTAAACCAATTTCAAGTACTAGAAACGTTCGTTAGCCGCGAGGCTTCGGTATGACCAAACTTTCACTCTTTCAACCCATTACGTTACTCCATTCCGTCTTTAATTCTATATCTAATAAATCGACATTTCTTTTATCGGCTCAACTCTTTCGTCAAGAACTCTGAAACAAGTCATTCCAGAAACCCCCGCCACCTCAGTTTCCTTATAACTTTCACTATGAACCATTTATAACACAAATATGTGTTTTTTCTAATTTAAATCAATATATAAAACGACATTCTTATGCGTCGACGTGTAATTCAGTCATGCTATATAATTTCACACATGACCAGCATTTCCGTCTTTCAAACTGTAACAAAACAATATCGTATTCCGCATTCGAATTCTTTAGTATTAAGGAAAGAAAAGTTAAAACAAAAAACTATAATTTCATTATATCACTAGCGCTAATTCTCCTTCATTTTATGAGAATGTGTAAGATCAAATTTTAGTTTTATTCATAATTTAAAGAGTAACCAAACTGATATATTTAAATATGCATACATCATAAATTCAATCATATTATGTAGTGTTACACACCATCAATATTTTCGCCTTGTAGAAGTTACTTGACTGTGACCTGCATGAAAACACCATCCCATTTCATGTTCCACGAAAAAAGAAATAAATAAAATCACTGTCATTATCCTTCTTTCATTTTTTTACATCAAACTCAGAATAAAATGTCTGGCCTTAAATGTAATCAATCAAGCCAGATTTCAATAAAATTACTTGAGGTAAAATGGTTACTAAGAACAAAAGGTAAGATTTTTTTGTTGAAATTACCAAATCGATTTTTCTACAAAATAAGCCTATATACAGTACTCCAATAAACTACGTATGTTCTCACATTGCCGGTACTTCTTCTTTAAAGACAGTTACTTGGGTGGTACAAAATACTTCCGTAATTAGAATTTATTAACAAAAACTATTCGAATCCCTGTCTGATAAGTAGACGTCGGATTTTTAGGCAAATGCCTATTTAAATTCTTTAGGAAAATGTTGAAATTACCAAATCGATTATTTTTCTACAAAATAAGCGTATATACTCAAATATACTACTTAAGTTCTCACATTCCGGTACTTCTTCTTTAAAGACAGTTACTTGGCTTGTACAAAACACTTCTGTAATTAAAATTTATTAACAAAACACTATTCCAATCCCTGTCTGATAAGTAGACCTCAGATTTTTAGGCAAATGCCTATTTAAATTCTTTAGAAAAGGTGCAAAATAATTGCAGATGTTTGCAACTTATGGAAAATTATACTCATTGGGAGCAGTTTTATATTGTCTAAAATTACCTAAAATGGTGGTCAGTGCCTATTTCTTTCTTTTTGTGCCTAAACCTGCCCAAAACAAGTAATTTTTAATAATTTTTTTAAGAACTTCAAGAACCTTTAGGAATCTCTATTATAGTTTATTCAAAATGATTTTTTTTTAATTTGTCTCACGCACAGAATGACACCACATTGTAGTGCGAGGATTACAGGCGAATTCGTGTCGACAGTGAAAAGCTAACTATTTACTGCTGGCCGCCAACAGTTGTTGATATGTTTCTGATTAACGTTTTAACTACCAACCTTTTTGAATGCTTCAACGACAATGCGCAATACATAGCGTAAATTTCATTTCTAGTTTTCTTCTCTGTGTGTAGGGTTTAGTGTTCACATCCTGTATTATATTAGTTGCATTGCATAACAGTGTGAAGGGAAATAATGCCGAAAGACAAGTGTTCGAAAGCTTCTTTAATTCGTCCCTGGCAAATGGATTATAATGATCTTATTTACGATGAAAACATAATTCTTTGTCGTTTATGTAACAAAAAGGTAAAAATTAGACATTTTCTTTGTTACGGTAGGCAAGTCGGTAACTAATTTATCATTTTTCAGTGTTGTTCTCATATTATTTAAGGCTAACACCCGGTCACTAATTAGCTTAAATCTATTTTAAGAAATGTAAAATCGTAGATCTCTTCTTCTTTGAAGTAAACATTTAGAGGTGGAAAAATTCAAATATTTTGAGCAACAGTAACAAATATAAATGACACTCGGGAGGAAATTAAACGCAGAATAATTTTAAATGAAATGATTTTAAGAGATAAAAGACATAGCCGAACTGTTGAAAATTTGGAGAAAGTCTTGATAATATAACAGTCTAGTATATACAGTCACGAATCTTGAGTTGTGAGGGTTCTAGGAACAATAGACTGTGCCGGTACTATTTCGCATTGTCTGTAATGAGGCGATATTAGCGATCCTAGTGGTTAGCAACTATCTACGGATGCATATTTACTACGTATTGAGCTTCGTGACTTTATATGCTAGACTGTTATAATATATTGTGCTACTAATTATGAAAACAAATAACAAGTGATACTAAAGTCAGGCAGATAAAAATGAAAAAAAAAAAAAAAAAACACTTATTTTCATGCATAACTCTGTCTAATCGTTTTGTGGCCTATTTTAGATATCAAAAATAAAAACTTTTTCTGCCTAAAATTAAAGAATAGTGCCTAATTACATCATTTTGTAATCTATTTTAGATGCCTAAAACGTCCATTTTTCATGCTTAAATTCCGAGGTCTACTGATAAGGATAACAAAACACTATCTCATGCCGTATTGCAATTCTTCTGAATCAATAATTTTTTAATGAAAGCAAAACTGAAATCAATTACTTCTTTCAATAAATCAATCACATGAATTCTCCATTATTTTTAAGGAGAAGGAGACTTACAAGATGGAATCTTTCCTAATTATAATTAATGATCAAATCTATATTTCTACATGTCGGACATACGTTGTCCATTCATACTATGTAATTTATAGTCGGTCGGCAATTTCGTCTTGCTGGCCGTTACTAGATTGCGAGTAGTAACAAAACACTATCGCAATACGTGTTGGAATTCTCTAATATCAAGACTTGACTGCAAGTGAGAATAAAATCAATCAGAGGTTACATTAAATCACGTCAATTCACCGATATTTAGAGGGATTGGGGTGGAAAGGGGCACGATCATTAGAGTAATGCATTCGACTAATATATTCAATTTACTAGTGCCCAATGCTCAGGGCATTTATCTGCAAGATCACGATCGTTCAATTTAATGCACGAACAAGATTAAAGCCATGCTATTGATCTTCTGACACCTCGGAATTTTCACCTACTCAATTGTTGGACTGACTACCCTGTTACTAACATATGGTGAGGATAGAATATACAGCAGATGATTACATTAAGCTGTGCCCTTATTAACAACCTGCCATTTTAAAATCCTTTGGCCTATTTATTAAAGTTTATTTCGATAATATAACAATTTCCCTTGATAACATTTCTCACGAGTTCCTGAAAATAAATATCTAATTTTCCATATTTTTTTACCTCCTAAGAGACTGAAAAGTTAGTTACTGTTGCAATATTGAAATAGTTTAATGTAAACAGGTCTACATTTAAGCGATGTCCATTTATCATCTGATTGAGGTTTTGGCTGATATGTATATCTATTAGGCTATCAAGCAGCACATCTCACTTTACGATATGTGTCAGAGGAAGAACAGTTGTTTGTGAGCATCTATAGTCTGACTAGTGTAATATGTAGCTAGTGGGCGGTGTATGCAATGGAGGGGGAAAGGAACTGCCCACCCTACCCCATTATCTCCTGGCCTAGTTGCCTCATAAGTGGTGTCTTCTTGGTATCACTTGTGAGGTTCAGACCTGTCTTCGGACAATTGACTAAACAACAACAACTTTAACTAAGCCGGAGTCTTCATCTTAGCTACTTGGGCTAATGGCTGTCATTTAGATTTATGGAGCAGTGGACAGAGGTTTAATGTCAGGTGTCGTTAATTTCTTTAAAATTAAAATACGGATGAAATCACAGATTTTATACAGAATTATTCACTTGTCCCTTATTATTAAGTTTCATGCAATGTTGTATTTACAGCATGCCCACAAAATTGTGATATTGTTCTAGGAGATTTCTACGCAAGGCTGGTTGTGAAATTTATATACCTCTTTAATTCATAATAGACGACTCTGCAATTTATTTTGTTATCAAGTAAAATTTAGCACCGGTTGATATTTTACAGTTTTGTCACTTTAAAATGTTTGTGAGATAAGCACCTATGACAGGTCAAGTTATACTGACAAGTTAAAACTCATTATGTTTATTTATTTATAAACATTTAAGGTGTTAGTGTTGAAACCACATCCATTTTATAATAAATACTCGAAGTACTGGCCTCGTTTTGAAGTACATTTAAGATTCCGTTGACGTAGAAACGATAAGGAGGAAATGTATGGAATATTTTATGGAATATTTCGAGGTTACCACATTAAAACAAGAGTATTAAATAATATGTACCTGTATATTAGAAGATCTAAACTCACAAATCATTCCTAACTATACGCCATTATAACCTAATCTAGTATGACATGCACATTAGCCTACTTCCTTTGCATTTAAGATATGATACTGTGTTTACGAAATTTACTATGAATATGCGGGATTGCATAACTACGTATAAATAAGGGGCAGGTGATTCATCTGGTATATGTGATTAGCCTAAATTTAAATACTCTTAATCTCATTTGATTCAACTTAAAAATTAATTTATAGTTAGAAAAATCACACTGGCCCTTCTGAAATATGATTCTTATCCAGCCTATGAAATAAGATCTGAGAAATATTAATTTATTTTGTCATTGAAGCAAGAGTACAGTGATAAATGTTGCGTTCAAAACGTTTTCCAATTTTTTATAATACTTAGGTAAAGCTTTTACTGAAAACTTTACAATGAGAAACAAAAACCATCTCCTGCTTGAACGATATCCGATGACTGCTGTTCATAAGACCATTCTAACAATGGTTTCGCTGAAATGGTAGGTGGCAGCACCAAATATAAGTTCATCCGATGTCTGCTCCAAACTAAAAAAAAAGTTTTATCTATTTCGTGCCAGTGTGACATTAAAGTGTGTTAGGAATAACAACCATCAGAAATTTGTGTCAGAAACTCTTGTAGATAAAATCGTGAAACTTCTACTTACTGTTAGTAAAGTAAAGAAGTTCCACACAGAAAAAGTTTTCCGGTTCTCTTGTTCTTTCAAGAGCAAAGAATATAATGGATTAATGAATGGGAAGAGGAAGCTATTAGAGCTGCGAAACAAAGTAATATTATGCTACAAACATAAAGCATAGGGCTATATACACAAGCGATTTCACTAGCCGTTAGGAGCTGCCATCTAACGACAATTTTTTTCTATTCATGTTACATCAAATACCTTATTATAATAGTACCGGAAGCTAGCAGTTTTGCGCGCGAACGACGCTGGTGCTGCTACCTACCTGCCGGGATGGAGATACTCGCGAAACAAGCTGTAATCAACTGCAATGTATATTTTTGCTGGGCTAGTTAATAGTTTTATTAATTAGTGCTGTGTTAAAATGTCAGGGTGTATGTGTGCTGTTTATATTTGTGACAATTACAGCATTACAAGTTGCTCCAAATCGTAAGGCAACAACATTCTTTAGTAGGCCTAATTCCTTCGTCTTTGTGTTGATAGAAAAATACAAATTAGGTTTTTTTTATTTAGACCTAATAAATGAATAGAAGTTAAAATGTATTGGATTTTAAGGTTTTATCAAATTAAATTTTACTGTTGTCCACATGCCTTTATTAATTATTACAAGCATCGGATTACTACCAATTTTATCTTTGCAGTTGTCAGCAATGCGTATATAAAACATTACTGTAAATTCATTCCTAATATCAGATTGATTTTGTCTCGGTAAACCAAAGAAAAAATATGTAACAATTAATTACGGAAAGTAATATGAAGTTTGCAACATTTCTCATAATATGCAGCTTTGATATTAGATAATTTTACATTAAATATTATTCAACATTTCATATATAATTCCTCATTAGTAACTCACGTTTTAAACAATAGTCCGAATCTCGCTATGTTATTATTTGTATATGTGGACGTAATTCCACGGTCCGCGATATTTCGCACTCACACCAATGCTGCTAGTAAACAGCTGTCCGGTATTATTATAGTAAGGTATTTGGTTACATGTTTGACCATTGAATGAGCAGGCAGTATAAGCAACCATCGGATGCATGGATGCGATCGAGGAGGCGATGAAAAAAACAAAATATCTTACAATAAGAATTAAAAACAAAAACGTGCATATGAGGAAAGAATTAATTGAACCCGAAATTTTATTATCATAAGCCAAAAATTCTAATCATCAATGTGAAGAGCATCAATAGAGTTTTATACTTCTGAATGAAGCGTCAGTAAATTTACGTTCTTTTCATAACCTCAAATGTAATCCATATTTTTGAGAAAAAAAATGCATGATTGAAAATTTATGTAGACAGAGTATTTTGATTTTCGCTAAAGAATCGTATGGTGTAGTGTGTCCGCTAAAATGTACTTCACTCTGTATAATAATTATTCTAAAATAACGCAATTTGAAAACATGTCTGAACTTGCAAGTTTCATTCCAATAACTATTTTTAAATTCAGATGAATGAAAGAAGAAGCGATTGTACGTTACTGATTTAAAACATGCAAATTTCGAAGCTCCATTCACATAGTATGATTTGACGCACATGATTCAGGCAATGAAATGAAAACGTGCTTGCTGTTCAGTCAAAGAATTGCAACGGTGGGAAAATCCGTCGAGGAGAAAGTTCCATTTGCATTATGCTACTTAATAACTCATCTGCTTTTGTAATGCCTAGTATTGTACCTATATAAATTTGATCTAATTTGCCTACTATTCGTAACATTTAATTAGCAACATACTGCTTATATCCATGTAACTAGTATAATTTATATTCTAAATGTATCTCTCTCGTAATAATGGGAATAGAAAGATTATACTAACGTTGTAACAATGGTTCTTCATTTATTACAACACGAGATTTCATTAAATACGGTTGTAATTAATTTTTGCAGGTGTACTGGGCTTCGAGCGGTACGGACAAAAGAATTATTTTAGGTCACCTCAAACGTAATACGTCATCAGACGAGAGCTATAAAATTTGGTTTCCCAAGCTTCTGAAACACTATATTGTAACAGCGTTATCACTTCAAAGTAGGCTAATAAACTTTTTCTTTTTTCGTTATTAATCACAGACGTGAAGTTAACAAAATATTAGACAAGAAGTTTGTACACATTTCAAGGGTGTTATAAACAGTTTATAGTCATACTCAGACTCGAAATGAAGGCAGTAGAGAAGATACCGACAATATGATTGCAGCTTCTCGTGCAATGTAGTCAAAATAGCGTTATGTGTAAGTTTCTTATATAAAATATGTGGCAAAGTGCAAAGATCGTATGAAAATCACTACATCTTTTCCAGATGTATTTCAGAAAGTATAACTTGTATTTCAGATTCGTCAATTGTATTTTAGAAAGCATCATTTGTATTTGAAATTAATCAATTGTATTTCAGAAAGCATAATTTGTATTTCAGATTCGTCAATTGAATTTCAGAAACAATAATTTGTATTTCAGATTCGCCAAATTTAATGTATTTCAGAAAGTGTCATTTTGTATTTCAAATTCGTCAATATTTCAGAACCCGTCAGTATTGTATTTTTAGATAACTAAATGCATATTTTTGTTGTCATGGAAACTATGTAATTATCTATATTAATAATAAATCTGTAGCCGAAATTTTTCTGGTAATTTTCGATTTTCCAAAAATAATCGGTCCTAACATATATAATTAACCACCCTGAAACCGAAAATAGCTTTTTTGAATTTTTGTTTATATGTCTGTCTGTATGTTTGTTACCTTTTCACGCGATAATGGCTGAACCGATTTATATGAAAATTGGCATATAAATTAAGCTCGTTGTAACTTAGATTTTAGGCTATATGGCATTCAAAATACTTTATTTAAAAGGGGGTTATAAAGGGCCTGAATTAAATAAATAGAAATATATCGCTTATTATTGATTTTTGTGAAAAATGTTACATAACAAAAGTTTCTTTAAAAATGATTTCGATAAGTTTTATTCTTTACAAAATTTTGATAGCACTGATATTTAATTAGATAAATGAGTTTTAAAATTAAAATAACGCCATCTAAGACGGTGCAATGAATTAAGAACAAATGACTTCGTCTATAAGGGGCCTTGGACAACAACAATCGAAACAGGGGCCTTAGACATCAACAATCGAAAGCTATTAAACATAGCCTACAGAGAATGTTTCTGTGTTTTTATGAAGTAATATCAGAAGCTAAATTCGATTTGTATAATTAATTATTATTTCACCATTGGAAAGTGTATGATTTTTTATCATAAGTTTTACTGTTGTCCATACCTACATGGACATAATGCTATAATGTTATTACAGTAACGTCTGAGTAAATCGAGGACAGGTAAGATTAAAATAGCTTCTTATGCACAGAAAATTTGATAGGCTATTTTGTACATTCGTTTTCTGTATTTCTTAAAATAATATTTATGTACACTCATTTTAATTTCAGAGAATTAACGAATAACGAGAGTGTATTGATTTAGTATGCAGTAATAGTACGTTAGCTTAGCAACCCATTATTTTATTTCAAATTTTTTGCTCAATTGAATCGTGTTAAAATACATAAAATATATATGCAATAAATGCAAAAAAAAAAATTGTAAGGAGCGAAGCAGATTATCTTGCGCTGTTGTTTGTTCCTGGATCAAACGTCCTATTTTAATTATGTAATTACTTTATATTTATTTCTAACAGGTCACGGCTAAGTTTATCATAAGTCTGAAATAACGAGTTTATTAGGCTTCATTTTGTTTTTGACTTTCCGGCATTTTACAATTTATTTTGTCAATATCAATAAATACATATATACCAACGAAAAACAGTGAATTACAAACTACTGTATGTGTATTGTAATTTTTAAAGTAAAGTACTTACAGTACGGCAGTTCAAAAGAATTAAAGAATTATTCGTAATCCTATGAATGTTAGATTTATGAATAATAGCACATTGTTGGCTCATGCTATTCTGAAATACAATTAACACTTTTTGAAATACAATTGATAACTTCTGAAATACAAATTACTAATCTGAAATACAAATGACGCTTTCCGAAATACAATTGACGGGTTCTGAAATACAACTGACGAATGTGAAATACAAATTATGTTTTCTGAAATACAACTGGCGAATCTGAAATACAAATTATGTTTTCTGAAAAACAATTGATTAATCTGAAATACAAATGACACTTTCTGAAATTAAATTGACGAGTTATGAAATATATGTGAAAAAGATGTAGTATAATTAGATTTATAGCAACAATTTGCTATTTTATTCCATACTTTTTAGTTAGATCATTTTACGACGATTTATCAACTACTGCGATGGTTATCTAGCGTCTGATAATCTTGCCTAACTCATAACTTGAAGAACCAGACCATAATTTCTTCAGCCAGTTTAACGCAAAATATTATTTCCACTTCATTACACTTTCAAGTATTCAGTTCACCAATTTGCGAAAATTATATCCCACTTTACAACAAACGTTTTTGAGAGTACACATTTCGGAAAGTCTAAAATTATTATTTTAACAAACCATAACAATTTTCTCTTCTTACCGCATAAGTGACATATTGATTTTACTGCTTTAGGCTTTTAAATTATTTCTAAGACGTTCAATGTAGTAATTATAAATTGGAAACTTACCAATGCAACGATTTTTAAAGATTTTAATTATTGTTTTTAAATATTTGCAAAAATTAAGTAAATCTACAACTCCACTAAAGTTTGCATTCGTGATGCGTAACATTATGAATGAAAAAATCAACAAGATTCCAGATAATGACCAGGAAAAAAAGACAGGCGTATATCACGGCCTGCTGGAGTATAGTAAACACAAAAACATTTTAAAGCAACAATGTTGAAGATTATTTTTGTTTTGCAAATTTGCGTCATTGAACAGAAACCAAGATGGTGGCAACTAATTAGGGAATTCCTCTTTCAGGTATGTAACAAACGATCTTTATCACATAAAATAATGACCATACGATACCCAGCGGTATGTTTTCTTTCAATTTCGAAATTAAAAAAGCTTTCAACTACGTTTCGCTTTTTCAAACTTTCCTGGTTTACCGGCTCTTGTAACGCATATTACTATTTTGAGACATACATTTCAAAATGATTTTAATAACCCTGCAAGAAATACGCGGTGAAATTTGTAACAGCACCATTGTATTTGGCGAATTAAGACCGAGAATTTGCCTTAGGGTTATCTTATATTCGCTTTACAGTTAAGGAAACCCCAAAACGAGTAATCATCTCATGCAGGATTCGAACCAAAATCCTAGCGTACTTTCGGAGCATATTACTCTAACTATTCTTCTTTACATATAGTTAAAGATCTGAGTATGGGCAAATAGCGGGATTTTGCAGATGAGTAAACTGGAGTTACGTGGGTGGAGTATCCACCACGCTGTTTTCGTTGGGCCGGTACTAATGTGACATTTTTGTTTCAGGTGTGCGAGAACGACAAGGTTATCATCGATGTGCAGAACGCTATGGAGGGTTTGGAGGTGACTATCCATTGGCACGGAATCTGGCAGAGAGGCTCACAATACTACGACGGAGTGCCCTTCGTCACGCAGTGCCCCATCCAGCAAGGAAACACGTTCCGGTACCAATGGACAGCTGGAAACGCTGGCACTCACTTCTGGCATGCTCACACTGGTACGAAATCTCTAACGAACCCACTTATATGCTCATGGAATTTGCGTAAAGTAACTTATTTATGCAAGTTTGTGTAAATAAACTTTATATGCAATAGCACTCTGTTTACTGTCACACAGTGGAACAGATCGGACACGTCGGGAATGGTGACTTACTATATTTTCTCAGCCATACTTTGTGGACTTGACACACCTGCCGTCTTACGTCGAGCATTGGAACTAATCGAGTACATCTACTGATCTGCCGCTGTTTACACACCATTTGCACGAGCGCTTACTATTTTTTTCCATGACAAAACAAAAAATAGATTTTTTTCTGACTCACAACCCTTCCCATGTCAATGCCTCATTTGTTGGCCAAAGCTTGCTGGGCTACCTACTTCCACAGTGAACGTTTTGGGTCTTACATGCGCCTTCATTTAAATCAATGTATTGCTAGAGGTGGCAATATTCTGAGAAGTACCATAAAGTGGAGATGTGTGCAAATGTTGTAAGAGGTTATAAGTCCAATATGAGGAATTCAGACACTTTTTGGAGCAAACTGAAGATGTGTTCGTGCAAGTGAAACCCAACATAATACAGTTCTTTATAATAGGAAGATATTCGAATAATTCTAAACGATTATATTTTCTAAGTACAAAAACACGTGAACAGTTCTTGAATTATAACACTTGCATACAATAAAAAGTACTGTACCAGGAGAAAGTCTCAGGGGAATGAGACGCAGCGGGGTGATGCTATGAATGAATGTTGATGTCATAAGATGTCATAAGGTCACACACGTGGGTATACACATTTTCATTGGCTATACACACATACTTATACTACTATAAAATTAGATGACGGGTAATTTCCTGGTCTTTTAATCCCTCCATACAGGAAATAACATATGTAGGAGAGCGCATGTTTTTTAAACTGACGTTATAACGGTAATATTATCTATCTACTTCGCTCCAATAGATGACGCAATAGTAAGCACATTCTTTTCACGGTCAATCTCCTGGTTGGAGAACAGTAATTTAATTTCGATTATAATTCATTTGTTCTAACGGCAAATTAAATCTAATATAGGCAAAAAATTTTACCATGCCATGAAACACTACTGATGCAAAGAGACGCATATTTTTGACTAATAAACATAAAAAAAGTGGGGGATGGTGATTTGAATCTAGGGAAAGGTGGTACAACCAATCTTGCTCCCATGTCAGTACTATCAGTAGTGAAAATTTCAAGGACCCAAGATCAAGGAAAGAAACGTTTTCTAAATGAATTTTTAATGTGAACGATACAAACGTTGAAGTAATCATGGTTTTGCGGCAAAAAGTTAACGAAGCTAACACCTCCCCTCTGTTCGTAATATATTTTTGCTCCTAATGAGACAAAGCAACGTAAGAAGAACTCATGCCTCAAAACAAAACAAAAAAACTTAGGATCCTGTGGGAGATGCTAACAAGAGACGCAGTTCACCGTGGCACCGAAAGATAGCACCACAAGGCGACATCACAGCTACTGGCAACTAGTACCAAACAAAGTTCCTCAGATGGCACTGTAGTAAATCTCCATGACAACGCACCAAACAAGTTCGACATGTAGGAAGATCAAAATAATACAAATTATGTTCTACTCTTCGAAACCTTGTACAGTATATACGACTGTACGAATTACAAACATAAAATGGGCAAAGGGAAATACATTGAAAAGACAACGAAACTTCATATTATTTGACCTATAACATCTATATTCGACCTAAATTCATAGATAAAAAAGAAGGATTTGGTGGCACTATTCTTAACACTAACGTCATTCAGATTTGGTCGCCTTGGAAACACTTGCATCATAGCCGA
This sequence comes from Periplaneta americana, assembly GCA_025594305.2. Classification (NCBI taxonomy): domain Eukaryota; kingdom Metazoa; phylum Arthropoda; class Insecta; order Blattodea; family Blattidae; genus Periplaneta; species Periplaneta americana. The sequence goes on from JAJSOF020000031.1 coordinate 70,030,619, forward strand.
TAAACCGAACAATAGGAACGAGTTCATTCCTATACTCAAGGGGTCCGCGCATAACCTACTTCAAAAAATGTATTATAATTTTATTCATGGGGGAGCTGCAATATAATTTTTAAAAATATATTATAGACGTGTGCACAATACATGTGTATCTAGAGAAAGTGAATACAAGGTTAGCATTACTCACATAAAGATGAATAAATAACGATATTTACGGGATATTCTAATGTGATTTTATACAGTATACCAATCAATTGTTAATTCTGTGGCTCAAAAATAGTTCCTTGCTTGTTCTCTTTATAGTGCATAATTTAAATTTTTAAATTTAATTTCCCAATCAACAATGCACATAAAATTGTCTCTGTACTACATATTAATTTACAATGTCAACTCACTAATTCTGCCTAGTCTATAAATTGTGTACTACACAAGGACTAACGTTATAATCATTGGTTTATCCAGGTCTGCAGAAACTGGACGGCCTGTACGGCAGCATCGTGGTTCGACAGGCGCCATCTCAGGACCCCAATAGCCACCTGTACGACTTCGATCTCACGACCCACGTGGTCCTTCTCAGTGACTGGCTGCACGAAGATGCCCTGGAGAGGTACCCTGGCAGACTTGCCGTAAATCCTGGCCAAGACCCCGACACCGTGCTCATCAACGGAAAGGGACAGTTCATGGTACGTTATCAATCTAGACCAGGGCAGCAAACTTTTTTTCCAATGGGCCAAATACTGTACTAGTAAGTATATTAGTCTCTCGGGCCAAGAGGCAAACTCGAAGGTATTAAGTCAGCATACAGCTGGAGAGATAAGACCTGATGTATGACATCAGGATAGACAATTTTTAATTGTACTGTTTTTCTTCTCCTCAGCCATTCTTGCACATGTACGACAGGACTAATCTCTTCAACTGCACTTAAATAACAGCAAAAGTAGTTTCACAAGTTTAAATACGAAAAGTAAATAATAATAATAATTTAATAATAATAATTAATAATAATTAAACGAATGAATTTTTTTAGATAATAGGCCTATTTCAATAATAATAATAATAATAATAATAATAATAATAATAATAATAATAATAATGAATAAACAATTATTGAAATATAAGTCTACTAATTAAATGAATGAAATTGTTTTTAGATAATCACCAAAATAATAATAATAATAATAATAATAATAATAATAATAATAATAATAATAATAATAATAATAAATAAGTAAACAATTATTGAAATATAAGTCTACTAATTAAACGAATGAAATTGTTTTTAGATAATATTTCACCAATAATAATAATAATAATAATAATAATAATAATAATAATAAAATTGTTGAAGTATTGGCCTAATAATGAGAACAATGAAGTTGTTTTTTATCATATTTAGTCAAACTGAGGTTCTACATTAGTACACCATATCATCAAAACTGATTTGAAAAGTGCGAATGCGAAGCTACTGGAGCGCAACCATGCGGTCTTTTTCAAAACTATTGGACTGTATAGCGCTTATTTTATGATTTAAAGAATATGAAAATATCAAATTCATTCTAAGATCGCGGGCCATACAAAAAGAGATGGCGAGTGGGATTTGACCCGTGGGCCATAGTTTGTCAACCCCTGAGCTAGAGACGACCAGAATTATATCAAATTATTATTAAAATCAAACAACAGTAACTTCATTTCATTACCCTACTCCAGGGAGCTCGTATTGTAAACAGAACAGTCAGCATTAGTACCTACGTACAACAGCAACTATAGTGGGAGAAGCTAAATTCTCTGAAAGAGGCTGTTCCCGTCCCTGTCCTACTCGCTACTGTTAACTGCGCAGCAAGTATATTTTAGCTACCGGTATAAAGAAACATAAACAGAACACATTCTCAACCAGTTTCTGAGGGAATGCTCGCTTCCCCACAAATACAATCAGAAGAAGAACTTTATAGAACAATGAAACATAGCTTTCTTTTGCTCTTTAAAGCTATTTTATAGAACTTTCATGTGGGATTTAATAAACCAAAAGATCTAAAATTAAACTAATTAAATAGGTACACATGTGTGCAAACGAAACCAGTCATTGGTCACAGTTTCTGCAACTACTCGTACTTTCATGGATTTGTCTGAAGGAAAGACAAAATTCTACATACACAAACTAAACAGGTACACTTTAGTGGAATCGAAATCAGTCATTGGTCACAATTTCTGCAACTACTCGTATTTTCGTTAATTCGTCTGAAAGAAAGACGAATCATACATCTTCTAATCAAGATTCTACATACACAAATTAAATAGGTATATTTTTGTGCAAACGAAACCAGTCATTGGTCACAGTTTCTGTAACTACTCGTACTTTCGTTGATTCGTATGAAGGAAAGACGAATCATACATTCCCTGCCACTTCTAATCAAGATTCTACATATACTCCATCTAGCATCACGCTTTCAGTTTTGTGCAAACTAAATCAGCATCATTGGTTCTTTCTGTAACTACTACAAAACTTTCTTTGATACTCTGATTCCTTTTACAATAACATTACCTCCACTTCTAATCAAGATTCTAAATATACAAATTAAATAGTACGCTTTTGTGCAAATAAACAGCAATTGGTCAAGTTTTAAACTACTGTACTTTCGTTGATTCGTCTGAAGGAAAGACGAATCATACATCCCTGCCACTTCTAATCAAGATTTTATATACAAATTAAATAGTACTTTTATGCAAATTAAACCAGTCATTGGTCACAGTTTCTGCAATTACTCGTACTTTTTGAGATATGAAGGAAAGACGAATCATACATTCCCTGCCACTTATAATCAAGATTCTACATATACAAATTTTTTAGTAGTTTTTGTCAAATTAAACCAGCAATTGGTCACAGTTTCTGTAACTATTTGTAGCTTTAATTTTCGTCTGAAGGAAAGACGAATCAGAGACTTCGGACTTCTAATCAAGATTCTAAATATACAAATTAAATTACGCTTTTTGCAAACTAAACCAGAATGGGTTTAAGTTTCTTTACTCGTACTTTCAATTGAAGGAAAATGAATCATACATTCCCTGCCACTTCTAATCAAGATTCTAAATATACAAATTAAATAGTACGCTTTTGTGCAAACTAAACCAGCAATTGGTCACAGTTTCTGTAACTACTCGTACTTTCGTTGATTCGTCTGAAGGAAAGACGAATCATACATTCCCTGCCACTTCTAATCAAGATTCTACATATACAAATTAAATAGTACACTTTTGTGCAAATTAAACCAGTCATTGGTCAAGTTTCAAAACTAATCACTTTCGTTGATTCGTCTGAAGGAAAGACAAAATAAATACATTCCTGCCACTTTTAATAAAATTCTACAACTTCTACTCCATCTAACAGCACACTTTCAGTTCTTCACAATATCTCGTAATCAGCATAAATCGCTTCTTTCTGTTCCTTATTACAAAACTTCTTTGTACTCGTCTTCCTTTACTATAACATCACTTCGCCCCTGAAATTCTTCATCTAGTGACATCAGAAAGTGCCGTATATTAACTTACTTACTTACTGGCTTTTAAGGAACCGGAGGTTCATTGCCGCCCTCACATAAGCCCGCCATTGGTCCCTATCCTGAGCAAGATTAAAGTCTATCTATCATCAAATATCCCACCTCCCTCAAATCCATTTTAATATTATCCTCCCATTCGATGACATCGATTCCTCTCATCAAAGGTCTTTTCCTCCGGCCTCCCAACTAACAGCTCTATATGCATTTCTGGAAGGCCATACGCTGCACCCTGCCCATCTCAAACGTCTCGATTTTATGTTCCTAATTATGTCAAGGTCAAGAATCAATTCGTGCAGTTCTATGTTGTGTAACATTTCTCCATTCTCCTGTAAGTTCATATCTTAGTAAATATTTTCCTAAGCCTTATTCTCAAACACCCTTAACCTATGTTCCTCTCTCAAAGAGAGTCCAAGTTTCACAACCATACAGAACAACTTATTAATATAACTGTTTTATAAATTCTAACTTTCAGATTTTTTGACAGCAGACTGGATAATAAAAGCTTCTCAACCGAATAATAACAGGCATTTCCCATATTTATTCTGTGTTTAATTTCCTCCCGAATATCATTTATATTTGTAACTGATGCTCCAAGATATTTGAACTTCTCCACCTCTTCAAAAGATAAATTTCCAATTTGCCGTACATTAACACAATTTAAAATTAAACTACAAAGGGGGTTTTTTATTGCATGAATTCCAGTTACTAGACACGATACTTTGTACTTCGATTTAATAATTTTCATAATAATTTTGTTTCTCTAATTTGTAAATATATTTTATAAATATAATCATTCTGTTTAAGCTGTGATTACTTATTTTGCACATTGAACGAACCGGTGTTAAATTCTGTCGTTATTGTTGTAGTTGAATTTTTAAATTTATAAATTTCAGTTTTTGTCTGCATTTTACTTCTAGGCCTATTTGTATTTCTAGTGGTGTATTTCTAGCCTTAATTCAATCGGAATTAATTAATTATATGTACAACAAAACTAGTCATTGGTTCACTGACTTAAAAATTTGCAAAATAAATACATCATTAAATAAGTTATATTATATTTTGCAGATGTAACAAAACTAGCCACTGGTTCACTAAATAGCTCTTAAATTGCTTTTATTCCATTGTATAACATCCAGATGATGATGATGTAAATTCTCTTATACCGAAATTTAAGTTTGAGTTAAATTAGTATAAAATATAAAAAATAGTAATCAGACAAATATTAAGTACAAAATATACTAAAGGATGCAATAATCAGACAAATAATAAAGTGCCACATTAACATGCAGTGAATATCTCGTTTTTTGCAGGATCCTAACACAGGCTTTGTGACCAACACGCCCCTGGAGACATTCACGATGACGCCTGGCAAGAGATACCGATTCCGTCTCATCAACTCTTTCGGTACGGTGTGTCCCGCCCAGATCAGCGTGGAAGGCCACGCTCTCACCATCATCGCCACTGACGGAGAGCCCGTCCACCCTGTCAACGTCAACACCATCATATCCTTCTCAGGTCAGTCGAAGCATCTATCTACTGTATCCTTCAGTGGGGCAGAGTTATCTTGAGTGAGACAAATGAATTACAGCCTTTGAGCTCACAAAATAATTTAGGCAAGAAAGCCTGGACTCATTGCGATAATGCAAAGTAGCGTGCTTTGACAGAAATTTCTCTTCTTTGCTCTTTACTTTCTTATTTTCTTTGCAGGAGAGCGTTATGACTTCGTGATCACGGCCGACCAGCCCGTGGGAGCTTACTGGATACAGGTGCGTGGTCTGGGAGAATGCGGCAATAAGAGAGCTATGCAGCTCGGCGTGTTGCGGTACGCTAGGGGCCCTTACCAGCCCTCCACACAGCAGCCCACGTACGACATTGGACTTCCTCAGGGAGTGGTAAGTGACATTCCACCTGGCTAGCAGTTTCAGTGCAGCAACATGAAAATATCAATCATGTAACCTTAAGTTACGATTTCGCTGGATATTTTTTCATATTATAATAAGTAAAGCCCGGATTTCTAAGCAAAATGCATATTCTTTTCCACACTTTTAAAGGTAAGCAAGCAGAAAGGTTTTACTTCGTAAGAAACACCTAGATAAGCAGTTTTAACTATGTTTGTTAGTGCTTATAAATACTTATTTTGCAGGAAAACGTTTTTGCTTACTTATTTTACGATTTTTAATTAAAACAGCATATTTTACCCAAAAATTTAATTTTAGAAAAGCATATTTCACTCCTAAACGTCATTTATCACCAATTCCCTTTCTTTTATTGCCTGGAACATTCACTTTCTCTGATACACGAAATTTTGGTAACATTATCTTCAGAAATACATGGGGTTGCAAAAATTTCGTTCAACAAACCAGTCAGGTATTACAAAAAAATTCCGGTTACAAAACACTGTGTCAAATTTCTAAAAAGCTTTCTGGTGACGAAACAGGTGTTGAAAAGGAATTCGCCGAAGAATAACTGTGGTACTTTTTACATGCGCCTGTGACGTCATGCGACGTCAAAAGAGCATTTTCACTGTACAAATCATTCTTCACTGACAGACGCAGGAACTTCACACAGAAAAATCTCAGGATGACCTTCCTTGTATACTGCAAGGGAAGAGTTCTACGAAATAAATAATAATTTATCATCATATTTTCGTGTATTCGATTTTGCTCATTTTGGTGCTTATTTTCACCATTTTTCGTGCTTATTTGCTTGCTTATTTTACTGTGCTTAGAAATCCGGGCTTTAATAATAATTTAATAATTTTCAGTTATTTAGAGTGAAACAGAAAAGAGATAATGACTTGAATATAAAATTAGTAAGCGTACAGGATGAAAATCAAATAACCCTGCTGATTGAAAGGGACGATGGGGTACACTTAATGGAATAGAAAACCTATGTTACGTTTGTGATTAAATGCACGATTAGAAAATTAAGTTGAAAGTTTCAGCAGTCTGACAACATCGCCGCTAACACATTGCTCTTTCTTCTCGTAATACAGATGTAAAAGGTCAAAGAACTTAGGTCTGTCTCCCTAGGCGAAGCTCTCCCTCTTGACTGCAACGTTGCAATCTGTTCGCATGTTCAGTGACTTGAAATTAGTGAGCTTTTAATTTAAATTTACACGAAAATAACATGCTATGGAAATACGCAAGAGGAATAAATGATTCTTTATTACATTCTCCATCGATATGGATCAAAATCACGATCCTACTCGCAATAGTTACCGAATAAGAGGGTGTTAAACATTTGGGGAGAAACATTTTTTTTCTGAAAAACTATGAAGTTTCAACCAATATGGTATTACACTTTTTTGTTATATGCAACTAAAGCTATTCGCTCTGAAAATTTGCAGGGTTATTTCACTTCCAGCTCTATGGCAACATGAAATAAAACTTAAGAAAATGCAAAATATCATTCCTAAAATAATGTTGCCACATAAAGTCACATTAATACTTATATATGAAACAGGATGTTAAACACAAACTAAAATACAAGAGAAAAGAATAGATGCTCAGAAATACGATTCTTGGCAACTGTAAATTGCTACAAACTAAATAATGTATGATTTGACGGTAATAGAGGGAATTATACAGTGCATTCGTTTCGGATTTGGGCCAACATAGCGAAAATAAAGCCAGATAAATAAAAAAAATATGAGTATCTGTTGTGTTGACAGATATTTAAGCAAACATAATATTTTAATGCTAGACTTACTGTTGAAAAGTCATTATTAATTTTATTAGTCTAATAAATTTTGACTAATCCCAAAGACTTCTTTCAATGTCACCGTCTCTATTTTAGTCCATAATCATCATTATCGTTATTATAAAACCATAAAAGATTAGGAATTATACTTCTTCTGATTTTATAGATAAATTTTTGGTACGTTCTATTTTGTTTTGTCTTCCTATTCAGGGAAATATCAAACCTGATATATGTTCATTCATTCATTCATTCATTTAGCTCTTACCCATTTTTTCCTCTAATTATTTACAGTTTAAAGCTTGAGAGAAGACATATTACGTCTTTTTTTATCTCTTCCTTACGGTTCCGGCAGAGACAGGTATTATAACGTTTCATCTTTCTTCATATTTTCTTTGAAAATAACAAAAATTTAATTTTAAGTCTTCTCTCGTAATTTATAATGAATCCAGTTCACATTCTTTTCCGAATCATCGTCTCAAGGAACTCTGTTTCATCATCAGGTTCTCAACCCTCTGGATGCCGTGTGTAACAGACAACGTACAGATGCTGTTTGCATAAACCAACTGAAGAACGCCAAGCACATTGATGAAGGTCTTCTCCAGGAACGTCCCGATGTTAAGATCTTCTTGCCCTTCCGATTCTTGTTTTACAGACCCGAGGAAATCTTCCAGCCTCACTCCTACAATCGCTATCTGGGTAAGTTCATATTTTCCATACGTTTTTATTTAACTACAGCATCGTTATATTTTTGAGAACTCTTCAATCGCGATCACTCTAAGCTAATTTCATTAGCCGATGTTTTATGTATCGCTTGTAATAAAAATATTCACGAATATTAATTTTATTTCAGTTGCCCCCACTGGAGATCACGTCATCAGTCTTGTCGATGAGATTTCCTTCGTATTCCCACCCTCACCTCCCCTGTCTCAGATCGACGACATTCCACCTGAGCAGTTCTGCAACGGCGACAACAGGCCCCCAGACTGTGGCGCCAACTGCATGTGCACCCACAAGGTCGACATCCCTCTCAACGCCATTGTAGAAGTCGTGCTTGTAGATGAAGGTAACCATCGTTTAATACAGCATGTTCAAAATGTTTAATGCTTTATCAGCACAGACATAATTATACTCATTCAAAATTATACAAATCTCTTGGAAAAATAAAAAAGTCAATAACGTCACCCTTCTCTCCGGAACAAAATGAAATCTGACTGTTCAAAGTAAAGTAAGGTCAAAAATTTAACTGCTTTTCCCACTTTTTTCAAGTTCTACCTTCACATTTCTTACTATCTGGAGAAAGCATATGATGAGCAGCGCCGATTATGCTCACTAATAGTGACCGGGTCGTACCGAGCCATGTGAAATAAAGGAGAAACGATATATCGCTAGTAAAATTCGTGACTATATATTCTTTAATAATTGGCTGCAATAGTTAATTGTAAGGTTTAGCGAGTATAGTGGCGGTTCTAAAGAAAATAAAGATTTTGAAAGATATTATAATAGTTTATCAGAGCAAAATGAAGAGAAATATGATATAATCCAGGGAATATTGTTGAAATCGACAAAGACAAACTTGGAAGCAACCTTCTCAAAAGCAATAAATGATGGACGTTGGCGTTGTATTTTTGGTCCAGTCGCAGCGACCATAACCATTTACTGGTTTCGAGAAACAAAAATATTATAGCGCCCACGTATAATGTTTCGTCATGTTGGCAACATTGTGTACTTGGTTGTCAACGTAACGGTACGGCTTAATGACTCCGCAACAATTCTTCAGTTTAAGCCATAATCTTTTTCATGGGCGGTCTTCATATTTACATCCTGCTGATTTGTGTTTTAACAGTTTGTTTTATACGTGAGTCATTTACCCATTCAAAATTCACAAAAGATTAGAAAGACATTTTTGTTAAAAGTAAGTTTATGGAAAATAATAACACAGTTCTGTCCATAAAAGAATAGCATTCACTCAACAGCCAACAAAGATTTCAAACTCCTTTATTTTTGTTAAGAAATGAGTTCACAGAAAAATAATAATACAGTTTTGTTCATAGTAGAATGGGATTTATTTAGATATAAACCAAATTTAAAACAGAACCATCGTAGCATTCACATTGTTTCCTAGGGACCTACATTGTTTTTTACCTGCAACACAATCGGTCTCTTCAAATTTTTACAAGCTTCCATAATGACCTCAATGCATAACTTTAAATAAGGCCAATTCTCTTTCGTAGCGACAAAACCTTTATTCTCTGATATAAATTTCTAAAGAAACACAAAATGACTCACCCAATAATAGCTTCAGTTGCTGTTTATTCCACTTAAAATAGCTACAATAGTGAAAGAAATTAAACAGAAATTTATGCGAAAATATACTCCACTCTTTTAGGAACAAAACTACATTATTTTATATAAGTTTAGAGGACTTACAAATCTTTCCTGACTTTTAAATAATCCTATACATACGTGTTTTTATATTATTGAGGGAGAAAACAGTGACGACTTTTAAAAGAGTCGTAGGTTGTACTGTTTCCATTTTTGGTCCTGAAAATGGGAATCACATTGTTTCGAAAGTTAACTCTGTGTTAGTATTCAGGCAAAGAAACGAAAAAAATATATATATTAAAAACGAGTGAGAAGAGTTTTCCACTCGCTGGGGTTGCTTTTACAGGTTAATTCGATATTCTCCTTGGCGTTCTGTTATAGAAAATGTATTATGTTCTGTCCTTGTATCTTTTTATATTTCCAAATATGAATCAATATACATCCCTTGCCAAATCTTTGGAATTTCATCCTTAAATTATAAAAATACAGTATCTACTTCTTTGAGAGTAACCTTAAAAAAGTGAAAAGTATGGAACATTGTTTGTAGCTTTCCTACTTATAATTTTTTGAAGGAACTCGAGAAAGTCATAAGGGTGAAAATATTATTTTAAACCACATGTACAACAAATATTATTTTGTATGTTTTGAGGCAGGAATAATCCGAAAGTGGAAAAATAAATTGTACACGGCGTCATTAAAAAACACGTTCCTTAGTGCATCCTTGATAATTAAAAAACATAGTTTTTTTTTCAATCTTCGGAATATTTCTTTTTTCACAATCTGTAGCTTTTATATATGTAGCGTTTCTTCATAAAATTAAAACTAAAACATCTAAAACCAGTGTGCCACACTTCTTTACTCAGTCTCTAAATTTTAACAATGGTTTTAGTCCTTCTGAACTGGAAGAGAAACGTGTAATCCAGATCAGATTAAAAACACAGAAGTAACTTGTAGAAGTATGAATATATTTACTGTGACAGTGAATCTAATCAAAGCCTCGTTTGTCTTCCACATACAGTCCAACAGCCGAATCTTAGCCATCCCTTCCACTTGCACGGTTACGCTTTCAACGTTATCGGTATGGGACGATCACCCGACAGGAACGTCAAGAAGATCAACTTGAAGCACGCCCTGGACCTGGACAGAAGAGGTCTCCTCAACAGAGAATTCGATCTTCCACCCGGAAAGGACACCATCGCCGTCCCCAACAATGGATACGTCGTCTTCCGGTTCCGTGCCGACAACCCCGGTAAGTGTTATGTTCACCACTACATCTGATAAACCAACAGAAAAGGAGCAGTTTGGACCTTCGTATTATCCTTTCATATCACTACAGTATTCCATAATGTATTCTTCTTTAATATTTCAGGATACTGGCTGTTCCACTGTCACTTCCTGTTCCACATTGTCATCGGCATGAACACCATCGTGCACGTGGGAACTCACGCAGATTTGCCACCCGTGCCTCATAATTTCCCCAGATGCGGTGACTTCCTACCTCCCATCAGCTTACACTGAGAATAATGATATTAAATGCTGGGTTATGTGCAACAACTCCGACAAGAAAGCACAAGAACCGTGTTACCGACACCATGGAGTTCTCCACGTCTATTTGCAGTAAACCGAACCCAAAATTTCTTGGCATCTATTAGCGAACTATAGATGATATTTTTGAAGGCTGTTTTTAACGTTAAGGAAAGAGTTATTATTTTTGTAGTTGTGTTTATATTTTCAACATGCCAAGACGTTTTGGGAGTTAATTATACACTGCGAAACCTTCATCTTTCTTGATACAATCAAACGACACTATTTTTCAAGACCTACTCTTCCCTTTTTAACTGTCTACAATATTTACAAATATTTCTAAATAAGACGTTGTCAACGACGATATAGGAACGTGATAAGATTGAGTCAGTGCCTTTTCTGGTTGATTTCGTAGTACTATTATACGAGTCCTGGCATTTATAAATCATTAGTATCAACATCATTGTTGTAACAATCATCGCTCATCATCATGGCCTGACCAAATGTGAGGAGAGTCCAAAGAACTCACCATCATCTCTTGTTAAAACATCGTCATGTTCACCTCCAATGATGTCATGCCTTCATTATTGCTAATTTCATCCCTATCAAGTTATTTGTTTGAGAAGGGTACCGTCAGCTTTAAGCGGCATTGTCCACTTTTCATCTTAAAGCTCATGGAATCGAATTTTTTGTGAATCCTCATTCCCCTCATAAGTAATTTTGCTTTACTTTTAAGCGGAATGGGTGGGACACCCGGCGTTTTATTGTCTGTTAGAAATGAATGAACGAAGACGATTTTTGTCTCTTTTTAATATCTTGTATACTAATATTTATTGAACTCTTAAGGATGAAAGCTTTACAACTAAGATATGAACACGTATTAATGCAAAGTCTGGAGTTGAAAGGTACCTTCCAATACACAAAAATATTAACAATATACAATTTTACGACTATGATGTAGACTTCAAATTCTAATGCTATAGAATATACAAAAGTTAATAACGACTCCATAATTTTAAGATATATAAAGTTACTGTCTTGTAATTTTGTTCATAAATTTTGCACATTTATTTCAAAGCGAGTGTAACGTACCACTATGACAACAAAAATCTGTAAGGCCATTTCCCTATCAATTGATATGTTTTCCCAGTTTGTAATCGTTTGCAACACCACAGTTATTTTAAGTAGGATGTTGTTCACATTACTTCATGTAGGGCCTATCAATATTGTAGCTAAAGAGAAAAGAGATTTGAACGTTAAAACAATCTTGTATACAACATGGCTTAACTTTCCGTACGTCAACTGTTTTGGAAATGGAAAGCAAAAATAAATTGAAGAAGGCGAAAACAATGAACAATCATTAATATAACTGCAATATGTTCAAATAACTGTTAAAAATCCATGTTTATTGTGCCTTAAGATATCTTGCCATGGAAATTTGTGGTATAAAATCTGTAAGAATACGCGAATCACTTTTGTAAAATAAATGAGTATTTTCGTGTTGTTAAATTTACAATAACGAGGCCAAGGGATTGTAAAATCATAATGTCCGCAGTATAGGAAAATCATTGACGAACAATCTCGTAGTAATATTTGTCATCAAGTTTCGAGATGAAGAAAAACAAAAACAATTTAAAATACCTCTTGAAAGAAACAACAAAGCAGACATGTAATGAATGAATGCAGCAAAATAATGTAACTGACAAATCCTAGTTTATTAGGATAAGCTGATAAAAGGTACGCTAATAAAATAGGAGATGATATTAACATACCCATTATTTAAAGAACATTTTCACAATAAGTTTGCTTTAAGCAGAATAAAAATTGAGACTCAAATGTCGTGATACGAGCACATACTAGACAAACTCAAATTCATGCCATCTTACGAAAACAAAAATGAATTTTTCGTATATGATATTACGGAGAAATATTTGAAATGCTGAAGTTTTAGCTACTATTATGAAAGAAAACTATTAGGTAATATGTTTTCTAATATTTAAAACCTCCATGATCTTTTTAATACTATTCGTATCTTAGTTGAACGGAAAAAATCATCAAAGACACTATTAGAGATAAAACCATAAGCTGTATTGTCATTGCAAGAAGAGTCATGCTAACTCTCCACTGTAACTATATCAACAAATTGTGTTGTGTATTGCTAAGATTGTAAATATCATTTGTGTATATGTACGTTGTGTTTAAAGAAAAGATAGAAAGTTACATACAAAAGGGATTCTAAGAATTCCGAAACTTTTTTATTAATTCAGTAAAATTTATAACTTATAAAAGAATTTTTGTGTAAAAATAAAATTGGTTTAGCACAGAATACGATCTCAAGCAGTTTAGATAATTACAATTCAAAATATAACACAAGTAAATGATATGTTGTTAAAAAGATATTATTAGCACTTGGTTGAGGGGAAGTTACGGTTGAGCAATACACGTTATGTATTTAATTTTTGTACAGTAAAATATGTTATATATATTTTTAAATATTCACACATCATGCACAATTTACGAAGGATGAAGAACGTGTTCTGTGCATTTGCCAAGAAGGTAAATATAAAAAATTTCATAATCGTTCCTGAACGCATCCGTAAATCTTTTTATATTGAAGAAACTCGTATATGAAACTAGTCTATACACTGAATTAGTAATTTAGTTTTTATTACTTCTCAAGCGTCGAGCAAAAACGAAAAATTAGAAGATTACAACATGTAAAAAATTATTATTACTTATAGCACTGCAATTCTGACGCAATACAAATTGGAATACTTCCAACCTGATCTTTCGATGTTACAGATGTTCTTTCCACATCATCAAGCATACATAAATCATCAATTGATAATGTTACCGAACATTCTTTCTTCACACACATAGTGTGGTTGGTGATATAAGTGTCATTGATTATTGTATTGTATTTTTGAGTTAACAATAAAGTTGTTGAAACTTGTACAGTATACATCTTGTGTGAAATTTAAAATATACCCAGAAAATACCCATCCAAAATCCACAATTACCCAGATATTTCTTCTTACTGCCTTATAAAATTTCTTTTTCTTCTTCTTCTTCTTCTTCATTAGACCCTTATGCCGCTAAGAGTCAGAGCACTTCGTTTTGTCCATTTCTTCCACTTCTATTCTCATCTCCATCTCAGTTTTCCCACGCTTCATTCCAACTTTTTCTATTCTATCCCCCCCATGTGTTTTTCGGCCGTCCTCTTCCTACTTTACTCTCCACCTGCATTTCCATCACTTGCTTCGCTTTCCTGTCTTCACTCATTCTATTCACGTGTTCGGGTACACGTGAAAAACGATCAAGGTCCATCAAAAATCGAAATTGAGTTAATAATGCCATCTTATAGTGAAAAGGGAGTACTATCATGTGGTCTAGCTAGTTTTCTGTCAAAACGATCATAGTCCTCGGAAATGAGCGTTAAAGTTTTCATATACTTCAGGAGAACGATCAAGCTCCAGTCGGTTCTGTGGAAGAACGATCAAGGTCCATTTTTCTACTCTGCTTTTCCTCCTATGTTTTGCCGTATAATGCTGCAGATTTGTGTTGCTGGCTTTCCGGCAATTTATGTAAAATGACCTGAACGATAATTTAATTACTTTTCCACTGTTGAGTAAGAATGCAATATTTTTTTCGTACTAAAGTAAACAAGGCCTTATTTGCAGGTTGTTTCATGGACATTCTTTCAGGCTTGTGTTAGTTGTTCCGGATGTTGCCTTAAAATTAAGTCATAAGTGAAATGGAGGTATACCAGATATAACAGAGAATATAGCTATGCAGAATGCGAGTACGAAGAAAAAAAATTTTTTTTGACATACTTCTAACTCGTCGAAAAGAATACAGATTAGGAGTCCAATTACAGAAGACGCTCGTTTAAGTGTTCAGGATTGAGATGTTCTCAGAATATTGTACTTATAGACAGGAGTATATTAATGAGGGAATGAAATCTAATGGCTTCCTATGTTACATAGAATGCTCACCTGACAAGGCTTATCATTGTAAATACTATGAGGTCATAGGTCCTACAAAAATATCCATTGATTTTTGCGAATTAGTACAGTATAAGTTTTGGGTATTACAGAAGTGACACATGTATTTGTGACAAATTTAGAAACAAAATATCTCAACTTGAATTAGAAATAAACAACTATAAAGATGCAACTCAGATACACAATTTGAATCGACAAAAACCATATCTCATGACGACTCAAAATGAACTACATAAGAGGAAAGGAGATTCTTTGTATGAGGTAAAGCTTTCTGATTGTTTTGATACGTTTGAAATCAGAAAGTTTATGATTAAGGAAGCAATTTGTATGGATTGCCAGAAGAATCTTCCGAATCCTAAAATTTCAACAAGTGAAGCGTATTACCGCAGGCAACTATAGTTTTTTCGTGCTAAGTCCATACACTTTCTACTGGGAAATCTGTATTTTGTACGTATTGATGAAACGGTTTCGAACAAAGCTCCTGATGAAGTAGGCCTATGCTTAATGTTGTAGTATTTCTGTTTTGAAATTCTGCCTGACTCTTTGCGTGAATTCAATACGTACTTTGAATCCTATTGAGGACAGAATAACAAATTTTATTGTGATCCGATTTTCCCATAATGAAGAAATTTTATTGTGTGTCGGCAACATTTCCAAGAAGAGGCCATTTGTACCTCGAGTGCAATAATAATATTATGAAATTTATAAACAAAAAGATAAGATGTGATTTTCCTGATGACTAATGACATGAGACTGCTAATCCTAGGAAGAAACCTGAACTATTATTCATAGTTGACTGCAAGACAGAAGAAGTATTTTATGGATGATGAGAATTTCTGAATAGCTACTGCAAAAAGAAAGCCCTTTCGCCTAGAGGTCCATTGCAATCTACAGTGTAAAATAAGATACTAAAAACGTGTTCCTGACAATCATAAAGCAGACGATACGAAAGCCATATAATGAGTTTCTATTTTATTGTCAAAATTATTTTATCTTTAATTTTATTTAAAAAATAAATAAAAAGAAATAAATCCATGGCGCTAAACCCATGAGGAGCCAAGACCGACTATCCGGCTGCTGGCCTCACGTCCACATGCCGAAGCAGAGGTGGACGAACATCCAACTAGTATGAAGATATCGTGTGGTTAGCACGATGATCCCCCCCAGCTGTTATAGCTGGTTTGCAAAACCGGATTTTCGCTACCTATCATAGTTCCCCAAGTACATCACGATGCTGGGTGGGCACCAGTCTCATACACTGGCCGAAATTTTCTTGAGAAAATTTCTTCCCCTATGAGGATTCAAACCAGCGCGCATTCCGTAACGCGAGTCCTAGGCAGCATGCCTTAGACCGCGACACCACGGCGCGGGACGTAATTTTATTTATCGCATTTTAAATTCAAATGCTATTAAACATCCAAATTAGTCTATAATACTCATTTTCTAACGTTATTTCAATTATATTTAAAACCACTGAAAAGAAATCAGAAGAAGAACAATGCGAAAGGGTTGAAAATCTTCAATCGCTTTATATGGTGACATATTTCAAAACGGCAACATTCAATGACTTCCAAATAAAGAAGCAGTTCTGCAGACCCGCTGTACAAGACCATTGAAAGAAAAACGAGAATTATATTTTGAAATTATACATAATACTGCCAAAAAGAAATTAAATGTTTGAGAGAGAAGTGGTGTTTCACTGTAATGCACGCTATATTCCATGTATCTCGAAGTTTCCTATTTGGACCTTGATCGTTCTTACTTCGGAAGTTTACACATTGTTTGTTTATATTGCATTTTCCATTGTTGCCATCCAAATTTACAACAAAATTTCATTGCACAATTGGTAATAAATCATCGTTCTTTACATTCCACTCCGTCAATTTCTATTAAATACACACATAACTAAGTATTAAGTGCTTAAACTTTAAAATTCGTTTTTCTCGAAACTTTCTAAAATGGTCCTTGATCGTTATTCCCGTGTACCCTTCAAATATAAACATAGCGGGATTCGGACTATTGTTTAAACGTGAGTTACTAATGTGGAATAATATATGAAACACTTAAGAAATGTTGAATAATATTTAATGTAAAATTATTATCTAATGTCAAAGCTGCATATTATGAGAAATATTGCATACTTCATGTTACTTTCCGTAATTAATTGTTACATATTTTTTCTTTGGTTTACTGAGACAAAATAAATTCTGACATTAAGAATGAATTTGCAATAATGCTTTATATACGCATTGCTGACAACTGCAAAGATAAAATTGATAGTAATCTGATGCTTGTAATAATTAGTAAAGGCATGTGGACAACAATAAAACAATTTGATAAAACCTTAAAATTTCCAATACATTTTAACTTATATTCATTTATTAGGTCTAAATAAAAAAAAGCTAATTTGTATTTTTCTGTCAACACAAAGACGAAGGAATTAGGCTTACTAAAGAATTTTTTTACTCACGTTTTATGATCCCTCGGAAATCGAAAGTACGATTTGGAGCAATTTGTAATGCTGTAATTTTGTAGTAATTATAAACAGCATATTTTTGTTTTAACGTATAATTCGAATCATTATTTTGCTCGTTTCATTTCCCTTTAACTTTTATGTTTGTTAATTCCGGATCCCAATTGTCAACCTCACCTGAGGACGGATGATTTAAAATAAATCTTTGTAGCACCCTGACATTTTAACACAACACTAATTAATAAAACTATTAACTAGCCCAGCAACAATATACATTGTAGTAGATTACAGCTTGATTCGCGAGTATCGCCACACCGGTCGTGATCAAACAATTGACGCATCCAGTGAGAGAGTGATCTATGCCGAAAATTTTCAATTTTTTGTTATTGGTACTTTCATGAAGTACATAAAGTGTTCTCTTTGTATACATAATATTATTAACTTCTGTGACATCCTTCTCAGTTTATTTTGCAAAGTTAATTTTCGTAATTTACATCAGTCGCATTTCTAAGGCAGAGTGATCTTGCCAGGCGGAAAAAGATTTGCGGAACCTGTCGTCTTAGCCAATTGCCGCGTCTGTTTCTGTTCGACTGTTCAGACAGGCCAATAGCCACGTCTGTTACTGGTGACGTGATAGTTGTTGATATCATGGCGGACGGTGAAGGGAGTTATAACCAATGAGCAGCTGTGAGAAATCGACAAATGAGTGAGAAATGATGAAAAATGGAAAAGAAAATGGCTAAGGTGTGTAGGAATTTAGGATTAAAATACGTTAGTGACAAAACACGTAAGATTGCAGCAAAGCAGCAAGGTGTTCGATTGCAGCGGCAGAACAGAGGCAGCTAATCGAATTGGTGTAAATATCACGTGCTCACAGAAAATGACAGGGATCAAATATTCTGCCAATTTTATAAAATTGGGGATTATAATGGCAAAATTTTTTTTATTTTGATAAGTCGACAAGAGTGTATGGCATTTACTTGAAGAAAAGGAAGAACGAAAACTCTTGTAGACGTCACGTGTCGTTCATATACCGTGTGAAAGACTCACGGGCAGTTGAATAGGGTATGCAGCAAGAGTTTTGTGATGTTTTCGGAATTTCGAAAAGACGCCTTTCCACTGCTAGAGGAGATAGGAAGGTTGTAACACTTCAAAAGCTTCACCCCCTGTTGATCGCAGAGGTAAGCATGGGAATTATAAACATAAAACTAGTGATAGCGATGAAAAATCAGTGATTGAGCATATTAAGAAATTTCCTCTGTATGTAAGTCATTATTGCAGAAATAAATTACAGAAAAAGTATATTAAATAAATCTGTTTAAAGGCTTTACAAGTAAGAGAGAGGTTCTAAATCTGAATAGTGAGAGTTACGACATTTACAGAACCATATTTAATACACGGTTCAATATAGGTTTCAAAATGCCTCACACAGATACATGCAAAGTGTGTGACGCATGGTTGGCAAAAGAGGAGGATATTATCCCCTTAGACATACAACTACATCAAACACAGGCAACAGTAGCATACAGTCTTCTTTCTAGTTTCGATCTGAATGCCTAGAGGAAAATTGTGGTTATTGTCTGATAACTTATGATCTTCAGAAAGCTCTGCCAACACCTAAAATACCAACAGGTTTAGTGTTCTATTTAAGACAACTCTGGGTGTATAACTTAGGTGTTCATGTTTGCAACGAAAAAAAAACTGCCTTCATGTGTATGTGGCCCTAAAATATTGCATCTTGAGGTTTCTGAGATTGCATCATGCCTATTTAAGATTTTAATTGTGCCTGAAAATACGTTAAGGAAGCGCAAGTTGCGATTTTTTCTGACAGCTGTTCTGCACAGAACAAAAATAATATTCTCTATTTCATGTATTATGATGATGGGAATGTTTAATTGCATAGAACATTATTCTCTAGTTCCTGGAAACATTTTTGCCTTCCGACCGTGATTTTGGTGTAACTGAAAAGAAAATCAGAAAAACGGATTATGTATTTACACCAGATGATTGGTTTCGTCTCGTAGAAAATTCGAGATTAAAAATCCTTTCCAGGTTTTAAGAATGGGAACGGAAGATTTCAAAATTTCCATAATGCAGCATCACTTATTGTGAGGAACCAAAAAAACGCGTTGGGTAGAAAAATGCCACTGCGAAAAATTGCAGTTCTCAGGATACAAGCTACTAAACCTGGTATCCTGCAGTACAAAACAAAATATTCCTATATCTGCCCATGGGAGGAAGTGCAAGTTTTCTACAAACTGGAAGACCTAATAAAGGTAAAAATCTGGCAATGCCATCCCAAGAAACACTGCGAAAAATATTCCTTCCATCAAATATGGAGTGTTTGTATCCTGTTGGAAGAAAAATAAGTGCTAAAAACACAAGGATCTGATGTCTCTCTACCTTATATCACAGAATCACCACGAGGTGTATTACGCCCTCCAGCCAGATAATTTGACTGCAGCCGAGGAAGTCGAGGACGATCGAGACAACTAAAGGTACTGAGAATAAATGATAGATTTTTATGTTTGTTTCAGCATGAGTTCCATATTGAAGTACAGATCAAAATATTTTAATCATAAGATACAAAATCTTCATAGTGACAGTAATGATGAAAATAGATACGAGTTAGATATTGAGCTAGAGAGGCAAGAAGGAAAGCAGACGGACAGACAGACTGATTCTTGATCTGACATGTGGTTGTGTAAGAACTAGATTATAGTAAAGCAAAAGTTAACGACATACGACTTCTTATATTTTAAGCATATTGTAACGTTACATTATTCTCTTTCATTATAGGATCAAAGGGGCCTAAGGCAGTGGATAAATATTGAAATGGAACACTGAAATTAATTTTTGTAGATACTTTAAAATATCAACTTCAAGATGGAAAATAAAACAATGTATGCTAACTTGAAGTTTTTTAAAGTTATTGAAATAAATACAAAACTCTAGATATCTCTGTTCCACTCAACTCTGGCATAGATCACTCTCTCACTGGATGCCTCAATTGCTATGAGACTGTAGCACACTGCATTGAATATTCGTCCCGCTCAACCATGCATCGTCCCAGATGGTTTCGAAAAAAACGTTTATATCGTTTAAGTTTCATTCACTGGTACACAAGATCGGACATTTCATTCTGCGCATGCGTGAAGTCTGCTATCTGCTCACTGACTTGCGTGACTTGATCTTTGTCCAGTGTGGATTATAACCAATGGCATAATTCTTACATTATATGAATATTTTCCAATTGAATTCAAAATGGATGTAGATAGGGACGTTGCGATACTATCGATTTAAGTAGGTATCGATAATTTACATGCGATACAGACTATAATTGATTTCGATATTGGTTTTCGTTATTTTACTGGTATCGATAGGAAAATAGCAGTATCGAAGCTAAAGTATTGAAAGCGGCAAGATAAATCGAATTTTTAATTAACAGTAGTAAGTTATTGTATTGTGTTTAGAGATGGTGGAAATAATTTAAATACCGATATATTGATATTGCAATATATTGCAAACCTAATTTCGATAAACGATATACATTGCAGAAAATATATCGATATATCGAAACGATTCGATATATCGCTATTCCGTTAGCAAATTAATAGATACTAATGCAATTACATTTGCAGGTGTACATTTATTACAATAAACTTACTTACATTTTAATAGCCTATTCCTTATTAGCAGGGAAAGGATTTATATGTAAATACATATTTACTTATAAAGCTAATATAATTTATATTTTGCATTATCTTTATGTTTCACAATGTGTAGGGTTGAAAAATCCTACTTTTATTTTCCATATTTTTCCATATTTTAGAGTTTAGTACATATTTTCGTTAATTTCCATATATTTTCCATATTTCATATAAAACAGTCCATATTATATTAGGTTTAACAATAAAACAAAACAAAATTCCATTAAATTTTAAAAATACATTTCAACAATAGAGATTTAAACACATGTTCAGTAATCCCTTCAACATCAAGTTATTTGAAAATTCAGTCCTATCAACAATGGGAAAGTAAGTTACAAAACTGTATTAATTTAATTTAAAATTTTTAACAGACTTCAGTTGTGCAGCTCAACAGTTAAATGCCAGTCAGAGTACACATAGGTTCAGTTTTGTAA
Organism: Periplaneta americana; assembly: GCA_025594305.2. Taxonomy (NCBI): domain Eukaryota; kingdom Metazoa; phylum Arthropoda; class Insecta; order Blattodea; family Blattidae; genus Periplaneta; species Periplaneta americana. Next base: position 70,052,336 of record JAJSOF020000031.1, read on the forward strand.
ATCATACTATAAAGATGGTAAATATGCCAAAAGTACGTCATTCAGTCAATTTAAAATCAAAACTAACAAGTTACATTTCAGAATTTAAAGAAGATGGTTTATCAACTGACAATAAAATATTATTTTGTAATTTGTGTCAGTGTGCAGTATCATCTACACAAAAGTTCCTGGTGCAACAACACATTACAACTAGTAAACATCAGGCCAACAAACAACTAAATTCAAGCAGAGACAATTGTTTTTAACACAACCAACAACATCGAATGTAAGATCTGAGTTTAACATCGACCTGTGCCGTTCTCTCATCTCTGCTGATATTCCTCGATACAAACTAAAGAATAAGGTCTTCAGGGAATTCCTTGAAAAATATACTCAACATACAATCCCGGATGAGTCAACACTTAGGAAGACGTATGCTCCATCCATCTACGATGAGACAATACAGAAGATAAGAGATGAAATTAAAGATAGTTCAATTTGGGTTTCCATTGATGAGACTCCCGACAAAGAAGGTAGACTTGTTGGTAATGTAGTTATCGGTTTGTTAAGTGAACAATATTCTGAACGAATTCTTTTACATTGTGATGTTCTAGAAAAGTGCAATAACAAAACTATAGTTAAACTGTTCAACGAATAATATTTTATCCTGTGGCCAAAGGGTATTATGTACGATAATGTGTTATTCTTTTTAGCGATTGCCCCTTAAATGGTCAAAGCTGGACAAGCATTATCTTTGTATATCCTAAATTGACTCATTTTACTTGTGTGGCGCATGCATTTCATCGTGTGGCAGAAGTGGTCAGAGACAATTTCCTAAAGTAGATTTGTTGATTTCATCAGTGAAAAAGTATTTCTCAAAGCTCCCAGTAGAGTTAACGTGTTGAAAGAAATGTACCCTGAAATTCCATTGCCACCAAAGCCAATTTTAACTAGATGGGGTACATGGCTAGAAGCAGTTGAATATTATGCCGAACATATAGACTCTATTAACAATGTTCTCCTTGCATTGGACTCTGAAGATGCAGTCTCAATTGATACTGCGAAAACAGTTACCTGTGACATAAGTGTGAAGAATGACTTAGCTCACATTCAGCATACATTTTCATGCATCATAAAAACGCTCAAAAGTCTCCAAAATAGACACCTTTCACTATCTGAAAGTTTTGAAATTATAAATAGTACTGTGGAACAACTGAATCGTGGTGTAAAGTTGCAGATGCAGTAAGAGCTAAGGTGGACACTGTACTTTCAAAAAACCCTGGATATTTTTACAAAAGGTTGTTGCTGTGATGAGTGGTGAATCAACAGTGAAGATTAACTTGGACTTATCCCCAGCAGACATTGTGAAATTGAATTATGTACCAGTTACTTCTTGTGACGTCGAACGCTCTTTTAGTCAGTATAAATCTATCCTCAGAGACAATAGAAGAAGATTCACTTTTCAGCACTTGAAAGAAATGTTTGTAACCTAAATGGTAACAGACAATAAAAATTGTGTTTTGTTGAAACTACATTGGAAGATAAATACGTCCATTATATTTTTGTTTAGTTTGATTAAAATGTACCAATATTTAACGTACATAGTCATTTTTATAATTTTAAGTCCATAAAATTCCATATTTTGGTAAAAATCCATATTTAATTCCATATTTTATAAAAATAACTACATATATATTTACATATTTCATATATTTTTAGTCCATATAAATCCGTTCCCTGCTTATTAGCATTGAAATTAACATATGTCAAAAGATTAAATGTAAAATTGAAACGATAAACAATACATTTTCAATACCATAATTATTATGCAGTTCCTAACCTAAATCAAAATGATGTAGGAGGTGAGATGAGGTTAAATGATACAATGGGAAAGCGTTAAGTGAACTCTGTATGGGTCAGTATTTGATATTGAAACATTCATTCATTCATTCATTCATTCATAGTGTTATGTCCAAGGGCAGGTCTTTCACTCCAAACCTAGCATTCTCCAGGCTTTCATATTTTCTACCTTCTTCTTTATTATAGAGGCTATATATATATATATACATTATTCATAGTATTCTGCTCGAGGGCAGACCTTTCACTGCAAACCTAGCATTCTCCAGTCTTTCCTACTTTCTGCCTTCATCTTTGTCTGCGTATATCATCCATACATCTTAATGTCGTCTATCATCTGATATCTTCTTCTGCCTCAAACTCTTCTCCCGTTCACCATTCCTTCTAGTGCATCCTTCAGTAGGCAGTTTCTTCTCAGCCAGTGACCTTTTCCGCTTTCTGATCAGTTTCAGCATTATTCTTGGTTTATCCACTCTTTCCAACACAGCTTCGTTTCTTACTCTGTCCATTTCACACGCTCCATCCTTCTCCATATCCACATTCCAAATGCTTCTATTCGCTTCTATTCACTTCGTAGTAATGTCCATGATTCTGCCCCATAAAATTCTACACTCCACATAAAGCACTTCACTAGTCTCTTTTTTAGTTCCTTCTTCAGAGGTCCGCAGAATATGACGATGATGATGATGATGATGATGATGATGATGATGATGATGGATAGGGATAGAATTTTTATGTTCTAAAATATATAATAAGAAAACAATGTCAGTACTAGGTTGTGCATAGAAATCCTAGCCGTAAACGAATCCCAAACCAGTATTATATTCTTGTTTCTCTTTCCATTTTAAGACATAGAAATAAAAGGTTTGAAGTCAGACGGTTCCTTTTCAGAGTGGCAGTTGCTGCTGCCTTGGAGAACATTAATACTAAAACAGTAGTAGATAAACCTCCCGTCTCAGTCTCACGTTCGCTTACGTTACATTTTGAATTTGGTAAAGTAAAGTAGTAAAGTAAATTCATGGCGCTACAGCCCATGAAGGGCCAAGACCGACCAGCCGAAACAGAGGTGGACGATCATCCAAACAGAATGGAAGTATCGTGTGGTTAGCACGATGAGCCCCCCAGCCGTTATAGCTGTTTTGGGAAACCGGATTTTGGCTATCTATCGTAGCTCCCCAAGTACATCACGATGCTGGGTGGGCACCGGTCCCATACACTGGCCGAAATTTCATGAGAAAATTTCTTCCCACATGAGGATTCGAACCAGCGAGCCCTAGGCATGATGCCTTAGACCACAACGCCACGGCGCGGGACTTTTGAATTTGGTACTCCATAAGGTGTTAAACAGTTGGAATTCGCATTCCAGACCAGCCAATCAGAGAAAGGCATTGAATGGATTGGCTATTTCAAGGTTGCACAATTATGTAACTGCCCACTTTCATTAACGCCGTCTCTCAGGGAATTATCGGAGTTAACTAGTGTAGATTTTGTTGTTCATAATAATTCCACAAAACAAAAACAAATACAAAAAAACGATAAATTTATGAGAAAACCGATATATTATACGATATAGTGAATCAAAATTTCGATATCAATATATCGATATATCGAAACGAAAATATCGGTATTTCGTAAAAACCGATATATCGTTCCCATCTCTAGTCGTGTTCCGATTAAGAAGCTAAAAGGCCTCCTCCTTCAAGTAATCGTAGATTTGTTTCCATAAGAAGCATATGTGGACGGAAATCATGGCAGAGAAAAGTTTTTGGGTGTAAGTTGAGTAATATGGAATTTAGTATCGATTCCAAGTAATTTAATTTAATTTAGTAGTCTGACCCAATATTTGGGTTTGCCCTGCGACACAGAATAGCTCACAATAAAATTTAAAATGAAAAATTATATAAACAGGTTTCAGACAAAAGTGAATAAGACATAAGAAAAAAAAATAGAACCAAGTGTAATTTAAATTGAATGTACACCATAAAGATGCTGACGAAATATCGCTACAGAAAATTTTATTATGGTGGTGACGATGGCATCTTGAAGATCTCTCGTCAGCTTGTACTTTTCCCTCCACTTTACAAAGGCTTTCGGGATGGTGCCTCTCGCTCCGAAGAAGAGACCGGTAACTGTGATTTTTTCTATGTTGTATTTCGCCGATAGGTACTGAATCGTGGGCTCGTAGATTTTCTTTTTCTCTTCGTTCACTTCAGATGGTTGAGTGGCTGAGATTTCAAATCTGATGGTAGGATAAAAAAAATACAGTATCGCAATGCTACTATGCGTATCTATGTGCTATTTTGAAGTCACGAATTTCGTATCTGCTAATGTTTCAGTGAAGGAAATGGACTCAAGGCACATTGATGATTATCTAAGTGATGTAATACTGAAAATATTCAATTAACGGAGCCTCGAAAGCAAAAAACTTACAATCATCATCACTAATTTATTTGTGTTGTTCGTGGAAAGAGGACAACTACTACGAAAGATACATGGCTCGGTTGTTGGATGTTTTCTGTTTAAGATATTATTTCATTGATTTATGCGTAAGGGCATGTTTATTGTACTTTAGTGGCCGCTTTTTCTGAAGTTGATTTAATAATACAGTTTGTTATTACATCTGTGATTTTGAACTTTTTTGTTGCTCAATAATATTTATTGTGTACCTTTTTAACTTTTTTTGTTGTGTAAAATGAATGGCCGTGACAATGTTCTCGACGTCGCGAATGTTTTTGTACCCTATACGATGGCCATGTTAGATTTAACATAGTCACCATTTTCGTAAGAAATTGTATGAAATCCTCAGGATATTTGGTTTTTGTGTGATAAAGATTTTTGTTATATTGTGGTATAATATGCTGTTTGAAAGTTTTGTTGGTGTAGTGAATGTTAGTTGGTTTAGAGAACATAGCCCCCTAAAATTTGGCAAATTTGTGTATTTAATATTTTGACAATTTCATAAACAATATTACGAAAACGGCGAATATATTTAATAAAATATGGTTGAAGTATTGGCTACAAATGACGTCACGGCCATCCACCATATCTTTTAACTTACCCTGAATCATTAAACACCATTCATACAAATTGCAGTAATATGTACTTTTAGAGCACTTTACCTTCAAGTGAGAAATCAATTATTAAATCTGAGGGTAACTGAAGGAAGAAAAAGCTGGTTATGATATTATAATATACATCTAACCTTGTTTCAGAAGTTACGAACACTGAAAGTTTCAAGAACACAAAGTCGGGAAAACGTAAATAATATATAAGACACCGACAGTGAACGCTGGAGTGCTATGGTAATATCGAATTGCATCAATGAATCTAACTCCTCTACTTTGCTTATAAGCACTAAAATATGTAAGTACCGTATAGAATCCATTAAGTTTGAATCAAATAGTGACAACCCTCTATCCAAAGTAATCAAAGTCTAACCTAACTTAGGGAACTTGGAGAAACGAGTGTTGAGGTAGTTCCGGTGATTTTGAAAGTTAAAATGGTTGAATCTCTAAGGGATTTTTTGCGAATATAGATTTCAAAGTGGATTTTATAGGGAAATATTTCAAGAAAAGGGAATTGTTCGAAAATGTAATAAATTATGGATGAAATGAGATGTTCATGGTAATGGAAGTGCAAACGTTGTGATTTCTAGTGAAGGAAAAGAAAGAAGAGACATGAAACACACGATACGATGTAATATGAAGAACGCAAAAACTTGTATTAATTCAATAACCACTATAATACAGTGAAACACAACAAATAATAATGAAATAGATAAACAAATTCCTATAGGCCTATTGTAACTTCGTTTCCACGTCGGACATTACGCTGACATCACTAAACAAAAATCACTAGGCTGTAAAAATCTTGCAGAGATTCGTATATGAAGGCATAATAAAAGCCTAACCTAACCTGTCACAGATTCGTATATGCAAGTCAGAAGAAAAGCTTAAACTAACCTAACCTGTCATAGATTCGTATATGCAAGACATAGTGTAGTACACCAGCGTGAAACATTTGTAATGCCACCAAAGTTATATTGGTATGAGAGGTAAGATAGTTGAAGGTGCATAAGCGAAGTGGGAAGACAACTACCTCAGGACTCGTTTAACCGGGAATTTAATAAGCTTGCAGAAAAATTGGTATTTATACAATTCCGTTACCACGTTAAGGTACAAATGTATTTACGTACTTTGTTTCTAGTAGAGTCATATGTACCATAATCAAAAGAAAAATTGAGTGCCGATACCAATTTCGTACCGAAATAGGGTGGAAAGTTGCTGTGAAAGTGGAAGTCGGCAGAGAGGTGCGGGCAGACGAAATCGTTCCGTCGAGGTGGAGGGGTAGCCAACGAATAGGGATTATAAAGAATGGACACTTCGCGTCGGTACCTTTGATGTAGCCGGACTGATTTCAATGACCTTCAAGCCAGCTAAAGCGTGAGATTCTGCTTTCTCCCTAGAGTTGGCGCTGACATCACACCAGCTAGCAGTCGACACAGCAGAAATATAACACATAATTATAATTAATATATCTAGGCAAATTATGTACTCAAAATAAATTGAATCCATAAAATAATAAATCCGTCATTAACTGTAATGTCTAGACTCTAGAATTCCTTTATAATGAGAGTTGAGACGTTGAACCCAACAACAATTAAAATATGTAATGATTTGATAGCGCTGAAAATGGAAAAACAAAACTCTTACGAGAAGTAAAACCATATACCTAAGAATATAGATAAGATAATAACTGTCTCCCATTGGAGGTAGCCCTGAAGGACTCAGTATACTCTCCTACATGAATTTTACAATACTATTAAATGTTTACATAAATTTTGTAGAAAGAAAATTAAAATAAACATATATGAATATAAAGTGAATATTATATACAAATATTAAACGAATTCGATACTTAATTTTATAATGTATTATATTATTTTATAATATAATTTATGATATCTGAAATATAAAATATTATTATTACAACTAGTTTGTCACTGAGAAATAAGGAAAAGCTGTTAACTTGAATTTATTTATGTAATAAGGTAGGCGATGTTTGGATCCCGTGTCTCAACTCTATTCTCAATTATTATCTTAGCGTATGCTCGATTACACTAACCTCTAGCGCTTGAAAGTGGAACTATACGCTGGCGTACAGAGAAACAAAACACAGGAAAATTCGCTCAGTGTCCATTCTTTATAATCCCTATTCGCTGGGGTAGCTACAGGAAGAAGCAACACATAAATATAATTTCCGTGCGTTTCTTTACCTATCACAGAGAAAAAAAAAGAATTTTCGTAAGGTCGAATCAGTGATAGGTTAGGTTAGGTTAGTTTAGGCTTTTGGTATGCTTTGCATGCACTCACTAAGAATGTGCGCTTTCTTCCAGAGCATACCAAAAGCCTAAACTACCCTAACCTAACTTGTCACTGAATAGACGTTACGAAAACTCTTTTTTTTTTCCTCTGTGATAAATGAAGAACGCATGGAAATGAGATTTATGTGCTACCCCTCCCAGCCCCTACCACCTCGACTGAACTATCACGCCAGCCCGCACCTCTTCGCTGGTCCTCTTTTGCAGCAACTCTCCACCCCTACTTCGGTACGAAATTGGTATCGACACTCAATAATAATTTTTCTTTTGTTTCTGGTACATTCGACTCGACTCGACTAGAAGCCAAGTACCCCAACTTGATAAGTGGTAACACGATTATAAAGAATTACTTATTAATGTTAATTGCACAGGATCACAATATGACAAATATAATATGGTAGACGGATGTTAACATTGTCCATTCAGGTAACCTAATGAGAGATGAAATTCATTTTCCAGTTTGTTGGTCTAATATACAGTAGAAATTACACTTCAAAATAATCTAAAGAAGCTAAAATAAGCAAATCGAAACTAGGCTAAACAAATAAAAACATCCTAAAATGTCATTTGAATCCATGTTGATACTTTTGTAGATTCTCATGCGGTGTGAGCGCGCATGAGCATTCGTCACGCGCAGGTCCAAGTTTGTGCAAGGAATGCGTTATATCATCAGGGCATCTTGGCTTCAACTCACTATCCTTCGCTTAAAAATTCTAACCGTAACAAACTACAAATACAATACAACTGAACTACTTGAAATAATCATGAACCTCACCTCATTTTGTTTGTGTTCCCATTTAACTCTGCAAAGATCACAAGTTAATGTTCGAATCGAATTCATCATTAAAGCACTCAAGAAAGGACCACGTTATTCATTTCTACGAGTCTTATTCACGAACACTGTATGGTTTGGATTATACGTATTCTAATATACACACTGTGACAAAGACAACTTAAAAACAGTCAATTGTAGGAATACAAAAACTGTTCTCCCATATGGCTTCGCGTGCTGCAAGCTTCAAAGAACCTACGCTGCTGCTGCTGCTGCTGCTGCTACTTGCTTCCTTCCTTCCTTCCTTCCAACCTTTCGCCCTGCCATCTTTCTTGTAAAAAAAACTGTACACATATCACAGTTTTCAGACTGTCCACTCATCTGATACACACACAGAGTTGTACTATAGGCTATTATTAAAATATCCAACACTTCGTTTAACCACAGTCTGGTTTTAGGTAATAATTCCAATTCGTTACTTCAATAAAATAAAGACACAAATACCTAATGTCACCAAAATGAACTTAGAGAATTTAACGATTGTTCACTCAATATATTAAGAAACTGTTCACTAACTCAATTTTTTATACAGTTTAGGCGATGCTGCACCAACTGGGATTTAAATTACGTAATACTGTATTAATATACATATCAGATTGCAAAGATTTATATCACTATCATGATTTACACCATAAAGTCCAACATTTTTCCTAGAAACTAATCGACATAAAAATAAATGGCGGGAAGACGTAATCAGGGTAGCCAAACTGTTCAGTCGAAATCTTAGGATATGCGAAATTATGTTTGATACCCGCCCTGATACCCATTATAAATTAGGACGATTACGAATGTTATCATAGCTACATCACAGGTAAATTTTTCTCTCAAGTTGGACTGTCACAACACCGTTCTTTTTCTATTACTTCTATTGAAAAAGCAGCACTCTAGACAAACTGTGTTCCCTTAAGCTGTATCTACATGGTTCAATTTTCCATGCAATCTGGGAAGAATATTGAAAGAATCAAGATTAAAAAGCTCGTACAATAAAGAGGCATGAAGATTTTGTGTCTACATGGTACTACAGTCTAGTATATACAGTCACGAAGCTTGAGTTGTTGAGGATACTAGGAACAATAGACTGTGCCGGTAATATTTCGCATTTTCTGTGATGAAGCGATGCTAGTGGTTAGCAACTATCTATGGATGCATATTTCCTACGTATTGACCTTCGTGACTATATATGGTACTAGACTGTGATGGTACACCGTTTTGAACGTCATCTTCACTACGTAAATATAGTAATTAATATTAAATATCAATCTTGCATGCATGTTTGAATGCATAAAGTTGAAAGAAAAGTTGAACCACAGTCTAATATCATAGTCACGAAGCTTGAGGTGATTTTTGCATTTCTCGCGATACAGTGCTTCAAGCGGTCAGAAACTGAGGGTACTAGGAATAATAGACTGTGCGATAGTAGCGACCCTATTGGCTAGCAACTAAAATTCAACTGTCATTGGATGCATATCCCCTACGTATTGAGCTTCGTGACTGTTTGTACTAGACTATAACAACTGCGCATGCGCGGACTTCTCATGCAGTGTCAGCGTGATCCTTAGTTGGATTTTTATTTTCGCGTGCACATTCCAGATCAAATCAAGAAGTTCCCCTCAGACTCCGGTTACACATCTTGCATATATGAAGATTAAGTTTGATTAGTTTAGTTATATCGGAAGCCGTCCTACGTGTAATTTGTCACGAAGATCATGTCGATGCACGAGCTGTCGACTGTCGTAAGCTCCGTTGTCGAGAAGGGCCTCAAACCAAACACGAAGACAATGAAGGCAGCGTTCTCGCTTCTGAAAGGAAAACATGGAGTACAGGACGAGAAAAAGGAGAATGCAAGGAGAATATAAGAACAAGGGAAATACACGGAGATCACGAGAAATACAAGGAGAACTAGGAGAAAAAGGAGAAGATACGGAGTACAAGGGGAACAAGAGGAATATAAGGAAGACAAGGGGAATACAATGAGATAAAGAGAAATGACAGGAGATTAAAGAGAAACACGGCAAGAATAATACATGGAGAATAACTGGAATAGAAGGACAAGAGACACAGAAGGAGAAACAGAGGAAGACAAATAAAATAAGAAAAATAAATGCAAAATAAGGAGAATACTACAAGAACAAGGGGAATACAAAAATAACAAGATGAATACAAGGAAAACAAGGGTAATGCAAGGAGAACAGGAGGACTCCAAGAAGACCAAGTATAACATAATGCAAACTAGGAAAATACAAGTAGAATAAGGTGAATGGTAGGAGAAAAATGGAAGCACTAAGAGAACAAGGGTAATACAAGAAAAAGAAGAATTAAAGAAATATGAGAACAAGTGGAAGACCTCACCTGTGGAGTAACAGCGCGTCTAGCCGCGAAACAGATGGTCCAGTTTCGATTCCCGGTTGGGGCAAGTTACCTGTTGAAGTTTTTTCCGGGGTTTTCCCCTCAACCCAATATGAGCAAATACTGGGTAACTATCGGTGCTGGACCCCAGACTCATTTCACCAGCATTATCACCTTCATCTCATTCAGACGCTAAATAACCTAAGATGTTGATAAAGCATCGTAAAATAACCTACTAGAAAATCACTGATCTCACTACATCTCGCCAAAATATTGTAAACAATTGTAGAAAATTGTAAAAAATTGTAAAAACTGTAATTGTAATCTTGTAAAATTTTGACTTTATTCCACATCTTAAAGTTGTATTGCTAATGTAAGATCTATAGAATATAATAAATAAAACGAAAAAATAATTAGTCATTTTATTTATTTCACATCAAGAATAATTCGAAAGACAGACAGGAATACTCGGGATAATTCTTTTCTTACTGGATTAATGAACATTATAGAGAATGTAACTAGTTTTAATGGGTTAACGAACATAAATTATTTTTCTGGTGAGAGAAAACAGGGAATTATGCATTTTCATACAATATTATTTTTGTATTTTCTAAATGAGTAATATTAGAAGGTCAATGTTATCCGAACAGCTAGATTGTCGGCTTTCCACCTGGTAAACCGAATTCGATATTAAATTTTAGTGGGGGAAAAAAAAAAAAGACACTCAGTGTTAGTTGGGAGGCCGGAGGGAAAAATACCTTTGGGGAAGCCGAGACGTAGATGGGAGGATAATATTAAAATGGATTTAAGGGCGTTGGGATATGATGGTAGATTGAATTAATCTTGCAGAGGATAGGGACCGATTGGGGGCTTGTACGGTTCCTTAGAAGCCATTTGTAAGTAATTAACTTTTGTATACAGAGTCTGTTCATGAAACGAAAAACAGCTGAACTACAACGAGTGTTCCTTACCTTTTACTCACTGTGTGTGCGTGCGTGTCCGTAAGCTTAAATTAATCTGTTAAAGCTTTCAAAAAGCAGAACAATTCTAGTGATAAAAGAATTAATGTTGAAACTAATTACGAACAGAAAAAGAAACTGGTTGAATCACTGGTTAAGAAGAATCTGCCTATTGAAGGATACACTGGAAGGAATGCTGAACGGGAAAGAAGTTTGGAGCAGAAGAAGATATTAAGTGGGAGATAACATTAAGATATATGGATAGTATGCAGAGACGAAGAGGAATGTGGAAAATAAGAGAATGCACAATATACTGTATGTGTGTTCAGTGCAAAATGTGATTAATTATATCCATTTTTATTGCAAAAAGGGAGTTGCTCCGTTATTTGTTTATATTTTATCCCCCTAAATTGCTGATTATAATAAATGAGTGAGTGATAAAATTAAACTCCTAGGTATCTAGAACATATTCTGAAAAAAAAGAAGCTCAGTTAAAATTGGAATATTTTTAGAATGATTTTGTGGCTTTGCATAACTTTGTAAAAGTGAAGCTACATGCTTTTCGCAGGGAGTCCTTCAATTGTTCTTCCTCTGACACATATCGTCAAGTGAGATGTATCCTAATTGGATTTTATAAAGTTCTAAATCTCCTTTTTATAAACACCTAGAAATCCGTTCCCTTCCTATTAGCTACTACATGAGGGGAGGATGAAGCACGACAAAACAGCAATAGTTCAGGATCGCCGAAGATGTTAAAAGCTTGGGCAACGGTTGGGGAAAGGGAGTGCCGCTATCTTTAATTAGATAATGAAGGGAGACCGACCTCGTGGAAAATCACCAGTCACGAAGTTCATCCTACACTTCTGTTTCCATGGTACTACAAGTGACGTTAGAGTTTACAGGAAAGCCTATCAAGTCAAAATGTTCCTCTTCAAGCATAGGTATATGTTTTTATTCCCAATTAACAAGTTTTCAATTCAAATATATCTTACTTCAAGGAAAGCGTTTTTTTTTGGATACTATTCTTTCCTCGCTGTAGTGAATATTCTGAATCAATCTAAGACAACCATAAGTAATGGTACTCCCTGGTCCTGTAGTCGGAACACACCAAGGTCATCGCTTGCGAAAACATAGAACAAACACAAGATAAGGGATATAGGCTACTCATAAACCTATTGAAGGAATTTAATTCCGCCTTCCAGCTGGGAATCAAATCACAATCCTCAGGATCTGCAGATGGGTAGTTCACTACCTGCGCCACAGTAAAAGACATCTTGTGATTCTTAAATGAAAAGTCGATTTAAAAAAATAAATAACTGTATTTAAAAAGTAACATTGCGAACAAAATAAATATTAACAGCATGTCAGAATATAAAATTTGGTCCTTTAAGAATTCCACAACGCGGAAATTTGCTGGAGTTGGTGGTAAATGACTTTGATCCCCGACTTGAATGACGAATTCCATTGCTCCTCCAAAAACAGGGCTTGTTGAACGTGCTTCAAAGAGCCAGTAACCTGTAAAATAAATTTCATTTCATTAATAATACTTATATTATAATCTGAAGAAAAATTAATGAATTACTTTCACTTTATCTAACTTTATAAAAAAATATATGACAAATGCCTAACGATAGTATGATACACAGTCCATAGACTCAGTACTTTAACTGTAAGGTACCAATTTGTCTTTACTGTAGTGTAATGTGGGACACATCTGGAGTACATTACCAATTACAATAGTGGGCATCAATTTCCTCTCTTTTAAAACTGTGTGTGATCTTTATGAATGCTGAATTCGAATACAGTAACAAAATTCTTGCATCACCGAGAGTTTTCGAGAGAGGGAGAGAGATCGTGTACTTAAAATGCAATTTAGCGAGTGCGATATAATTTATAAACTTTTACTTTATCTACTTTTTAAGAGAAAAGTTTATACATCTTGATTACACAACTTTTAACACTATATCACTTCGGAAAACGTATTATTTGTCTTTCTTGTGTTAAATTTTATATTACCTCGTTACCATGTTTCAGCCTACTATCGGCCATCTTCAGAACTGGTTGTTGCTGGTCTTGGCGCCTTTAATTTGTGTTTCCTGTGGGAGTATGTTTGTGTAGTGTAATGTGGAGTCAAAGAGTGCGTGTGTTCTGAAATTGAGTTGTATGTTGAGAATTTCATTTGGATGTGTTTTTGTGTCTCTGTATATTTCGTATTGTTCTAGTTTCTGGCTTTCTGGTTGGATGTGTAGAATTTCCATGTGTGTGTTGATGTCTCTGTAAATGTGTTAGCATTTTCAGAATTTCAGAACACACACACTCTTTGACTCCACATTACAATAAATAAACACACCCCCACAGGAAATACAAACAAAAGGCGCCTAGACCAGCAACAACCAGTTCTGAAGATGGCCGATAGCAGGCTGAAACATGTTAACAAGGTACTGTAATATAAAATTTAACATAGGAAAGACAAATAACACGTTTTCCAAAGAAAAATTTAGATGAATGTACTATATCCCACTTATTTTGCAAACTTAATGAAACACCAAATTTAAATTTTAAGTCTGAATATAAGGGAAAAGGATGTGAAAGTAATCTGGATGATGATGTTACGTTTCTTAATAACACCACATTGAACATATCAAACGTACCTGGGTTATCAGTTGTGAAGCGAATGATACTGTATCCTTTGTTGGGAACGACTATCGTGTCCTTCCTGGGGGGATTCACCAAGTTTCTGCTTAGTTTGTTGTGCGCATCCATAGATTTAATCTCTGACACACTTACAGGACGACCCAGAGACTTCGAACCCAGAACAAGGAAATTGTATCCATGCAGATGGAAGGTGTGAGACTGATTGCTGCCATGACCTATAAAAAGAATAAAGAATGACACTTCTGCACCATATTTAGTAATTCATACACGAATTCTTCGACTAAATACAAATTTGGACATTATTCTTCAATATTACACAATTTATACCTTCCCTTCTTCTTACACAAAATTGTAAGTTCACAATTCTAAATTGACCGAAGTACAAGTATTTATTACTTTCTACTACTAGTAGTTGAATAGCAATCTCTTACAATTGTTTTAAACCTGTTCTTTACTATCTTTGAAATAATGCATGAATATTATAACATTCAAAATTAAGTATACCAGTAAGTAATAAAAAAAATACGTTTGAGATGGGCACGGCATGTAGCACATATGGGCAAATCCAGAAATGCATATAGAGTGTTAGTTGGGAGGCCGGAGGGAAAAAGACCTTTGGGGAGGCCGAGACGTAGATGGGAAGATAATAAAATGAATTTGAGGGAGGTGGGATATGATGATAGAGACTGGATCTTTAATCTTGCTCAGCATAGGGACCAATGGCGGACTTATGCGAGGATGGCAATGAACATCCGGGTTCCTTAAAAGCCTGTAAGTAAGTAAGTAAGTAAGTAAGTAAGTAAGTAAGTAAGTAAGTAAGTAAGTAAGTAAGTAAGTAAGTAAGTAAGTAAGTAAGTAAGTAAGTAAGCAAGTAAGTAAGCAAGTAAGTAGCCTAGTAAAATTAAAATATTTTAACAAACAGAGTTTTTGAGAGTTTACATTTTCAGTTACTTAGCTGTTGTGTACATAATCTATTAAATCTCAAGGGAAAGAATGGAACTCTCTGCATCATAATCCACAGTTGATTCCCGATTTACCACGAAAATCGTCTGTAGCTGCATTTAGATTGGCAACAGGCCATGACTGTTTGGCCAAGCATCTACATAGAATTGAAATATATCAGTCTCCTAACTGCCCATTGTGCAACTCAAATCAAGAAATGGATTCAGAACATCTCAAAATCTGTGCTTCAGTGGCTAACCATGACAATATCTTTGAAAAATAGTGCAAGAGGTCAAATGACTTTATTGTCAAAAGCTTGGCATTAGAAAACAACAACATAATCTATTAATTTTATTACAAGGAAAATTAATAAAACTTTGTATCACCAAAAATATGTTACCCAACAAATTTAATTTATACAGATTTTAAAGTATTAATTATTGAAGAAATTTATAAATATAGTTTACTAATTTACTACCACAGAAATCAAATAAAACCTAAATCTAATCGACGTGAATATCATACTTGAAGACAAAAGTCTACTTTCCCATTGATTGAGCCTAAATGTCATACGAGTGCAGCTCTTAAACATGGTGCTAGTTTCGGCCCAAGAGTTTATAATAAAATTACAAATCCTTTTCCAAATTTGAAAATTTTTAAAATTGAACCTTTTAAAAAAGAAATTTATAAAATTATTCATGATATATAATAATAACAAATGTGTGCATTTTTTACCTTTTCATTTCTGTCGACTACAATCATGTTTTTATTGAATGTCACTGGCTTCTGTCTGATTGTCAATTTATATTAAATGTGTTTTCCTCTCTCTTTTTCTCTTTATTTTTTCTCTTGTGTGTTAGTTGTCGACCTGAATTAAGTTAATTGGTACCTAGTAAGCTGCCTTTGTAAATGTTATGTTACAATATTGGCTAAGACCACACCGTAAACGAGCCTGCATCTTACGGTAGTGGCTAGAAACATTTTTTTTTTTATACTTTTGTATTGTACCCACTTTGCTTACTAGCTAAATAAATAAATAAAAATAAATTAAATTAAATTTTTGACAAATGGAGACATGGCATATGATAAAAAAATTCACACAATGTTACAACTGTCACACACATTGAAGAAAATACACAGAATTAGAGCATCATATCTATGTATGATTATTACACCACAGACAAGTAGGATTATCAGAAATGTGAAATCGGTGTAGGTACAATTGAGTAGGTACTACACCCCACCTCTGGCTACTAGCAACAGGCATCGTAAAAAACAACAACTGAATAGACTACAGTGGACTTTATGTTGTCAGCAAACAGCTGGATACATTAAGAAGATTGATTGATTGATTGATTGATTGATTGATTGATATCTATGTATGAACCCTGGTGCGTTGCTGTTTAAGGAAAAAATAAGTTTATATTACTTATCCCAAAACTTCACAGAAATCTAATCTTAAAGAACTTTTGTGGGAACTTCGTGTCATGAAATTGTCGTAACAGTCATAAAAAGTATTTTTTTTTTAGGATCTACAGATTCTATTATAATGTTCTTTTAGAGATTTTGAAGTGTGGTACTTCTGCAAACACTGTAGAAATAAATTTTGAATAAATTTCAACATGCAGTTCTATTATTAAAAATATGTTCTTTCGTGGATTATTTTACAAATGTCACAACTGTCACATGTAACGACTCTGAAAGCGATTCTTTTAAGTTCAATCGACTGATTTGAATGGAGTGTTAATTTACGTAAGATAAGCACTTGTTTTCACTTTGCTTTCTCATTCTAAAATGTAATTATATTTCCTATCATTATTTTTATAACTCAGCCCATTCATGACTCAATTCTATGGGCCATCTCCAGTTAAAATTCTTCATAAACTGTGAACATCGCGTAGTAGGAGTAATCTCATTTTCATTATGCTAAATATTCGTGATTTCAAACAGTCTTACCTTCGTCGACGAGGATAATGTCCAGCGTGATGTTGAGTGGGACACGCACCACATGCAGACACTCACAGAAGGTTTTATGCTCTTTGCACCTTTCCTCACAGAACATTTTACGAGGCACATTCTCTAGCTGACTCAACAGAGGAGATGGTGGGTATGCAAAAGTCAACTTTTTCAACTGTGGTAGCCGAACAGGACCCTTGTTGTTATCTGAGGAAAAATAACAACATATTTATAACTATCATTACAAAATTGCGATTACAACAATATTTATATACAACAGTTTGTGAAAAAAAAATTCCCACAAATCCTGCAAACGGAAATTTAATTGCAATATTATTCCGGAATAAATGATCCGTCATTGTGAAAAATCTACAAGTCAGTGAAAAAAGTGTGAATATATTGTATTTTAATACACAAAAATTCAACAAAACAAGAAAACTAAGTCTAATAAATATTAGTCTTAAATTTAATATCTTCCGAGATATGAGTAGGTATACTTAGACTATTCATCAAAATCGTAGAAGATGCTCAATGTGATTTCCATTGAAAACTTTCAACATTCTCAGACGTATTCATCAAAACGAGAAAAAAGTCGAACAAACACTAGTCCTAATATTATTTTTGATACAAAAGAAGGGCTTTGAAATTGATATTTTAAGAATAGCAAATCTTCTGTAATCACTTCGCTTTTTCTTATCGGGAATTTCTCCAGAAACCAAAATAATTATTACACATCTAAGAATTAAGAAAATGAAGAATACAATATCAGGTGGGAGAGAGAATACGAAAAAAAGATTTTTTTATGTCATATGAGTATAACAAGTAAGAAACAGAAACGGCAATGGAAAGTATGTATAGTGAAAATAAAGTCCGAATAAATAGTAAACGTAATGGTAGGGATAGGGAAATTAGTTTCAGATAGGTTTCAGAATGATATATAGTGTCAGATGAATAAAGTGCGAAATAGATGAAGTGATAAATAAAAGAATGGAAACAGAAGGACACAGCATTGAATAAAGGAAGATAAGTGCATGATTCGTTCACTAAGTTTAGCCTAAAATTTATGTAAGTAGTGGCCCGAATACAGGAATGTGAAGAACCAACAGGACCAAACAGTTGAGTGATAATAAATCATCATCGTATTGCATATAGATTGAATTTAATAACATTATACGATGAAAGAGTAATGGAACGGAGAAAAATTCTCTCCGGCATTTGAATCCGGGTTTTCAGCTCTACGTGCTACACCGGATACAACCCCAGCATTTCGTCTCAGATTAGCTCCAATTAATCATTAAAATAAATATAAAATAATATAAATAAAATAAAAATAATATATTTAATAACATTAGTTCATAAAAGACTTTTTTAAATCTAAAGATCTAATTAAATATACATATAGGCCTACTAGTCATTAAAATTTAACCCAATGCTATTGCTGTAGAATCTTCAGTGTACGTATTGTAAATACTTATAATTTAATTATGTATTATGTCACTATTGTATTGATTAAGACTCGTAGAGGGAAGAGAAGATCTTATGGTCTTAACTCTGCAGCGAAAATAAAACATTCTACATTGAGTCTTTCCTACGATGTTGTTAAGTCAACAAATACTCAGAACTCAAAGATATTAATTTTAGAACCCATATTTATTAGGTTTTTTTCCTGTTTTGATGAATACCACCACCTCTCAAAACAATGTACGTTTCTTTAACAGTTGTTATAAGACATAGTCCTAATACTGTTTATCACAGCGAAATAACTTGACAATATTGGGTACCTATTACAAAATTCTTCTCTGAAACCTGTGGGACGACTAGTACGTTAAGCAATATTTTCAAACAGGTTGGCTCCAGAGGATGAACACTTCTATCGTCTGATGTAATGGTGAGTATCATTTGATTATTTCTAATAAATAATTAACTTAAGGGGTTAGGTACAGCTTACAGCAGTAAAATTTTGGAAATATTCAATTTTTTTTTCCTCCTTTACTGCGTCTTGTACAATAATGAAAATTAGTATGTGTAAAACACTGTCCTTCTGCTATATGAAAATACATTTTTATAATTAAAATTATATAATATATATATATATATATATATATATATATATATATATATTTTCTTTTTCAAAATTGAAAATTTGGCAGTTCACTGTGCAGTAATGAAACGTTTCCCTCACAACTCAAAAACTATCCACATTTTGTGATGAAATTTTTTGTGTGTATTTATGCATGTGATATCTACACTATGGTGCAAAATCTTCTTACTTTGATGGACTGTCTGATAAAAATAAATTAATTTTAAAAAGTAGTCATATATCAATATTTTCTTCTAACACAAAATAAAAAAAAAATATTATTTATTAAGGAATGTAGTTGAAAGAGCATGATATTGTAAACATGAGTTTCAGCAATATAATAAAAGCGAGAGAACATGAAAAAGTTAACACGTTTATGAGTTATGAGGGAAATGCTTCATCACTGCACAGTGAACTGCCACCATTTTGAATAAAAAAAAATTGTTTTAAATCGTAAAAAATATTTTTTATATAACAGAAGGATAGTGTTTTACCCAAACCAATTTTCATTATTATAATAATGGAGGAAAAAAATGTTTAATATTTCCAAAAATGCTTTAATCTGTACCTAACCCCTTAAGTACTTGAGTAAATTATGTTATTAAAATTGTTACATCCGAGCAACATTCTAAAGCCAGAATGAAAATTTCAACTTAACAAAATTGACTCAAAACAGTGACGAAAAGTTTAAACGATTTCATTAGTGTCAGGCTTTGAGTAATTTTATTAGGCTATATAGCCTACTTACACTCTGTTATGAATTATACACATCCTTTAAAGATGTGATACTCACACAGGTAACTGGGATAGTAGGGTTCTTCTTCTATTGTGAAATCGAAGTTGACGTCCTTGTCATCAAAGTCGTCGTAGGAATAAACGTCGAAAGGCATGAAGAGCTTCATGCCTGCCTGCGATTTCCGCAGTTCTGGAGAACTTCGTCGGTTGGAGGCACTCAGGGGTGCTTTCAGTTTATGCTGACCGCAGTTTGAAGAAGATACATCTGGGCAGGATTTTTCCATAGCAGATGAAAGGGTCTAAAAAATTCAATAAAGTTTTTATCGAGTGTCAGGCTTTCATTAATCTATTTCTCAAAGACACAAATTTGATCTATGTTTAGGTTAACAACAATAGTAGGTAAACTCTTTCTACAGTTCATTAAATATTTCAAATTTCAAGTCATATAATTATACGAAACATTTTGCGACTTTGGATTGTGCTTTGGGTTTCTTAATATTCTACTGTTTTTGCTATAAACAAGGATTCATAGGTTCCTGCAATTTATTAAAACGTCTAAGCACTTGACTTAGTGTTATGCGATATTTATAATTTCAAGGACTTCTTATTTATAAGGATTGAGAATACAATTGAGAGTGAAATAATTTTAATACAGTTTATAACTTTTATTTTTAGTGCACAGTTTTTCTTTCTCTCTTTATTGAATATACAGGATACAAGATGTTCAATGACAGCAACTTCATAGCGTAAATACTTAAGATAAAAGGAACAGACTTTTCCTTCGCCATTTTGTGTTACTTCTCTTTATTTAGTGCGAAATCTAATGATTCTACAATGTGAATCAAAAGTCTGGAACCATATAAATATCTTCCATATGCTTTATTTTCGATTACTATAGATGCTACCAGTATTTGTAAGACCAAATGCTCTACCAGTGACATATTCGATTCTAGCCCTCTGCTATCTCAAAAGCCGCCACTTTGGATGCAACTTTGAAATTTTAAATGGAAAGGAGGTCATGTAGGTACTCAAAATCATGCGAAAGTTTCTGAAAAAAAAAAAAACCAATGGTTAAATCCGTTTTTAGATATCTCTAATCTTTTTTCAAGTTACTTAAAGATAACTGTCATAATGACACAATCATTAGTTATTGGATCTACAGATATTTTGTAACATGGTACAGTACTAAGGAGGCTTTGGAAAAGATATTTTTATGCAATTCTGGTAATTAATTTTTCCTACTTTACTATTTGGTTAAGCTGTGACAGTTTCAATGCATTGTTGTGATTATTTCAAGCTTTCCTATAACAAATTTCTTGATTTTCGTGATTATCGAAAGAGAAAGAATTGAGGGGCTGAGTGCAAGAAGGGCATTTTAGAGGATGTGCCCTTTTTTAATAAAACGCTTTATTGTGTTCTCTGATCTGTTACGCATATGATCAAGTTGTAGTTCAATACTGTGATCATAGAGGTCAGGAGTACCCAAATGTTGTTGTTGTTGTTTTCCAATGGCAGGCGACTGACAATAAAGTCATTTGACCTCTTGCACTCCAATATTTTTCAAAGATATTATCATGACCAGCCACTGAAGCACAGATTTTGAGATGTTCCGAATCCATTTCTTGGTTTGAGTTGCACAATGGGCAGTTAGGGGACTGATATATTCCAATTCTATGCAGGTGTTTGGCCAAACAATCATGGCCCGTTGCCAATCTAAATGCGGCTACAGACGATTTTCGTGGTAAATCGGGAATTAACTGTGGATTTTGATGCATAGAGTTCCATTTTTTCCCTTGGGATTGTGTTATCAAATTTTGTTTGTTGAAGTCTAAGTAAGTAGATTAATAAATCTCTTCACAGAGTAATACGTAGATTTAGTAACAGGTCTGTAAGTAGCAGTGCTGCCCTTCTTTGCTAAAGTATCCGCATTCTCGTTTCCCAGGATTCCACAATGGGATGGTATCCATTGGAATACAATTCTTTTATTGAGTGTGAAGCAGGAATTAGGAGAGGGAGAGACCGATTTATTAGCGAAGTGATATCTCCATATTTTTATTACATTATTCTGGGATGTTCTGGCGACTTCGTTAATAGCTTCCCACACTGGTGTTTCGTCACTTGTCAGCATCGGACAGATTTAGATGGACAATAATGCGTGATTGTATATAGACACGCAGCGATGCGTAAAATCATCGGAGTTAGATTTAATGGGAAAGTTTTAGTTTTGGGTTTTCCAAAGAACGGGGTTCTCCAAGATCGAATAATTAGATGTTTGGGAATATTTAAATTTAGAGATGACGTATTTCCGCCCAATAAAAGATCTTGGTTTAGCTTATGAGGTCACTTTGGACCAATAGAGAATAGATTTTAGGCCGGTTAAGTGACTTATAGTTTTTAACCAATAGGATAGTTAGTTTTGACGTAGGATAGGTTTTTATAAATAAGGGTGACCTAGTTGAGAATGACAACATTCATCGTGTCAGCACTCTACATTCAGGGCACAATCACACTCCTTTTCTGTCGACGGCCCTATATAAAAATAATCTTGTTTCGTGTCGACAGGATAATTACTTTTCTTCGCCTAGACGGCGCAATCTTTTTTCGTGTGACACTTAATACACGTCTTTCTTCCGGTTAAACTCAATAATAGAACTTTTATCGGCGAGACCACTCGTCAATCGTTTACAGCGTCGATCACAGTGTACTGGAAAGACAATTGAATTTATAGTATCGGACACTCTTATTCAGAGCCGCTTAGAGTCGATACAGAATGGCGTGGCGACGATTCAGTTATAAGTCAGCCGGAAATACATCTCTAGGGTTTACCAAGTGAATACGACAATAAACTTATAGTTTTGGAGTTTACACTGCCAGGACATCTGGAATGAACTTTATTATTCCGACATCATCCTTTCCCAACATTCCGGCACCCTGGATGAATATCCATTGGAAGACAATTCTTTCAAGTGATATTAATTGAGAGAGCATTTTAGTTATTTCTGCTGTTTGAGATGAAGGTGTGTGTTCAGAGACGATTGATAGAATAGCTGCTTTGGAGTATGACAATATAACTGCATTCCTAAATTTACTGATGTGGCATAGAAGATTCCTGAGACATTCACTTACCCAAAATGTAAAGGTGTGCATAGATAACATTATTATGGTTTGAATTTTCAACATCAGTTTTCTCAAAACTTGCATTTGAGAGAAGTGCCTTTTTTGCACCCAATCCCTCAATTGATATCATTCTTGATTTTGGTGGGTTAAGACACAGAAATGTTGCAGCAGACTGGACGAACACCTGGACATTGGATTCGTCGGCGTGGATCAATAGAATGGCCGACCAAGTATCCAGATTTAACACCCGTTGATTTTTTCTTTTGGGGTTATATAAAGAGCTTGGTATATGAAGAGAAAATTGATAATGTGGAACCGTATCATTGAGGCCTGTGCTAAAGTCACCCCGAAAATGCTGCAAAATGTTCTCTCCACATTCTCAATTTATATAAAATATTCTACACAGAGTACCATCATCTTTTTCTCCAGAATAAATGCACTGATTGTTATTATATTATCATTAATAAAAACAAATAAGTGTGTCGCGATATCGTGAACGTTCAGTAAAGTGTGTCATCAGTCAAAAAGGTTGGGAACCACTGCGTTAAAGTACAGTAGAACCTCTATTATCCGTGGTAATGAAGGGGGTGGACTGAACGGTTAATCGAAAAAAAATCGGATAATCCATACCATAAAATATTTTCGTAAATTAAGGGAATAATACTAGTACAAGGGTTTTCCCTGAACTGTAAGGCAAATGCCAGGAAATTCGGACCACAACATCCCTGAATATCACCGGACTCATTCATCACCGAAATCATATTCATAACAAATCAGTAATACATAATATACAGTCGCCATCAAGTTCACAACTATAGAACCAGTCTCAACAATAATACACAGGCCTTCGGATTTCACCCAGAAGATTAACTCGCGATATGACCAGAGATTTAAAGCAAGTATAAATAAAAGCGAGAGAAAAAAAATACATGTACTGCCGTAATTTTCTCCGTGGTCTTATGTTTAACATGCAAGGTAGTGAATCAGAAGTTCACTCATTCAAGTCTGGTTGTCAAGGGGCAATGAAACTCCTTGCAATGACTGTCAGCGAAAAGATAGCAATAGTAGAGGTCTCATATTGTAGATTTACATACTTACAGTATACACTTTATCCTTGATTTTCTTTTATTAAATCGTACGCAGTTGTAACACCAATCTCGTATTCTGGTGCGAGATGAGCCACAGTTTCTCTTTTTCCAAACTGCTCAATTATTTTCATTTTTGTCGATATCTAGCATAACACGTTTTCTTTTGACATTGTGGAGTACATTTTATACAGAAGTTGAATAAACCAAACTGTGCAAGTGTAAAGGCATGTAATAACACTCTCTAGAAAAAATATGTACTGATATAACGTAAAGTAGTACTTAATATGTTTCTGTAGAAAAAAAAGCGAGAGACAGTTGGATAATCCGCTAATCGGTTAATAGGGTGACGGATAATCGCGATTCTACTGTATAATGTTCGTGTCAATATACGAATAGCCCTACGTTCATCATTATCCATAAACATTAGATAGCAATAAAAGTAATGAGAGTTTATTTTATTACAGCTGAGGTATTTGAGCATATATTTTTTGTAAATAGTGGATACAAATAAAATAAACGTGCAATAACTACCTTTAAAGCAGAGTAAGAGGCCGAACCGAACTCATCCCAAACATCAGCGCCATCATAGACGAGCAGTGCGTCTTCGTGTAGATTTGCACATTTGTTATGTCCCCTTACTCTTATCCAGTAAGATGATATTGCTTGGTCAGCAGTGAGGACAACATCGTATCGTTCACCTGCACAGAATAACATCAAGAATATGTGAACTGCTAAATAAAACGTTTTTAATCCAATTGTAGCTACTTAACTTTACGTCATTCATTCAAGCGTCACCATCTATGAGCGACGCCACGAAACTGTAGTTCTTTATTTCGCAGTAGGGAATATTTAGCTAGCTACAACAACGTCGCAATGAAAACTGAAATAAAAATAACCGTTAAAAATAACGTTAGACTCAACTCATTGTTGCCTTGACAAATAAAAACTTGCGATTAGAGATGGGAAAAGTTGTTATTTTCTCGTAACAGTTCCAACTGTTCCAGTTCCATGAAAATACTAGGTTCCAAATAACAGTTCCAAAATAACAGTACCACCATATATTATATAGCCTACGCCGAAGTTCGCTCCACAGCACCGGATCGAATCCCCCCTGCAGTGTTTTTCTCTTTATGGCCTGACTCCATGTTATTACCATAGGATCATTCTGTAGGATCAGAAATTAATTTTTACATTATATATATATATATATATATATATATATATATTTAATGTGGAAACTGTACCAAAATAAAACACACCAGGAATGAACGAAACTCCTCCAGAGTCAAGTCCCTAAATTCAGTTCTGTCATTCTGTGAAGCGTGTGACACAATTTATTTTTGTTAAAACCATTTAGTCAAAGTAGTTTATGCAAACATTTGGGTAAAAAAGGCAATAGTATAAGTCGAGGGCCATGAGAAAGTCCAGAAGTCATACTGACAGTATTGATACCACGAAACCAGTTACGTTATACACGTATTAATGCAAGACGCTAGTTCAGGATTAAAAGTTGGTATTGATTTTGTCCTTGAAAATTGTTAAAAGTAGCCAGATCTAGTGACAAAGTCGGTAAATTGATAACACTGCAGCAACGGTTGTCATAATGTAGTTCCATACACGGCAGACTTGATGCTAGCTTCGCTTCAACTTTGAAAGCGAAGGTATCATCAAGTCGGCCGTGTTCCATAACATCGAGTATATTGTAACATGTAACAACAAGTATTTTGTATAACAGGTACAGTACTACTAGTATGCAATGTAACAGTGATGGTTTGGAACAGGCCGTTACGTTATTTTATAGTCATGACTCATAATGTAGTTCCATAACATCGAGTATTTTTTGTAACAGCAAGTTATTTTTTGTAACAGCAAGTATTTTTTGTAACAGGAGTATTTAGTGTAACAGTGGAAGAGCCACGTACTACTAGTAGGGGCCTACGTAATGTAACAGTGGTATTTAGGAACATGTACGGACGCTAAATGGTCACATACTTGTGATGCAGTACGATGTCATAATGAGTCGAGATGTGAATTCCTGGAAATGAAATCTTTTCTAATGCTAAATTGAATTCGTAGATCAGGTTTGTTCGAAGCAGGAAATGTAATGTAATTTTAAATTATTTGTAAATTGGTCACGAAATCGAAATGGATCCCAGTGGTAAATAAAACCTAACCTATTCTTCCTCTTCTGCTAACCTGAAGGTCACAGTAGTGTTCAATTTCTCCAAAAATGCGTAAATAAAAGCTATAATAATTTTGGCCGTGCTAAAATTCATATTAATAATGTATCGTCATGAAGAATAATAATCTCATTGTAATGAAATATGAAAATTTACCGTTGTACTTTTTTTAAAACAAAAGAACTTCAATAATACAGTCATGTTTCAACAGATTTTAGTTTAATTTCAAGAATTGGCAATGAAACAAACTAAAATATTTGGAAATAAAACATAACCTATATATTTTCATCTCCCTTGATAAAATTCACAATGTAGTTCCTATAATTCAGGCATTATGTTGTTTGATAGAATCCTATGCTTAATTAACATCAGTTCCAAGATAGTGTGTACATTTTTTAAAGGCTATCTTCGTATCTTTACTATTTATCTTTTACTTTAGTTTCCAACATTTATTTCAATACGACGAAAGGATTCCTAATTCTGCTTTCAAACAGTGGCGCCAACTTATATGAGCTCGTGGAATCCGAGCCCACCCAATAATTTATCGTGTTGTGAGATTTATTTAACTTAAGGCTCGTCAAATGTTTGAGCCCACCTACTGTTTTTCAAAAGTTGGCGTCACTGCTTTCAATAGTACCAAACATGTTCCGTTCTGTGGAACAGGCGTTGTCATAATGTAGCTCCAAACTGAAACGAGTATTTGTAACCGCAAGTATTTCGTACTACAAGAGCAACACTGTTATTTTGGAACATAGTGTTCCAAGGTGCTGTTACTTTTTGGAACAGTTCCAAACAAGGAACGGTTCCAAAATAACTGTTACGTTATTTTTTCCCCACCTCTACTAGCGATAATTAAAACGCTTACTGTCATACATTTTTGCACGGCAGCACTCATTGTTGCAGAGAGAATATGAACTGACTGAAAGACAATAATAGCCTATACATTCGGTGAAGTCACTTTCATTGTAGCGGTTATAGAAGTAAATTAAAATATATCTGTAGGCAATTTTTAATAATAGATTAATAAATAATAGATAAATAATCAAATAAAGGCAAAAAAAAGCATTTATTTTGTAAATTAGGCATTTATATTAGAAAAGGCAGGAAAGGGCAACATAAAACTGTGACGTTTCAATCACAAAGGTATAATTCGTACAGATTTACTTTCAAAATTAAGACTTATTTAACACATTTAAAAAGCATTCTGCCAAAGTTCCGGTCTCTGGTAATAATGATTGTGATGCTGGCAACACTATTGACGACAACTAGGTCTTACCTGGAAATAAAACCAAATTCGAAGTTCCAATTGCTTTCACTGGTGATCCATCTGATGCAATTATAACTAGCCTGTGCTTTTCCACTTGGAGTTGCACTGGGCAGTCCAGAGAAGCAGCGTTTATAATGCGGAAACGATATCTGTTACCCCAACGCACTGAAAACTTGTTTTCAATGTCCTGAATCTTGAAATCTGAATCCGGATCCTGTGCAAAGAAAACATAACTATGATTCGTTAGTCTGAGTTAATTCTACAACAAAGAATAAAATCAGATACTATTATCACAGTCTAGTATATACAGTCACGAAGCTTGAGTTGTGAGGTTGCTAGGAACAACAGACTGTGCAGGAACTATTTCGCATTGTCTGTAATGAGGCAATAGTAGCGATCCTAGTGGTTAGCAACTATCTATGGATGCATATTTACTACATATTGAGCTTCGTGACTGTACATACTAGACTGTGTTTTATCATATTTAATTACAACTCAATATTATCCTCACTTCTGACATCTTTGCATTTGCAGTTCATTTTAAATATAGTCTTCATTAAAATCTCAAGAGCACTTTTAACCATTGACAATTCTGTTTTCCGTTTTAATTTCAAGCTTACTGTTATTGTATTGTGTGTTGTATGTTGTTGTACGTTGTTTGATTATTTTTGTTTCTGTTTTTGTCGTTTTCATTATTGTAATAGAAATATTATTGATATTACCACAATCACTGTATCATTTTTATGCACATTCAACAATTGGAAGTATTAGAAACCAACTACTACCACAGATTTTGTCCGTATTCACAATTTCTTAATTACACAGCTTCATTTAAAAGTTATTTTCTGTGCTACTGTTTTGCCATTTCTTTGCGATTTCAAAATTCCGTAATCTACATAAACTATTATGCCTAACGATATATTCATGAATCTGTAATATTGTGGTCAATAACCTTGTCTTATCCTGAATTAAGATTTTAGTCCCTTTCCTTTAATTTCAATCGGTTAATGTATTCTGTGTGTAATTATAGGATAGTTCATTCATATCTTTCAAGACTCCAATTACAGGGACATCATTTTATTTTTACTAAAAAAATATTAAATATGTCTTCATAAATCTTTGATTTTCCGGAATCTAAAAATTTGTTTTTAGACTTTAATGATACTTAAAATACAAAGACAGATTTAATAATATTGTAGGGAAGAAAAATTCATCCATTTAAAAACTCGAAAATAATTTTGAGTTTGATAATTTTCATTAGGTTTTTGTTTAAACAAAAATACAGTACTGTTTAACATAGTGTTTGAACCACGAATTGAGCTATCCATTCGGACTTATTAATTACAGTATATTAATCATAGCACATTAGTACAATATAGAGAATGAAGTTAAATTGAAAAATAATCATAATTGGATATTTAAAACATTTTTGAAAATCTTGTTCATTTCATACAGTTCTAGTTATTTTTGCATAAAAGTTATATATTGTATTTTATAAGTTTGAAACGATAACTAAATGTTAAAATAATTTATAATACTATAAAAAGTTTGCATAGTAGAAAATTTAATCTTGTATTGTCCGATCCGAAAAGATAAAATTCAATTCAGAAATGCCATCTACTGAGTTCAAGTGGTTTTGTCAGGGCAGAGTTGTAGAAAGGGGGAATTTCTGACAGTTAATTATTAACGAGGTATTTTATTTAAATTATTTTAAACACTTGTATAATATTATGTAACGTCCAAATAAAGAAATTAATAAATAAATAAATAAATAAATAAATAAATAAATAAATAAATAAATAAATGCGAAATAAATAAATAAACGAAAATAATTAAATAAATAAATTCGTCACTAAAAACGCGAAATAAATAAATAATAAATAAATAAATAAATCGGTTCTGTAAATAAATAAATTTAAATAAATAAATAAATAAATAAATAAATAAAAACTAAATAAATAAAAATTGAAGTAAAAATAAAATGATGTCCATACATATGCTGTCACTAACATAGTTTTCAGGTTTCTAGACAAATTTGATCAATCGTCTTTTTTCATCATCATCATCATCATCATCATCATCATCATCATCATCATCATCATCTATTGAGCTAACACAAACAATATGTGTAACCTGGATAAGACGAATAAAAAACATAAAATCGAAGACAATGTTATTTTTATGTTACTGTGGTCACGAAGTAAAACGTGTAAAAGTACTTGCATTGTAAGTTCCCTTCCCGTTGATCAGTATTGAAGATATCTGCAAATTCTCCTGTGAATTCAGATTGTAAGCGAGCACGGTGTGAGACCAGGGGGAGACGGTCATCACGTGCTCGTCCAGGTCGAAATCGTACAGATCCGAGTTCTGATCTCGCTTAGGAGACTGACGTACGATGAAGGGTCCGAAGATTCCATCTGCATGGTGAGAAACTGGAAGCGGAATCGATTTCTTAGATTAGTACTCAAAACATAAATTAATTTGTTGTTTCAGGTAATTATACATGTCTTTTTCCAATAAAATAATTAAATATTAATAAATCAAAACCTAACAAAATAAAATTTTAACAAACTTAAACCCTTTATTAATTTGCTTGCCTTTTTATTTGAAGACTTTAGTATTATTAGTTCGATTTTTAGGCGGTTGATTCGGATACGAAATTTCTTTTTCAACATGTAGCACTCTAAAGTTGTAATTTAAAATCCCGCAGTACATTAAAATAATCTAAACTATAGTCCCGACGTTGTTATTTCCGGCGTGACTCCGCCGGTCTTTGCTTACGTCTTAGAAAGTGAAGGCTCTATAAAGTGTAGGTAGGTAGATCGTTCGCCATTTTTGTTCTTACGTTGCCGAGCTACCATACGAGGAATCTATTTGCCACACCGTTAAACATTAAGGGTCGTAGATTCCATGATAATAAATCAAACGTAATGTAATTCAGCAAATAATTGAGCGGCAAATAACGTCCTCGTTAATTTGCGAACGCCATCGAAAGAGCTAAAATGGCGGGCGATTATATTGTTTATTTATCTTTTTAAGAAATGAATCACCTAATCACAAGACGCACACGTTTAAAAGCCGACCTGCAACGCGATTGGCTGCCGGAAATTAGAGCGACGGGACTATAGTGATTCATAACCAGGAGGGAATGATTTTTCTTAAAAAAAATATAGCTAAATAAAATAAGATATTTTTAAGGTTGGTCCAATGTGACGCTTGTGGCGGACGAGGTCACAGTTAGGGCTTTTCTCGGGGTTCTCCGTTTCCCCATATTAGGCATTTACATCATTCTGCCAACATCTCTCCAGTCCGTCATCATTCTATAGCATTCAGTGAACGCCGGCTGTAGACGCATGGAGGGGGTTGGCTTAAGTACGAGTGGGATTACTTGTTCGAAACCTGGGTACACAGCGAACTTTAGTGTGATCAGGTGTGAGCTAGGAATGCGCCTAGCTTGAGGACCATCGCAATAGTTCT
Organism: Periplaneta americana; assembly: GCA_025594305.2. Classification (NCBI taxonomy): domain Eukaryota; kingdom Metazoa; phylum Arthropoda; class Insecta; order Blattodea; family Blattidae; genus Periplaneta; species Periplaneta americana. The sequence goes on from JAJSOF020000031.1 coordinate 70,083,186, forward strand.
AATAAGATCGTAGGTATGGGTCGTAGTGCTCCTCTCCAGAAATTCAAATTGAATCCAATTGAAGATTGTTACTATATTTTTGCTGATCTGGAAATATTAGCTGTACTTCAGTCCTCTTAGCCCTAAATATTTTCCCAAGTTCCATATTCTCGAACACCCTTAACCTCTGTTCTTCTCTCAAAGTGAGAGTCCAAGTTTCACGGCCATATAGAAGATTTGATAATAATAAATAACAAATAATAATAATAATAATAATAATAATAATAATAATAATAATAATAATAATAATAATGCGAAATGAAGCCCTACACATTCGTATACTCTAATTTGCGAATGAAATTCATGCTGATGATTTTAATGCATAACACAGGATTCCACTTTCTCCTTTCCAATATGTAAGTAGACAAAAATCTAACGATTGAGGAAAATTTATATTAACATCGCGGAAAAAAGCGTTTTCGTTGTCACTGATACATACCTGCGAATTTCAGTATTTTTTTCGTCCGAGTGTGTGTGGCTTTTTCACGTAAACTATGTGACGAATTTTGTTTCAAATATTCTATTTTTTTATTTAAGAGAAATTGTCACGGATATTTTCTAGCGATTATACAGTACGCAGGTTTTATTTTTACAAATCTCTTCAAATACTTAAGTATCTACCCAGTAGTATCTTAGCGTATTGAAATCTGAGATCACAACATTATTTGGAACGCACTGTATAGAACGCTTCTCTGCAGCTTTCACAAATACACTGTGTTTACTGAATGTTGGTTGACTTGTGCCGCATACGCAAAAACAGCTTAATTTTTTTTTTTAATTTCCATTCAATCTTGTGCAATTTCGTTGAAGTTGTGTCTAATTTTGGGAGTTCTTCTGCTTGAGTTAATAATAATGTTCTTCAATGTACGGAATTCTTCGAAATGGTAAAAATCGCCACAAAAAAGCTTCGTTATATCTGAATCGAGTTAATTTTTAAACGGACAGAGGCGAAATATAATTACTTCAGTTGAAAAGTTTTAGTTGCATTTGGATGCAAAATAAGGATACCAGAGTAATATGAAATGGACTCGTCAGCGGCTTTAGTATGACTATTAACAGGCTAGCTAAAAGCATTCCGTCATATGCCTTTTGCAGTTTCGATAAACCGAATTGAAAGGCTGTTACTTTTAATTGGCTGACATAACTGGATTAATTGAGGTCTAAACATACTGTTGTCATTTATGCATCTCTATAGTGATGGAGGAAATAAATTAAATACCGATATATTGATAGACTATTGCAATATATTGCAAACCTAATTTCGATAAGCGATATATATCGCAGAAAATATATCGATATATCGAACGATTATCGATATATCGCTATTCCGTAAGCAAATTGCATTTTCAGGCGTACAAATTACTTAAATTTTAATAGGCCTATTCCTTTTTACCATTGAAATTAACATCACAACAGTCAAAAGCATAAATATGTAAAATTGTAACAATAAACAATACATTTTCAATACCATATGATGTAGATCCTAACCTAAATTAAAATTATGGTGGAGGCAAGAGAACTTAAATGATATAGTGAGAAAGAGTTAAGTGAACTCTACGTGGTTGAGTGATATTGGAACACGATTAAATTATTCTAATGTTATATAGGATTCAATCCAGGACACAGATATAATGCTCTTTTCTACCTAATATAATCATTTTTAAATTTAAGTAAACAGAACTTGCAATTATTTTTAAATGTAAGTAAACCGTACTTAGAATATTACAAGTTTTAACAAACTTCACAGTTGATTTGATACAATCCTTCTACTGGGTGTTCATTTCAAAGTGTGTCATGACGTTGTTGTTGGGTCACCGATTTGAAGCGAACTTATTGTCAAACAATTCAAGCGTTCTTGATTGAACTTGAGAACGTGTACGGCCATCTGAACGTCGTAGAACAGATGGCGGTCTGTACGGTTTGCTACCATAACCTCTTTCGGATTTTGCGCCGGCAAGTTACGCAGGTTATTTGTTATCATGTTAATAATTCCACAACACAAAAAATGCTCAAATCCATGTTGACCGTCGAGTTATATTCAACAAATACGATAATATTGATATCGAAACGTATTTCGATATTCGACCGGCGTTATACGTATCGGTACGTACTCTTCAGAAAACGCCGTAAAATATCTGCCTCAAAAACAGATAGGAAGATTGTTCTAGGCTCATCTAGCCACATCTACAGCTAGCCATGACACATTTTGAACTGAACACCAGTATGCTTCACGGGCAGACACTCTAACATTGCAAACAGTGTGATAACGCCATCACCAAATAGATTATTTTGTTTTATTGATAAGATAAAATTCCACAAAAAAAAAGACAAATTAAGGATATATTAACGATATATTGATATATCAAAACCTATCGGAAAATAGATTTGTAAAAAAATGTTCGATCAGATTTGCAAAATCGGTGAGAAAAAAACTATAGGAACTTTTACCAAGAAAATTATTTTGAAATAACTCATGTGATATCTCAAAAACCTGCGGAGATGAGAAAAAATGTCGATCAGATTTGAAATCGGTGAGAAAAAAATGTATAGGAATGACCGTTATTTTGTCTTTGAGAGAGATCAAGTTTAATTAGCATAGATTTTATTTATGAGCGTAATAGAAATTTAATATTTTAATTAAGTTAAGTATAAAAAAATCACGTTAACTCAAAATCCCTACGAGGTAGAAAAATTTGGTTAGTGGATTCAAATTCGGCGCAGAAATTCTAACAATAAACCATATATTATCTTTTAATAGACGAAAAGTTTCATGAAATTAAGCTTTATAAAGTACAGCAGAAATTAATCTATTCATCCAAACCTCCAAATCTCATTCAATCTATCCCTTAATCATCCAGTCATTGCTTCACTCACCCAGTCTTTAGCCTTTCCCTCACTCACCCAGTTACTCCCTCACTCACCGAACCACTCATCCAATCAATGCCTCAATCATTCAATCATCCCGTCATTCACCCAATCATCCAATCATCCAGCCATTCATCATCCCGTCATTCATCCAATCATAAAATTTATACTCTTATTTTTTTAAGTCATGACTACGTACTAAACAATATTGGGTGATAAAACATTTGAAGAATACGGGGTAAAACCTCATCAGTCAAGTTTTATTGTTTTTACAGGAGAGCAAGTTAAAAGTTTCAAGACCCATTATATTCTATTGTTTTGTGAATATCATTCTTCAAATTTATTTGGACTAATGATGTTATTCTGTACAGTTTAACTACACAGATCTACAGTATCTGAGCTATTACATGACATCGAAAACAGAAAATATAAATTTTGGATATATCAAGTTTCTTTCCCTGTGCCCTTCATTTGTAAACAGATTTGAAATCAATGTGACAAACTCCGTCAAAATCACCTATTGTTTTTATGCTCGACCATGCCGAAATGTAGTAATTATACACCTGGTAGCAGTCCTTTAACGCATGCCATTAAAGTACACCTATTCATTAAAGTTCAGGTTTTCGATTATTCTCGGATATGCAATCGAAAGACAACGAGGGAAACGTCACGGAGGATGGAAATCCAATACTGTCGCAGAAGGTTATGTTCTGTTACTATAATAATTAGCGATAATTGTAAATAATATTCAAATAAATTACATTTGTCATCTCGTTTTTCAATCCTAAATCAAATTCCAGGTTATATCAAAATTAGTTCATGTTATTCTCTAAATTATATCAAGGTCAATGACATTATTGTTCCTCGGAAAAAATCAATACTTTCGCGTCTGCGCACATCTCACAATTAACGAGCTATGCGCAAGGTCACTTCCGATCTTCTGTCAGATGCGAATAAAATTAATACTTCTGAATAATTTTAAAGGTCGTATGAAACTTGCCTATGATGGTAATTAAGACGCTCGTATGAAAATTATGAAACTCGCTTGCGCTCGTTTCATAAACAAACATACTCGCGTCTTAATTACTATCATTATAAGCTCGTTGCATAATGTACTATTATTTAACAGATAAAATGCTTAATTCTTTTGACCACTGTTACTTTTATAAACCATAATACAGTGTATCTGATATCAACACATGAATATACCTACCGTAATGAGAATGGTAGAAGTGCGTGCCGGGATTTGAAGCTCTGAATTTGTATCTGAACGGCGTGTCGGACAGAATAGGGCACTGCGTTATCATGGGCACGCCATCCATGTAATGCGAACCCTTCTGAAGCTGGCCGTGCCAGTGGAGAGACATCTCAAGGCCCGGTAGGTGGCTCTCCACATCAACCACCACCACGTCACCCTCACACACCTGCAACACAAATCATTTCAGTTTATTATAAACCACTTCCTAAAATTACTATGCTAAATGACACAAGAATGCGGGTCTGAAGGTCACGCGTAGTCGGTGCGATGTTTTGTACAGTTGAGCTGATTGTCTCTTTTCCTCTTCTGTAACACGCGCATGTGTACGTCTTAAGGCTGGTTCACAATAAACCGGGAACGACAACGAGAACGAGAACGGAAATATTGTTAAAATAAATGCATTTAAATATATTCATTTTAACATTATTTCCGTTCTCGTTTTTGTTGTAGTTTCCGTTTCCGATTTATTGTGAACCAGCCTTTAAAAGTAAACCTGTGCTTAAGAGGAAATTATTAATGTGTTGTTTATTGTTTAAAGGTATTCATATCTTGTCGCTTCTGTTATGAAGGTTGCGGAAGTAGATAATCCAGTTTTAAGAATTTGAAGCACTGTTCTTAAATTAGCCTCCCAATTAGATGTTGAAAGAAAATAAAATATATTTGAATAAAGCCACATTTTAATATGTAATTCCCTATTAATGTTATTATATCGTCGTTGTTCCTGCAATAATAACTCGTATGTGCAAAGTATAAAATCATTCCGTGGCAGTGGTACATAGGAGATTGTGAATTCTTACATTTTTTAAAGAAAGAAATATAATTACACATAGGAGATTTTATTATCATTATTCAAATTATTTAATAGAGTAAAAATCTGAAAATCGATAAATATGTCAAATAGGAGTTATTGCAAGAACAACGACGATATACATATTAAATTTTCTGAATATTAATATTTTATACAAACTCAAATGTAACACCTGCAACAACTTCTACATAGGACAGACAGGCAGATCGTTTCAAACACGTTACAAAGAACACATCACAGCCATAACAAAATTACAAAACACCTCCACATATGCAGAACACATCACAAATGCTAACCACACCCACAGAGACATCAATACAGACATGGAAATACTACACATTCAACCAAAAAGTCAGAAACTAAACACACTAGAACAATATGAAATATACAGACACACAAAAACACACCCCAACGAAATTCTCAACACACAACTCAACTTCAAAACACACACACTGTTTAACTCTATACTATACCACAGGAACACACCCTCACAAGAAACAGAACAAGTGGCGCCAAGACCAACAACGACCAGTTCTGAAGATGACCCATAAATAGGTCGAAACATGTAAACGAGTTACGTTGAAATTTAACACAGGAAAGTCTTACCATACATATTCCAAATTAATATTTTATAATGCAAACAATTAAAAAACAATGAGCACAACACAAAGGTTGGCTATTTTACTAGTCATAGAAATTTGATATGAAGGTTATGTAAGTAAATAGCCTAGCTTTAAAAATTTTAAAACACTGTTCTTAAATTAACCTTCAGTTGTATGTTGAAAGAAAGCAATAAAATATATTTGAATAAAGTCACATTTAAAATGTATTCTCTATTAATTTTATTATATACATATTAAATATCGTAATTTAATGTCAATATTTTACAATGCAAACTAGAAATAATAATGCTGAAACTGATCAGTAAGGTTCGAAGAAAGTAGCTGTATCAGAATAGGCTGTATAGCTGTATAGGATAGGGTCCTGACGTGCTTCAGACTAAGTAAACATTACCCCTTTACACTAGCTAAAACTCTATCTGCTGGGAAGAGCGCTCTCCACCCCCCAGCTAAAACATCAGTGAATGGACAGTACAGCCGATAGGCACTGAATATACGTCGTCACTATTGTCGGCTGGGGGACACGCGACAACTAGTTATGTTTGTAAACAAAACGCACGGACCAAGGATGCCTATCCTGATACAGCTACTTCATCCGAACCTTGCTGATATGGAAGAGAAAAAGGAATTGGTTGGGTTACTGGCTGAGAAGAAACTGCCCACTGAAGGATGTACTGAAAGGAATAATGAAAGGGAGAAGAATTTGGGGCAGAAGAAGTTATCAGATGATAGACGACATTAAGATTATGGATCATATGCGAAGACTAAGAGGAAGGCAGAAAATAGGAAAGATTGGAAAATGCTGGGTTTGCAGTAAAAGATCTGCCATTTGTCAGGACACTATATATGTATGTGTGTAAGTGTGTGTGTAAGCGAGTGTGTACAGTAGTGGCAAAAAAACCGGACCGACCCTTGTAGCTGATACAAAAGAATCCTGTGCTGTGTATTGTTTCAAACTGTGGTAATTTCAATATGTATAGTGAAGCCAGAGGTATGTACTGCTATTTAATGTAAAAATACGCAGTTATCTTTGCCGAATAGAGGTAGAAATGTAATATTGATGCCAGATGAAAATAAAACTCTCAAATTTTTCGTCTGTAAGTTTGAGGCACTGAAGGAAACAAAAGACTGTAAGAACAGAACAAATGCAATACATTTCATTGTTACAATTAATTATACAAGATGGATGTGTTTTGTGACTAGAAAAATTTGAATCTGTGACTCTGAAATCAGCTACAAGGGTCGGTCCGGTTTCTTTCGCCACTACTGTACATATGTACATAAGTATGTATGTATGTATGTATGTATGTATGTATGTATGTATGTATGTATGTATGTATGTATGTATGTATGTATGTATGTATGTATGTATGTATGTATGTATTGTATGTATGTATGTATAGTATGTACTGTTTGTATGTATGTACAGCATGTACAGTATGTATGTATGTATGTATGTATGTATGGAAAAGTTTGAGTAAAAAGATAGAAGTTTAGCTCAAAGGCCACAAGAAATTCCTGGGGTCTTACAGACACCACGACACCAGTTACGTTACAATTTTCTACAACGCCACTTCAGGGTTAATCATTACAAAAGAAACCCAAGGGTTGCCTCTACTTTCCATTGTGCGTTATTTGTCCTATCCTTGGACGAGAGATGCAGAATGCAACACAGCTTATTTTTAGAATATTCTCTTATCACTTATTTATTACACGGTATGTTTTCCATTGATGCAGAACCATGTTGAAATGTGTGTCGTCTCTTCTAGCTTTATTTATGCGCAACCATTTTAAAACAGCTGTATTAAAACAGCGCTCTAATTTTGCACTCTAGAAAGCAGTTAAAGCAGCATTAACCACGTTAATATATGACGCCAGTTTCAATTTCACAGCACTCCGTTCACAACAGGGTCTATTATATCCAAAGTGCCGCATAAGAAATGCGTGACAATGCTATTGATGTATGGAAAGAAAATGTTATTTTCTTCTAATCCCTTCCCTTCCATTCAGTTCATTCACCCGTGTAATAACACGTATTTCTCACAACTGCAGCCTTGACCTGCAATTATTCTTCGAGTACAAAGAAAAGTGAAGGTGAGAGAAATCCATGTTCTGCTGTCTAGCGGTGAAACCGAAACTGCTGATTGTGATGAAGTGGAATGATGCTTCAAACATGGCGAATGAGTGATTCACAAGTGTAATTACTTAAAATGTATAATCTCTTATGCTTCTTTGAAACTATGGAATGGATGAAAGTCCTTTTAAACTCGTGTTGTATCAATTTTAATAAATTCTTTACTCAATTTTTAGTCAAATAGAAAATGATTATTTAAAATGCACATATTTTTCTTTTAATATAAAAGAAAAGAAGATTTACTTGTCTACTATTTTAAAATAAGTAAGTAGGCTACTAGAAAACAAATTGCGAAATTGTCGTTTATCTCCAGCTTGTAGAATAATAATAAAAATAAAAAAAAATGTTTAAGTCACAAACTTAGGTTATCTTTAGCTTTCAATAATTATAATTTTATGCCAAAAGACATATGTATAAACACAGTAACCCCTGTTAGCAGCGGTCAGATATCCTTGAACGCCAGTGTACACCGACGTTCAGAAATATCTGACTGACGATTTTCTGATCGTGTAAGAGAACTTTCTATTCACGGGATAAGTCAGAACCAAAAGTATAAAAATCTGACAAACTTTGAAACAGTTCCGTTAGTTCTCAATAGGTGACCCCATTATTGGGGCGGTTAAAAATGTTACGGAGAAAATGATAATGTAGTTTAAGCATAAATTATTCTCATAATTGACAATATTAACGTTTTCCAGTTAAGAGGTTAGGTACAGCTTATAGCAGTAAAATTTTTGGAAATATTCAACATTTCTTCCCTCCATTACTATATCTTCTACAATAATGAAAATTGGTATCTGTAAACTACTGTCCTTCTGCTATATGAAAAAAATATTTTTACGATTAAAAAAAATTGTTTATATTTTTTTAGTTCAAAATGCTTGCAGTTCACTGTGCAGTGATGAAACGTTTCCCTCATAACTCATAAACTTGTTAACCTTTTCATGTTCTCTCTCTTCTATTTTATTGCTGAAAGTCATGTTTACAATATCATGATCTTTCAACTACCTTCCTTAATAGATAATATTTTTATTTGTATTAGAAGAAAATATTGATATTTGACCATTTTTAAAAATGAATTTATTTTTTATCAGACAATCTATCAAAAGAAGTAATCTTGCATCATACTATTGATATGACATGCATAAATACAGACAAAAGATTTCATCACAGAATGTTGGATAGTTTTTTAGTTATGTGGGAAACGCTTCATCACTGCACAGTGAACTGAATTTTGAAAAAAAAATGTAAATAATTTTTTTAATTGTAAAAATATGTTTTTCATATAGCAGAAGAACAATGTTTTATACATACTAATTTTCATTACTGTACAAGATACAATAATGGAGGAAAAAGTGTTGAATATTTCCAAAATGTTACTGCTGTAAGCTGTACCTAACCCCTTAAACCCATTTTTTTTTTTTTTTTTTTTTTTTACAATTAGCAGAAGTGGATGAAATTTTGAACTCTATAATACTGGTATATTTATGTACGATTGGCAACATTGGCGAATTCTTCGCCATCTATTCAAATAAACAATAACTAAAGAACTCAAACTTACACCAACAAATTATCGATCACTATCGATTAGTAGGGTCAGGTATCTTTGAACATCAGTGCACACTGACGTTCAAAGATATCCGACCTACGATTTTCATGATCGTGTAAACGAACTTTTCAACTACGGAATAAGTCAAAACCAAAGATATAAAAAATTAACAAACTTTGAAAGGGTTCTGCTAGTTCTCAATAGGTGGCACCATTATTGAGGCCATTGAAAATTGTCAGATTAAGCACAAATTATTCTCATAATTGACAATATCAGCTGTTTCCAGCTAAACTCAGTGTTGCTTTACAATCAGTAGAGTGAAATAAAAAATTGAATTCTATAATGCGGGTATATTTATCTACGATTGGTATTATCTCCGCCATCTATTCATAAAAATAATAACTAAAGAAGCCACACCAACAAATTATCGATCACTATCGATTAGTAGGAGTATATCTTTGTACCTACGTAACTCTGAAGGACACCAGAAATTGTCGATTGTCTTCTTAGGCTAGACTCACCCGAATGCCCGTGCCTGGAAGCTGCCGGTTCACAGACAGCATTGTCCTCCGCACACCGTCTGCGTGGATGCAGCCTTGCTGAGAGCAATCTGTTTCATTGTGCAGACACTTGGAGCAACCCCTGCGACAAAAACATTCGACTTCATTGTTTATTCAACAACACTGTTGACACTTTCTTTGTTCACTACAAAGAGAGGGCAATTGCTCATCTATAAAATATTTCCAGCTTCAAATAGCCTATGTCTGACTAGTGTATTATGTAGCTAGTCGGCGATGTATGCAATGGAGGAGGAAAGGAACTGGTCACCCTACCGCATTATCTCCTGGCCTAATTGCCTCTTAAGGGGTGCCTTCTTTGTGTCGCTTGTGAGGTTCAGACCTGTCTTCGGACAGATGACTAAACAACAACAATTAGCCTACTAAGAAAGAAAAGATTTAAACGCCTTGTACAACTGAAGCAGGAAGATATTTTAAAGCTAAGGGTCCATACCATTCTCAAACTAGTATTATGGTAATGTTATGAAGAGATCAGAACACATTTAATCCTTCTTCTAAACAATACAGCCCTCTTCTTGTCTTTTTTTCCTTCCTTATATTCTCATTTCTTCTTTATCGTTCGTCCTTTCTTTCATTCCGTTATCCATTTCTTTTCGATTCGCCTTTAATAAATATTTCATTCTGTTTTTCCTTAATTCTTCAGTCTTCTTAATTAAACTTTAACTTTCTGTCTTGCTATTTCTCTATATTCCTCTCCTTCGTTATTTATTTATTTATTTATTCCCTTCTCCATTTTTTCGTGATTTTCTTTTCTTACACTTTCCTTTGCTATTTTCCAGTTCTAGTATGTCTCGTTGCTTCAGTCCGTCTTTATTTTATTTTTCTCCACTCCGTCTTTCATCCTTTTTTATATTATTTCGTCTTTCACTACTCATCTTTAGACTTACTTCAGTTTACTTCAATCCACCTTCATTTTCATCGCCTCCATCTCTCTTTTCTTCCACCAATTCACTTTCTTTCTTTTCCCTCAAGGTTCCAATTTTTTCAGTTGTTTATTTAACGACGCTGCATCAACTACTAGGTCATATCATGTAATTTATAATAGCGAGACGGTATTTGACGAGATAAGGCAGATGATTCGCCATAAATTACCTGTTATTGTCTTACGGTTGGTGAAAATATAAACAAAGTAGGTAAATAGCCCAAGCGAGAGTCGAACCCATGCCCGAGAACAACTCCGGACCAGCAGGCAAACGCGACTACCACCTCAGCTACGCCGGCGATTCGCCGGTGATTCTCAAGCTTTCATTTCGACACTATATTTACTTTTTTCTAGTCAATCTTTCTCTTTTTCCTCTATCTTTCTTTTTATCCCCGTCTTCATGTTCTTTTACTTGATTATTTAACGACGCTGTATCAATTACTCGGACTTCATGTTCCTTTCCTTTCTTCCACTGCAGTTTTCTTTTATTTCCTGCTCGCCTGCTTTCTTTTCTTCGTTACCATATTCTCTTTTCCTGGACTACATACTCCTTTCCTCGCCCCTCGATTTCACCTTTCTTTTTCTTTTTACTACATCTTTCTTTTTTTGACTCCAACTTTATTTTTATACACTCTCACCTCTATTTTTCTAATCCTTTCTTTTTTTCTCTATTCACCTTTATTCTTTACTATCCTTCTTGCTTTTAGGAATTCGGCATTTTTCTAAGGCTTCACAGTTGTTAAATCCATCTCTTCACAGATCTGCCCTTATTTCTTCTTCTTTTAGATTCGTAAGTTAAAGTGGACTTCGTTATTCTTGTATCTTGCTTTCTCTGAACATACCGAATCCAGTCATTGCGATATTCTGGCATTTTATCATTTAAACAAAATACGTTTAATACATTCATTTTCTCATTTCTTATCTGATCTCTTTCCGTACCGTAATCCAATTATTGTACATAGAAAATAATTCTTCTGTAATCTCTATTTAACACCATCCATGATTCACTAGCATATGTTAATATTGGTGTGACCATTGTCTTGTAAAATTTTAATCGGGTATTTTTTCTTGCTCCATTTTATTTCTATGATTCGTGCCACATATCGTTTAATATTTACTTAATTTCTTATTCGTATCGTTATATTTTTCAAAACTAATATCATAGCCTAAGTATTGGAAGTGGAGAAGTTGTTCTGCTCGTAAAATATTCTTTAATAAGATAAATGTTTATCTTACTTGGTATTTCCTTTTCAATGTCGTAATCTAGTATTACTAGTGGCTTGTGCAGCAAACGCTGCAGACCAAGTTCATTAGAAGTTTAAATAAAGATTTTTCAGATTTATTTTCCAGGCAGAATACCAGATATTTTGAAAGTTGTTTGCTTCCATAATAATGAAACATACTCCACGAAATATATAACATTGAAATCAACGTAATAACTCAATTAAATTTAACCTTGTCAAATGTATCTTTTTAAAAAAACTTCCCTCAGAATGGATTTTATGCCAAATGCTTTTCTTGGACATATCCATCTTAATTTCTTTGAGTTTCAATGCGGAAACGCAAGTAGGCCTATCAATATAAAGATAATCAGCGGTTTTTTCATGTGGGAGTAAAGTAGTAGCTGTTTCAGGTCATTGCAGATTGTTGGCAAGAATATGACATTTTGGAGTGTATTAGATACCAGTAAATGCTGGACATCATTTTGGCCGCGTTAAAACGTTAGCATAATAATATCAATGATGTATTTATGGCCATAAGCGCGTAATGAGTACTCGCTGAAGATCAGAGATGTACGTTTTGTATGTATTTTCCCACGTATTTTCAACAACAGGCTGTTGTGGGGAATCCATTGTTGAGATGCTGAAAATGAGGCGGATGCCGTAGCAGAGTCGTAGAATCGTATAATATAAATCGTAAATAAAATCATTTATCGAAAATCATTAGCTGTTTCAGTATTTTATTTGTTGCTGGTTGTGGGAAATTAACTCGTCATGTCGGCAAGAAATGAAATGTCCTGCTTTTTTCGTACAGTAAAATGATGTACTTGGTAGCGTTTACGAATCTGATCGATTAAACCAAAGGAATATAAATTTGATATAGTTTAAAGACGCAGAATAGGAAGCATGACTCAATTAATTAATAATGCCTCTGCCTAGGATAATTAGTGAATCACACATACGTATCTACACTGCACCGCCATTAATATCTGAAAAGTCTCGCAACACTTGATTTAAAACTTAAGTATTTCAGTTTTAACAATATTTGTCATACGTAAGATTTGTAGCTTTTAGTAACATATGTATGCACAGCCGTTACTCAGAAAATTATAGAAATGAAGATTTAATATAAGTTATTCTCTACGTTTACTTACATAACCCCAAAAGGTTCTTTTTCATATTATCAATAACACTATCAATGTGTATCAGTGACAATACGCCATACAATTACCTGTAATATTTAATTTTTAATGGAAATAATTTGAACAAACCTTTTGGAACAACTGGATAATACGCACGGCAGACCAATATCAGTCGACTCTACATTAATAGTCACCGGGCCGTACCGACGTATCAAACAAAATATAATCGAAATGGTGGTAGTCAAATTCGCGACTATATTCTTAAATAATTCACTCCATTAGTCAAGTTCAAGGTTTTATGTAGTACAACGGCGGTTTTTTGAATGCATTAAAAGAAAATGAAGATGTAATAAGATAATAAACTAGGTTATCACAAGGAAATTAACAGGATAAAGGTGTGTTTCACGGAATACAATTAAAATGACGGAAAGTAAATTTCGGTTAATGTTCGCCAAAGCGTAAGTACGTAATTATGACGGCGTTGCTGTTTTATTTCTGGCCTATAGAAAAATACTTAGCCTTTTACGAAAAAAAAAAATTTAAGGACCATGAAATTATTCACCGCTTTCATTATGTATTTTTTTCAAAGCTAATCTAACTAACCTAACCGCCTAACCTAACCTAACCTATCCTATCCTAACCTAACCTATCCTAACCTAACCTATCCTAACCCAACCTAATTTATTCTAAACTAACCTAACCCAACCTAACCTATCCTAACCTAACCTAACCTAACCTATCCTAATCTTAACCTATCCTATCCTAACCTATCCTATCTAACCTAATCTATCCTAACCTATCCTAACCCAACCTAACCTATCCTAACCTAACCCAACCTAACCTATCCTATCCTATCCTTAACCTATCCTAACCTAACCTTACCCAAAACCAAACTTAACCTAACCCAACCTAACCTAACCTTCTCCCATTCCTCGACCTCATATCACTTATCACATGCGGCTCGCGACAGGATATTGCCTGTCTGCGCATGCGCGGACTTGGCTAATAAAAACCTAAACTAACCAAACCTAACCTTCGTATATCCAAGGTCTTAACCGGAACAAGAAGGGATCTCAATCATTTAATCTTCAATGTCACGCGAAAATAATTTCAAGGATCACGCTTCCACTGCATGAAGGTCCGCGCATGCGCTACAGCAAAACTGTTTCTGTCGCGAGCCTCTCATCTAAGCCACTCGTCATAATTTACCCGCAATATTTATCAGTGCAAATACACCTTGTACCTAACATAACATTTAATAAAAAAACAAATATAGCAAAACTGTTTTGTCTCGAAACTCTCATCTAAGTCATGTAATAAGTTTCAAACAATTATAAAATACGATAATTTGGTCCAGGGAGCATCCGTTTTTGATGCAAAGATAATTCGTTTGGCTTGTTTCTTAAATGAAATTACGAAATGGCGTTCCTGTGCTTAAGTCACGTAATCTACTTGCAATATATTTGCGCAAATATACCTTGTAGCTAACAGTGGTGCTATCTCTCAGTAATGTTCAGAACGAAGGAGGCACAGAAAGAAAATAAACAAATTTCTCTCTCTAATGACGCCACACACCAACATCGTGTTCTTATGTTGGCGAGATTGTGTATTTAGTAAAATTTGGCGCTAAACGTAACGGCACGGTTCAATGATACCGTGGGAATTCTCCAGTATAGCGAACCTTTTTATAGTTTTTAATAACCTCTACACATTACACAGCTGTACTAAGAAAATTACACAACAGAGAATCAGATCTGTAAATTTTATTCATGATAATAATATAACCTTCGTAATAAGTTTTGAAGTTTTTAGTAACCAATATAGAGACAAATGAAGATTGACCTATTGGCATTATGTCAGAGCACGGCCGACTTGATGTGCTCGCTTCGCAAGCGAAGGGAACATCAAGTCGGCCGTGGTCAGAGAATCTGTTGGCGACGACGACCTTCTTCATTTGTGGTATTATTATTGTTCCGCCTTCATGTAGCCTTGACAATTCTTCTTTTCCAGAATATTATAGTCAATTCATCTTGCACAGCAACTCAAATATAAGTTACTGCTGTACTATTTTACATTAAAATATGTTTTGGAGTCCTGTGTTTGTGGTACATTTCAGCATTATAATTTCCAAGATTTGAAATATATTAATTTGTTTTCATTTTCCTTGGCAGTATGGTAAAGGTTTTCGAAACTATTTTGATATATTCAGGTATAGTTGATATTTCAAGATCATCATGCATTTGAACTTGAGTTGTGTAAAAATCATATCCACCGATAATTCATAATGCCTTATTTTGAACAACTTGCAAGTGATGCATAGTAGTTCGGGGAGCAAACCCCCACGCAGGAGCTGCATATGTCATGAATCTGTTGGCAATTTATCTGAAAGCTATTAGTTCTCAAAACTGACAACAGATGGATTTTGGAAAATAGGAAAATTATATAGGAAAATTAACATTTCATTGAAAACTACTATTTTTCTGAAAAACTTTGGATGCCAAGCTTGAAAATGAGGGGTCACTCATTAAAATTCGTTCAGCCGTTTTCCCGTAATTTTTATTACCAGTTCAAATTATATATATACATACATAGTGTTCTGCCAAATGGCAGGTCTTTCACTGAAAACCCAGCATTCTCCACACCACTCTCCGCTCTGCATAGACAGGAAGTTTTTAGAGCACAGAGAGTTCATTTATCAATTGCAACTATCACCATTTTAATTGGCCAAAGCTTTATTTTTTATTTCATTACTACCAGACTCTCCCTATTACAACAATGATTTAATTAATACATTTCTCCGACCTATTGTATCAACAACATTGCGGGGAGTGAAAGCAAGCTGGTCTACAAGAATGATTCTATTTGTGTGGCACTAATAGCTTGTACACAAAAAGAGTGATGTAATCTACTCTCGTAACTCATTACATTACGTAATGGAGGCATACACTGTTTATCCTCCAGGTCACGTCCAACTGTACACCACCTAGGCCTATCTTCAAGAAATTAACGTTATACAAACAACTTCTTCTGTATTTGTTATACTCTTTCAGTTCATGTAACTGGCCAGATATGAATGACTCACTTATAACGTTTAGTAGCAACGCCGGAATCTTCCTAATGGAGTTGTAGGTTTTTCATGAAAATGGTCTCTTCGCAAAGATCTTACGCACATAAAAAAAAAACCGGCATATCGTGAAAAAATACATTACACTTTCTGTTACGATTCTTCATTAAGTAACTAAGAGTTTAGAAGAACTTCTAAAATAATAATAATAATAATAATAATAATAATAATAATAATAATAATAATAATAATAATAATAATAATAATAATAATAAATTGATCACGATTATTATTACCTTTGATTGAAGTTTTGACTGATATGTACAGTCTTAGAAAAAAGTTCCGTCTCACAGATACTTCGTTAGTCCCAGAAAGGAGGCAGTGAGCATATAAATAATCAGAGGAAGTGCGACCTGGTTCACAAGAGAAGGACTAGTTGAGGTAATAAAATTAGTTTTGTTTTGTTGTATGTCTGATCATGCGCACTGCCTCTTTACTGGGACTTGTAAAGATATGTCCTATAAATCTTTTTTCAAAGACTGTAAAGCTATTATCAGGCAGTATATCTCACTTGACGATATGTGTCAGAGGAAAAACAATTGTTCGTATGCTTCAGAAGTCTGATTAATGTAATATCTAGCTCTGTAGCCAGGAGGAAAAAGGTCTTAAGTCAATTTTTTGTGAAAATGAGATTTTTATATATTCTGAAAGCGGAAATTATTCTCTACAATCTGGTAAAACGGTTAAAGTCAAATAAGACCCCTGACTGGATTTATAAAGCGTTACCAAATGTCCTAAGTACTTTCTGAATCCAGCACACACAGAATAAAGGACTTAAGAATATTTAATACTTTATTCCTTACAGACCATCACATGTTTACTTTCAATGCTTCCCTATTAAAAAGGTCTAACTTATATTTTAGCCATTTTATCATATACTCATGTCCTTTCCTTTTAAAACTTAAGCACCAGGGTAAACAGTCCTATAATTGTTTAAGATCCATTTTGCATTCCTAATAATTTACATTTCTCATTTATTTTGACATTAAGAAGGTCTTATGTTTAAATAGTCCCTTCTACTCAGTTTGGGTTCTAGTCTTAAAAGGGCTTAAGTATGGCTATTTTTGGAAATAATCAAGAAAATTGTCAAATGAGCAACATTACCTATTTTAGAAGAAATATAAACAAATAATATCCAGGAAAAACCTCTTAATTAAAAAAACTCTATAATTGACAACAATTTCAATCTTTTTACTGCTCTCCTGAAAAGTACAAAATTTTTACTTAAGACCTTTTTCCTCTCGGCCACAGAGCTAATCGGCGATGTGTTCAATGGAGGGGAAAAGAAACTGCCACCATGCCCATTATCTCCTGGCTTAGTTGCCTCATAAGTGGCGCCATGTTGATGCCACTTGTGAGGTTCAGACCTGTCTTCGGACAGTTGACCGAACAACAATGATTATTATTACTATTACTATTATCATTATCATTATCATTATCATTATCATTATCATTATCATTATCATTATCATTATCATCATTATTATTATTATTATTATTATGCATGTCTGTTCACAAATATAAGATATCACAGTACACTAACTTACCTTCCAACGGTAAGAGAAGGTTCCAAAACAAAGTTGAAGTAACATTCTTTGGCCTTCCCTCCGTCCAAGCAAGGTCTTGAGCAATTTCTGGATTTCTCTGTAGAACAAACGAAATGAACTGTAGAGAAGCTTCAATGCGAAGTTTCAGATTTAAAGAAAATTACAACGTTTGCTTAGATAAGTCAACATGAAATATGCTGAGATGCTGGAACAATATTCATTGTCTAGTTCGGTCATCCAGTCATCCATTAATTCGTGTACTCACTCATGAATACTTAGTTCACAACTCTTGCAATGATATACAATTATACAGTATGTTGACAGGAAGTGGAAGATTCAAACATCTGTACTAATCTGCACATTCCCTCTAACATTTCCCGTTCGTTCAGTCATTTATCCAATCATCCTCTCATTCATCTAACCATTCCATTTCTCATCCAATCAATTCACATTTCATGTAATCAATCCCTCATCCATTCAATCACTCCGTCTCTCATCCAATCTATGCATGACTCATCCAAACCATCCATATCTCATGCAATCTATTCCTTAATCATCCAGTCATTACCTCACTCACCCAGTCTTTACATCACTCACCGAACCACTCATTCAATCAATACCCCATTCATTCAATCATCCCATCATTCACTCAATCATCCAGCCATTCATCATCCCGTCATTCATCAAATCATTCTCTCATTCATCCAATCAATCCAACATTCAACAAATCATTCCGTCAGCCGTCCGATTATCCTGTCAGCCATCAGATCATCCCGTCAGCCAACCAATTATCCCGTCAGTCATCCAATCATTTTTTCATTCATCCAATCAATCAACCATTCATCAAATCATCCCGTCAGTCATCCAATCATCCCGTCAGTCATCCAATCATCTCGTCATTCACCCAAACATCCAGCCATTCATCATCCCGTCATTAATCAAATCATCCGTCAGCCATCCCATCATTCCGTCAGCCTTCCGATCGTCCCGTCAGCCGTCCGATTATCCCATCAGCCATCAGACCATCCCGTCAACCAACCAATTATCCCATCAGTCATCCAATCAATCTCTCATTCTTCCAATCATCCCGTCATTCACCCAAACATCCGCCATTCATCATCCCGTCATTAATCAAATCATCCGTCAGCCATCCCATCATTCCGTCAGCTGTCCTATCGTCCCGTCAGCGTTCCGATTATTCCATCAGCCATCAGACCATCCCGTCAACCAACCAATTATCCCGTCAGACATTCAATCATTCTCTCATTCATCCAACCAATCCAACATTCAACAAATCATCCCATCAGTCATCCAATCATTTTTCATTCATCCAATTAATCCACCATTCATCCAATCATCCCGTCACTCATCCAATCATCCCGTCAGGCATCCAATTATTCAATCATTCATCAAATAATTTTCTCATTCATCCAATTATTCCTTCATTCATCCAATCATTCTCCCACTCATGAATTCATTATTTTAATCTTTCCAATATTTATTAAATTATTCATCCATTCGTTCATTTTTACATGTGTCACAATGTCACAATTACAACCAATTGTTTGGTAACAATCCTCTCTTTTAGTGTATAAATGCACACAATTGAAAGAGAATTAGTATCTTGTTTCGTAGAGACATATCGTCTTAACCAACCTAGTCTCTCTGGTTGCACTACGGCGCCACGGTGAAGTTTGATGGCGGATGACGGCCGTATGGAGACGGGCGGCCAATTGAGCATCAGAAACGTGCCGGCTAGAAGGAGCAGCGCCGTCACGTTGGGCAGCACCAGCAGCAGAGGCCCTCCTGGCTTCCAGCAACCCAAACTCATTTCTGCAGGAAGACAAACTACAGCTTAACTGAAAATTGGGAAGAAATTGGACCTCATTAGGGAGAAAGATAACATTTAATTTTCTCTGCTACTGTTGTAAAGTTAGAAGTGATTGATCGCAGTAAATTTCGTCAGTAAACTATTATTCGGTTCTCACGGATAGGAACGAAATCGCCAAAAATCTTTCAACTCACAGGCACAGACTCTGCTTTGTGGATCGAACTTACGTCTTAGGTATTAATGAGATGCAGTATGTTAATCCTATGCTACAATGTTCAATTTGAAGTGGTTTATCTTCAAAGAGGGTTCTTTTTTTCGGAAGTCAGTACGTCTTAAATAACGAAACGGGTTCAAATACGTTATCTTATTTCCTAGATGACCAAAACGTGAATGGTGACATACTGGATTTATTTACAACTCATTTCTGACGTCGACTCAACCCCCACCGCCGCTGGTCTTGCAGTGTGTCTGTACCTGCTCTACTTATTAGCTGGTATAAGTGGCAGATTATAATGTCGCTTTCCAAACTCTCCGCCTCTAAAAGAAAAAACTTATGAAAAGTGAAGCGACAATTTTTTTAATTTTTAATGGGGAAAATATAGGCAGTATCTAACTTGCTCAAAAGCGTTATTTGAAACATTAAGTAATTGAAACTTATGCTAAGTATGATAAATTACAAGTTGTGTTGTTACAATTAGGCCTATTATTATTATTTATGGCTTTTAGGGAACCCAGAGGCATTGCCGCCCTCACATAAGTCCGCCATCGGTCCCTATCCTGAGCAAGATTAATCCAGTTTCTACCATCACATTCCACCTCCCTCAAATCCATTTTAATATTATCCTCCCATCTACGTCTCGGCCTCCCAAAAGGTCTTTTTCCCTCCGGCCTCCCAACTAACACTCTATATGCATTTCCGGATTCGCCCATACGTGCTACATGCCCTGCCTATTTCAAATGTCTGGATTTAATATTTCTAATTATGTCAGGTGAAGAATAAAATGCATGTAGTTCTGCATTGTGTAATTTTCTCCATTCTCCTGTAACTTCATCAATCTTAGCCCCAAATATTTTCCTAAGCACCTTATTCTCAAGTACCCTTAACCCCTGTTCCTCTCTCAAAGTGAGAGTCCAAGTTACACAACCATACAGATGAACCGCTAATACCTGTAATATTGTTTTATAAATTTTAACTTTCAGCTTTTTTGAGAGCGAAGTGGATGATAAAAGCTTCTCAACGGAATAATAACAGGCATTTCCCATATTTATTATGCATTTAATTTCCTCTCGAGTAATTTATTATTATTATTATTAATATTATTATTATTATTATTATTTTATTATTATTATTATTATTATTATTATTATCATATCATTAATTCACGAGAAGTTATTTATTTTTATATGGGTATAGTACTATACTGGTTGTTCATTTCAAAGTGTGTCATGACGTCACTGTTGATGAGTCAGCGATTTGAAGCGAGTTTCAGCTTTTGTGTCAGAGAAGTTGCCTATTAATCAAGGCGTTCAATCTGAACTTGAGAACGTGTACGGTATAACTTGAACGTCGTAGCAACAGATGGCGGTCTGTACGGTCTATGTGCTACCATACACCTCTTTCGAACTCTGTTTTGCACGGGCAAGTCGTACATCGGTTGCGTACGGCAACATTCCACAATACAAATCAGATGCTCCGTGTCCATGTTGACCGTCCAAGTTAATGTCAACAAATACGTAAGTAATCGTCTTAACCCTCTCCACATATCCCGACAGTAAGAAAAACTCACCTCAGTACATGTTTCCAAACAGTTCACATTCCTGCCACTACCGGCGTTACCGTACGTATCGGTAAGTACTCTTCTGAATGAACGCCGTACTTACTAGGCAACTTCTCTTGCACATAAGTAATATACCTCTGCGGAAGTGTAGGAAGATTGAATTCTCTAGGCTCATCGGCTAGCCACATGACGGCATACAGCGAGCCATGACACACTTTGAACTGAACACTCAGTAGTACCATTTCTGTGTGCGGTATTTTTTAGCATTTAAACCAGAGTTAATGTTAGGCTGCAAAGCTGCCAGAAAGATATTGTCGAAGTGTATGGTACAATTCACGCATTCACAAACTTATTCTCTTGATGAAACACTTAAAATGCGCAATTACACTATTTTCCATGCTTATGTGGGGAGGTACACATTCGCCTGCAAAAATTTAGTGAAATTCATTTTTTTATATATATCTCAGCTACTATAAAAGCTAAATGAACAAAACTTTTCATGCTTAATATACACTTTCGAATATTGAATATTCAATATAAAAACTCTATTCAGAATATTGAAATAGCTAATAATTACCTGTAAAAATGATATCAAATTTGCATATATGATATTTTGATTAAGGGTTCCAACAAACTTTGGATATGGGCCTATAAGACGACGAGACTCCAGAAAGCGTTCTCGATAAATTTGAAATACTGCCCTCGAAGTTCAGATGTTATGCGCTGTAATTTTCAAATCCTACAATTTCGAACTGGTTTCATTAGAATATTGTGGTTTTAAATCGTAACTTCCGTTGCCGGAACAATAATTAATTATTCGATCTCTCCCACAAGAAGAGTTCTTTCCCTGTAATCTCGACTGCAGATGTTTTTACTGCAGAATAGCTCAAGATTGCAGGAGTTTTATTGCACTTAAACATTGCTTCGTGTTGGCTCAACTCTCTTTGCAATTAAGTCCTCTTGCGAAGCGTGTAACCGCAGCCCTGTTATTACACGCTATATGCAGCACTCTCATCTACAAAGCTTTTCTTGCATCATCACGACATATTCATGCAGAATCTTTCACCACTAAAATGAAAACACAGCATTTCAATAGATTTACGTCTGTTTCGGGTGGATTGGTTCGTGACCTCAAAACTTGAGTTTATTTATTTGATCATTTGTTTCTAGGAGCTAACAAATCCTTTTGCCCATACACACAAATGCAATATAACAATTAAGCTATTTGGAAATGGAAATGTAGGCCTATAGTTTAGAAAACATTATCGATTAACAGGGATTATCCAATGATAAACCTATCCGCTGAATTCGTTAAGCAAGAGACAGAGTAAATGTGTAAGCAGGAAGTAGGGACTGCTGACATTATTCTGGAGTGTGAGGCTCTAGACCAGAGATCGGCAAACAAAGAAATGCAACTCGCAAACATAACAGCGCCCGAAGGCAAACAAATGCAACGCGAAAATATCAGTGGCCTCCATAATCACCTGACCTATGATTTTTTCCCTTTGGAAACGACTAAAGGACAATGTTTACTTTCCCCCTTTGGCCAATAACCAACGTCGCATTAAATGCTGTGTAGGCGATAGATGATGTCACACTACGAAAAGTGTGTGAGAAATTGGAATATCGCCTAGATGTGTGCCGTGTTCACATATCGAGAACTTGTAAAGTACGGTAGTCTATCAAACACAGTGTATTCAGATTAACTGTCTACTGACACTTATTGTGTGGCTATAGAATTAGTAATTAGAGAGATAAAGTATTGTGAAGTCGAAGCAACCATTTTAGGACACGGAGTACATCTAACAACCTGTTACCAAGCTAATACGAACCGGTAATGAATATTCAGTTCGTCTACATAAATAACAAACACAAATCTCCATAGAAACTTTCCCTCTGTGGTAAATTGCGTGAGGACCTTGGAATTATGTATTGGCAGCCAGTGATCTGAGGGCAAGTCTTGCTGTGAAAATAAATGCAAAGATCTAATATCCTTTCACTATCGTTTGTTACGCATAGTGCGGTAATACAGGAAGTCATATTCTGTTAGTCGACGCCTGCGTAGTTTACGACCAGCGTTCATTTACACATTTCATTTGCATCTTTCTCATTTTCTATTACTATATCGGTTATGTGGTCTGACACATTTCATACAATATTTACAGCTCTTGACATAACAGCATCAATCACAAATGCCAAGGAGGTCCAATTTGTATTGTTTTATTTTAAAACTATTTTAGTTATGTAAATATTGATTGGGTTCATTTTATGTGCAGTTTGAAGTGTTAAAATATCTTCTAAATCAGTATTCTTACATCGATGGCCCATTTCATATTTGTATAGAAACAGATTTATTGTAACTATTTTTTTGTCGATTCCTATGTAGGCATCCAGGGAAGTGAAATTTTAAGACGTATTAGAAGTTGTGTAATAGATAAAACGAATAAAAATACACAATAAATTACAAATACTTCTTTCAGGAAAGAAAGAATGCAGGGTCCAATATAAAATTACTAACATTCAATGATCAATTAAAGACTACGAAAACAAATTACTTCTTCCCCTCTGGAGAAGGGTGATTGTTATTGTGGTAGTAGGGGTTACTATGGTGGTGACTGTGATGTTACTAATCGTAATCGTGATCATGGTGGTTATTTAAGAACGCTGTATCAACTACCAAGTTTTTCAGTGACAATTGAATTAGTGATGGAGATGGTAATGGCGAGATGAGACCGAGTATTCGACATGTAATTACTTGACATTCGTCTTACAGTTGGAGAAAACCTCAGAAAAACCCCAACCAAATAACAGTAGCTATAAGCGGCAATCCAATACACTCCCAAGCGAAGCTCTGGATCAGCAGAAAAACGCGCTACCACCTGAGTGACGCCGGTGGCGGTGACGTGATAGTTTTTAATTGGTTATTTTACGACTTTTTATCAACTGCAAGGTTATCTAGCGTCCGAGTGAAATGAGGGTCGTAATGCCAGTTTACTCTTAATAGGTTGAGAGAAAACCCCGGAAAAACCTCAACCTTTTAACTTGTCCCAACCAGGATTTGAATTCCGACCCGCTCATATTCACGGTCAGACATACTAACCGTTATTTCACAGCAGTGGACTAGTGGTAGTAAGCTGTAATGATGATGGTGATACTTCTGATATAGTTGCAGTAATAGTGGTTTCAATTACTGTGATAATGATAATAATAGTTGCCATCTAATAATAATTGTGATAGTGGTGACATATGGATTTAATGGTGGTAGTTGTGGTATTCATGGGTCCGACATTGTTGTGGTTCTGATGAAGATGGTAATTGAAGGAAGACCTGAATTAACAATTATTCCAAGTCCAAAATTTACCGATATATATTTCTAAGTTATAGACATCAGCTCAAAGAATTTGAGTGACCACAAGGGTCCTGAATACAATAAACATGTACAATATAATGTGATGTGATACATTAAAGAAAAAAGAAAGTTAATTGTTGAAGGCAAATACAAGTGGATTAATTGAAATAAAGATGATGTAATATTTGAAGAGAATCCTTGATAAGAATAGACATTACATAATCGAAAGGAATCTGAAGTTCCCTAAGATAATTCCATGTGAATTTTTTAATTATTGAACTTCTACTGCCAAACACCAAACCAATGACAGACCATTGCTTAAGAGGGACGTTGTACTTTTGAGAAAGATAGGGCAGACAAGGTTCACATATAGACTTCTTCTCAATATCAACTTCGGTGGCCTGATTTAGGTTTCTTTCGAAACGGATAGTAGGGTCAAGAACAAGAGCCCATTTTAAGCGTCCGTTAATAACAATAATGTCTGCCCGTCTAAAAGAACCATCTGATCATACACAATGTACTTCCTCATGAATCTCCCAATTTAAAGTTTTTAACGATGTCGCCAAAGCATGTCGTACACGATGATGTCTAGCATTGATCAGCAGCTCGCCTTTAGGGCATTGTCCAAGCACGTGTCCATAAGGTGTGTTTTGCATAGGTAATCATCCTCTAAAAAAGAATATCCCAAGTTCGAGTCTAAACCTGTATTTCTTAAATCATACAAATATTTATTGCAAAACTTATATTGCAAGCATATATAGTTTTTTGCTCTCCTGAAAAATTACCTTCAGTTAACTTAGAATGTTTGTAAATTCAGGTCTTCAATAAATTGAAGGGCTTAGTGGAAGAAGGGGGTATCCCTCAAAAGTATGTTTTTGAGATATTTAGCATTTTGTTAGATTCTCTGTAACTTAAGGAAAATAATAAGAATCACAAAGTCTTTTGGGTAATGTGTTAGGTAGGTATTGAACTAACTTTCTGCAAACGTAGAGTATAATATCTTGATTATTATTGTTATTGTAGGAAAATTTCACTTATGAACAACAAAGAAAGAAACAAATTTTGAAAGGTATTAATCAAAAGACACTTAAATAAGATTCATTTGTTTGTCTGTTGAGTCAACTGTCCGAAGACAGGTCTGAAACTCATAAGTGATACCAACAAGGCACCACTTATGAGGCAACTAGACCAGGAGGTAATGGGTTATGATCATTGTTTTCTACTTCACATCCATTATCTGATTTCAAATTTAAATAAAAGTTGTGATGAATTGGAGGTATGAACTTTAATATGGACAATATGTCAGGACGCTAAGCAGCTTTGATGGGCATTCCATCGGGGTGCTTTGGTTTCATAACTGTGCTTGCTATACAGGATGTTAAAAATATCCAATATTTTAGGAGGTGCTAGTATGCATCAAAACAAGAAAATAATGTCTAATAAACATCAGTCCTATAACACATACTTTCTGAACACTTCTTCATAAGAGGTGCCTAATCTAATGTCCACTCATCGCAATGCATTTCTCTGCCCTTTGGCGTAAGGAATCACGCACTCTTTGAAATTGACCTGATTCCTTTATGTGTCCCCATAACAAAAGTCTAGGAGATTTAGGTTTGGGGAACGAGCAGGCCAAGGTGTGGGGCTTCCCCGACCATTGCAGTGGTCTTGAAATGTCAACGTCAGGTGTTCACACACATTGTGGTGAAAATGTGCTGGTGCACCATCGTGTATGAACCACATCTGTAGTCCTGCTGATATGACACATTCTCCAGCAAGGCAGGCAATACGTTAATAAGAAAGTCCTAAAAGTCTCTGTGGTAGCACATATGGCCCTATTAATCTTTCACCAAGAATGCCTGCCCATACGTTGATTGAGAATGGGTGCTGATGCCTCGTTTCTTCAACTGCATGGGAATTTTCATCAGCCCACACATGCTGATTATGAAAATTCACAACACCATCTCTGCTGAACCCCGCTCATATCCGCAACCACACTTTTGTTTTCAGTATTCCTTGCGACGTATTATTATTCCATGCCAAAGGTGTCAACTACAGTATGATTTTCTGGTAGCCTGCTGTATTGTAGGGCAGAGAAATGCATTGCCATGAATGGACGTCACATTCAGCACCTCTTGTGAACAAGTGTGTGTTGTAGGACCCATGTTTATTAGACATTATTTTGATGCATACTATCACCTCCTAAAATAGTGGATACTTTTTAACACTCTGTATTTGGTGGCTTTTCTTTGCCTGTATGTTAGTGAACACTTCAGCAGACATTACTTTATCTGTGCGTGTAATATATTCTTGTCCACTGTTTCGTGCCTTCTGTCTGCTGTTGTCTTTCCATTTTATGGATTTCTTTTCCTCTTTTTGCTATTATTTGTCTTATTTTCACCATTTCGTCACTTACAAAAACATTAGTACGGTCAACATCCGCCATGTTCCTTGGAAATTTATTGTATCAAAGCAGTATTCTCCCATTGGTCAGTTAGGTAAACAGCTGGCCAATCAGAACCAAGGTTTCAAGGAACTGTGGGATACCTCTTATTCCATTCAGAATTTTGATACAACTTACAAAGCCCTTTCATATGTTCATATTTACTTTAAAATGGGACTATCCCTTACTTAAATAGCACATTAAACTAACAGTAGATGGACTCAGCTTTCATAATATGGACTTAGTTCATTTTTTTCAAAATGTGGGATACCCCCTTATTCCACTAACCCCTTCAATTGTTTTCATTCTTGTGATCCAACGATATTCGAAAACTTTTATGCTTGTGATCCCGAGGAGAAGACGTTGTTGTGACATAATAATAATATTATTATTTTTTTCGTTACATTGTCTCGAACGCCCGTATACGTCACCAAAATATCGAGTAAAGTCAGGAACTTATCTCTTACTGTATACGTCATCTTTAATGTGTGGAAACGCATGGTACGGTAATAGAAAGTCATTTAAGATCAAATAAAAATTAAAGTAGATATATTAAAATGTAGCTGTCAGTATGCGTTAAGTACAACAAATTTGGAAGATACAGCATACATTATTCTCCGCTTGAATAAGAACCAACATTTTGAAATAAAATGTAAATAAATTATTTTAATATTTGTGTGAAGTCACCTTCTAAAACTTTGATTGTACATCAGTTTCATTTTCAATCTTATGATTTATCAATTTCGATTACATTAACACGTGATATTTCACATGTTAAGTATCAATATAATGTTTGTGTTAACGTTTCCGCCTGGTATGGCATCTTTGGACACAATTTACATAACCATAAGTTAACGTAGATAAACGAAAGTAATTATATTATAGATCGAATTATTATGATAAATAGATATTGTCACAATTGTATCCGAAGATGCCACACGAGGAAAAACGTTAAACAAATATTATATTGATACTTAACATGGTAAAATATCGCGTCTTAATGTAATCTAAATTGATAAGTCATAAGATTGAAAATAAATGTTATATACACTATCTACCAAAACGTAATTGGGCACTATTTTTTCCCCTTTAGATCTCGTGGTACCACCTCTTGTTGCCGCATCTCCCGATACCTCAATCGCCAGTCCAACTCGTCCCAAAGGTGCTCAATGGGATTGAGATCAGGACTCTGTGCAGGCCAGTCCAACCGGTGAACATTATTGTCTGCATATCACTGCATAGTAGCCGCCGAAACATGGGGCCAACTTCCATTGTCCAACTGAGTGCCATGTTGCAAGAGGAATGGTGACGCATTCCAGTGGATATCCTACACAAACTAGTGGAGAGCATGCCTAACAGGGTGGCTGCTGTTATAGCAACAAGAGGTGGTACCACGAGGTTCTAAAGGGGCAAAAACAGTGCCCAATTACTGTTTGGTAGATAGTGTATAATATATATCACTACTAGACTTATCTGAAACAGGAAACATGAATTATAAAAATTTCTGAAACTTTGCTATTAATCCCATAAATTGCCATATCAAGGAAACAAAAGATGGTAAGGAAAAGTGAAGGAAAAAAACTAAAACAAGAAAAAAATAAAATTTGAAGGTAATACGAACGAAGGAAGATTAAGCAAATTAGAGAATAAAGAAAAGGAGCAGTATAAGATGATGAAGAAAGAAGAAGAAGAAAAGAAGAAGAAAACGTGAAGAAAAAAAAAAGAAACAGGAACGGCATGAAATACACTTTCTTCCGCCTCAGTTTTGCTTGTATAAGACAGTCAACTATCACACACCGTTCACATTACGATAGAGGAATCATTTCAAACCCGAGAAATTTCCGCTGTCTTGCGGGCATGCATAGCAATAAGGATCTTAAGTCGCTCCTACAGTAGTGTGGGTCATGTCATAACGTAATAAAAATGTAACAGATGAAAGTAATAAGTTCAAACGCTTACTCTCACAATTATAACCGAACATTAGTTAGTTATGACAGTAGCTGACATAACTAAAACACACATCAGCTTTCTCCGTGTTGGGCAGTTGTAGGAAAAGACTGCACCAGTTCTTAACATGGCCTCATATTGAAGAAAGCACCAGAATAAGGAGTCATTCAACCTGGAGGCATTTGGAAGCAATAATATTATGATCACAAATCATCACGACCATAAATATCACTATCGTAGTTTGACGCTAACAACTGCAAACCAGAGAAATTCACTTATGCCGTTTTTGCTCTAAGAGATTTCCGAAGTTTATAAGCAGAACTAGGAATTTCGTACCGATTTTGTTATTCAGGGTGCGAGCAGCTAGGAAATGGGCATACAAAATGGGCGACCTACGCGGCCAACGGCCGTCTTGGAGTGCATCATAATATGTTAAGAACCCTTACTGCATGCAACAAGGTCACATCGGCAGTATGGAAGACGTTTGAGTAAAAACATATTGTTCTACTGCAAATGTGAGCGAAATTCATTCCCTGTACAAACACAGTAAGTTTCCTAGCACTATATGTAGACTTATATGTGTGTGTCTGTCTGTCTACGCGTCTGCGTGTGTATGTATGTATGTATGTATGTATGTATGTATGTATGTATGTATGTATGTATGTATGTATGTATGTATGTATGTATGTATGTATGTATGCATTCATGCATGCGCAGTATGTTATAACTGGAACTTAGAAATTATAGGTGGCCCAAATGGCATTTCTCCGTCTGTAGAAAATACAGGTGGCCCAAATGTCATTTCTGGGTCTGTACATAGACATGCCATTACCAACTCACATGCAGATACAGAAAACGTGTTCTTTTTTTGTGAAATTATCGAAGTCTATTTTTTGCAGCATTACAATATTTCCTAGTGTAATCAAAACGAGGAAAAAAAAAAAAAACAAACTCTCGTTAGAAACTTATCCCACTCAGTACGATTCAGTACGCTGCAATAACAATAGACTACAGTAGACCTACTATCATTGAAGCTAGCCTTACGTCACATGTTTAATTTGATGCTTGGTTTATTTTTTCCGGTAACGCCTTCACTGACGTCTGTAGCTCAGAAAAACTGTTCCACGTATGATGGCTGA
Organism: Periplaneta americana; assembly: GCA_025594305.2. NCBI lineage: Eukaryota > Metazoa > Arthropoda > Insecta > Blattodea > Blattidae > Periplaneta > Periplaneta americana. The sequence continues at coordinate 70,113,479 of JAJSOF020000031.1, forward strand.
TGCGTGACTTTCTCACGTCTGCAAGATCTGGTCCAGCGATGAGCATCAATTTGTAACGCAGCAAACCACAGAAGTCTGTGTCAGGAAGCCAGTGTTATTTGACACCATTTCCTTCAGTGCCAGGACAACGCTGTCACCTTTTTCTGACGAAAATGTATCTACGTGTCTGGAAAGATCAAAAAAAGATTTTCCCTTCTCTTTGTTTCTCTTCTTCTGCCTCTTTCTTCTGTTTATCTCATTTACCTTGTCCTTATTTGTGAATATATTATTTTAATTTAGGCTTTAACCTCATAATAGTTCACAGAATTCTCCCTTCCAACTGGCACTGGCCACATACAGTACTGGAAGTTAGAAGAGCTGGAGTAAAATAATGTTTTGACAAACCCCTTGTTCTCTTTATCTTCCTCTTGTTCCCCTTTGTTCACCCTGTCTTCCCATTGTTCTCTTTACCCTGTTTGTCCTCCACTTCCTCTTGCCCTCTCCTATTCCCTTTGTCCTCCTCGTCTTTCTCTTGTCCTTCCTGTCTTCTTAAAAATTATGTTCTATTTAAAGACGCTTGGAACTGCCGAGGTTATATCAGCGTCGCGGTGTGTCGAAATTTTGTCCCGCAGGAATTCCTTTACAGGCCAGTAAATCTACTGACATGAGCCTGTCGCATTTAAGCACACTTAAATGCCATTGATCTGGTCTGGATCAAACCCGCAACCTCGGGCACAGAAAGCCAGCACTCTATCGATTGCGCCACCCAGGTCAACCCTTTGTCTTCCCCCTGTTCTCCTTGTTTTTCTTTTTTCTCCTCGTCTTCCCCTTCTCCTCCTTCCCATTCCCTTACTTTCCTTGTCTTCGTCGTGTTCTCTTTACATTCTCCTTGCATTCACTTTGTTCTCCTTGCTCTCCTTTTGTTCTTGTATTCACCTTCTTCTCCGTGTCTTCCTGTTATCCTATATTCTTCTTCTTGTTCTTGTAATCTCGTTTTATTTTTCTCACCACCCACACACGTAGTTCTATGTAAAAGTATGCAGTATGGTAAAACCACAGTCTAGTATATACAGTCACGAAGCTCAATACGTAGTAAATATGCATTCATAGATAGTTGCTAACCACTAGGATCGCTACTATCGCCTCATTACAGACAATGCGAAATATTACTGGCACAGTCTATTGTTCCTAGTACCCTCAAAACTCAACTTTGACTGCATATACTAGACTGTGGTAAAACTATACATCTTTCGATTTCTTCCCCCCCCCCATAAATTTCGAACGAGAATGAGGTCAATTCTGTCCCTATGCTGTGTTTTTGTATGTGTATGTATGTATTTATGCACACTACAAATGGGTATATACCCGGTGGCAGTGGTAACTAATTACACTCAATAATGACAATTAATAATAAACACAAATAATAAAAATAAAATTAATAATAACTTAATAGTAGTAGTAGTAGTAATAATAATAATAATAATAATAATAATAATAATAATAATAATAATAATAATAATAACAGGGAGCATCTTAAATTAAATGAAGCACGATCACTTAAAATAACATTTAAAGTAAATCTAATTTGCATCTTAACCGTAAGTTCGAACTAAAACCCACGAGTATGGTATGTTCATAGGCTACCTGCACAAGTAATTTAAAGTGCGATAGCAGATAATTCTAAATAGAAATATGCATGATTCGAAATAGAAGAGACAATGAATATGCTATAGATGTTAACACATACCGGTACTGTATTAGATGTAAGTACATCCACTTTGGTGTAATTAATTTTTTCCTACAAAAACGTAATTTTTCAATAAGTTGGCTGAATAACGACAATAATAATAATAATAATAATAATAATAATAATAATAATAATAATAATAATAACAATAATAATGGTCGTATTGTCTATGGGAAGCGCAGTAGAATAGCATTTAAGACGTCGAGTCGCAAGCCGGAAGGTTGTGGGTTCGACTAATGAATGTAATGACCAATGAGTATTAGTGTCATTTAGTTTGGGGTAAAAAGCTCGTATGACTGATATCCTTCCTGCTACTAATTTTGATTGTATAAAAGTGTAAAAGTCTTAATTCTTTGTGTCTGTATGTTTTGTAATAGGAATAGGCCTAACTTAGTTTTTTTATTATTATTATTATTATTATTATTATTATTATTATTATTATTATTATTATTATTATTAAATAATCGAGGCAATTATTAAGGTCGCATTTCTCAACAGTTCAGTCGCTTTTTATGTTTCGAATAATAGTTAATAATTTGTATTAATGAATAGTATTCATGACACACACATAATGTAAGTATGTAGTTTTCATATATATTTTGATGTACCGAAGTACATATGATATTTCCATGCAGATATTCTGCGTCATCATGTGATGAAAGAGTGATGGAACGGAGAAAAATTCTCTCCGGCACCGGGATTTGAACCCGGGTTTTCAGCTCTACGTGCTGATGCTTTATCCACTAAGCCACGCCGGATACAACCCCGACGCCGGTTAGAATCGTCTCAGATTAAGCTCCATCTCTTGGGTTCCCTCTAGTGGCCGCCCTCTGCACTACGTCATAGATGTCTATGAACGCAGGACCGAAGTCCATACATGTGTTGAGGTGCACTCGAATGAGTGACTGGTTGGTCGGGATCCGACGGTATAGGCGCCGTTTTAAATCACAAAGTGATTTATTACGCATATCATATATATATTTTTTTTATGTACCGAAGTACATATGATATTTCCATGTATGGACTTCGGTCCTGCGTTCATAGACATCTATGACGTAGTGCAGAGGGCGGCCACTAGAGGGAACCCAAGAGATGGAGCTTAATCTGAGACGATTCTAACCGGCGTCGGGGTTGTATCCGGCGTGGCTTAGTGGATAAAGCATCAGCACGTAGAGCTGAAAACCCGGGTTCAAATCCCGGCGCCGGAGAGAATTTTTCTCCGTTCCATCACTCTTTCATCACATGTAGTTTTCAGTTTAGGACATCTGGTCAATATATACGGCTGACCACTAGGATCCAGAATACAAAAGCACAATGTCATTTGTGGAGAGAATACAGTCTCTACGAACTAAGTGGTCTACGCTTATGGGAACTAGCAACATCTATGTGCCAAGTACGTAGAATCGGGGCGAATAACGAAAAGTTAAGGGATCTACCATTGCAAATATATAAATAAATTCCCTGCGATCATATTAAAAATTCTGTCGTTTTTCCAAGCGTTACACGTATTTTTATCAGGGCTACATCGGAGTTCTGCAATGAATAAATATTATCGTATTCTCAAGATATGAAGAAAAACAGGAGGACAAGCCAAAGCGCAGCCTAGATAACTGGAAAGGTAAAAGGATTCTAAAGGCTGTAAGGGAGTTCGGGGAGGCCCATAGGGGGATGTGTAGAACGAAACTACCTTAGGGCATGCTCATCATTCCATTCCGAATTGCACAATTGGTCCACCCCATTCCCAACCTGTGACCCTCCTCTTAAGGGGTACCAGTATAGTAGTGTGTTGTATTATAGTGGAGATTTATTTATGGTATAAGATACCTGGGGGTATTAAAGAGCAGCATTTTGCAAGGCCCACTACCTAGTTTTGCCATTAGTTATACACTTTTGCAAAAGAGAGCAAAAGTTCTTAAGAACTATTTCTTCTTGCATTCGAGTGAGGTAAAAATTTAAGTTGATATTCAATCGTTTTACTGTGCGTTATTAATATAATATTAAATGCAGGTTATTGTGTAAACATTAAGAAGTTTTGGGGCTACCGTGAAACTTTCGCTAATGAGCATATGAGTACTCCATAAATTAAAATTGGCGCGAAGTAACAGAGCAGGAAATAAGGCCCATGAAATAAATACATGGAAACGCCCACAAGTTCATAGAAGTCCCTGAACTATAAAGTTCAAACTCTGAAGCACAATCTTTTTTGCAAGAAATGAAACAAACGAAAGACTGACAATTCCTAATGCAGAAAGAGCATTGGATGAACCATCAGCTTCAGGATTTGTAAACATCCAGGGGACGCGGATGTGTCTGCGAAGAGAATTGTTGTAGACATACATGTGTGTGTTTCTTGTGAATTTTTGGGTGCATGATGAATGTGTAGGTCTCATTGAGGAAAAAACTGAAGACTTTGTATGCCCAAATTGTGTTCAATATTGATATTCTTTATTGTGGGCCTTATTTGTCACAGCAGGATATAAGGCCCAGTAACATGATGTTAATTTTCATTCCTCACAGCATTTATGCATCTGTTTTAATATTTATTTGAAGTAAAATGTTATAGGATAACTATAAAAGTATGCTATTCCATTATTTAAAAATTACTAAACGTCTCCATTTCAAAGAAAGAACGTTTGTGCGAGATCGTGCGTATTTGCTTGGTTTCCGCACAAAACCAATCCGCGGAAAGTCTAAAATTCCACATTCAGTATTCCCAACTTAACACACATAACAATTTCCCGCTTCTTACCGCTTAAGTGACATATTGATTTTACTGCTTTAGGCTTTTAACATATTATTTTTAGAGACGTTCAATATAGTAATAATTATAAATTGGAAACTTACCACTGCAATTTCACCTAAATTGCACTGTTAATTATTGTTTTTAAATATTTGCAAAAATTAAGTAAACTCTACAACTCCACTAAAGTTATTGCATTCGTGATGCAAGTAACATTAAGGAAGCCGTGAAAAAATCAACAAGATTCCAGACTCATCATAGACAGGGGGGAAAAAAAAGACAGACGTATATCACGGCCTGCTGGAGTATAGTAAACACAGAAAACATTTGAAATTAACAATGTTGAAGATAGATATTTTTGTTTTGCAAATTTTCCGTCATTGAACAGAAACCAAGATGGAGATTTCATTGCAACTAATTAGAAATTCCTCTTTCAGGTATGAAATAATCTGCGCACAAAATAATGTACGATACACGAGCGGTATGTTTTCTTTCAATTCTCGGAAATTAATAAAGCTCAACTACGTTTCGCTTTTTCAAACTTTTCCTCGAACATGAAAACTTCAACATACCGCTCTTGTAACGCATATTACTATTTATCACAGTCTAGTATATACAGTCACGAAGCTCAATACGTAGTAAATATGCATCCATAGATAGTTGCTAACCACTAGGATCGCTAATATCGCCTCATTACAGACAATGCGAAATAGTACCGGCACAGTCTATTGTTCCTAGCACCCTCACAATTCAAGCTTCGTGACGTATATACTAGACTGTGGTTTTATTCCTTAGGTGTGCCTTGTTACCCCCGGTTACCTTAGTAGTTGTATTGGTATATACATATAGTAGTAGCAGCAGGATAGTAGTAGTAGTAGTAATGTTTCTAGTTCTATAAAGCACGCGCAAGTACGGTGGAACACAAACGTGCTCCTTTAAACAGCGAAGATCAATATCGCCCGGGAGTTATCAATCACGCGCATTGTTTCGGTCGCAATCCGGTCACGCTCTTTGCTCCAGATACGAGCCCATGCTATGTTCATTATGAACCACCACATCAACACCAAGTAAAGCTCTTAACCTACATATTCTCTGCCCAAGTCCAGAACTAAATAAACACGAAACTCACATAACTGCGGACTTCGAGTGCTCCAATAAATACAAAGGAAACTTCTTAAGTATTTTTTATCCAACGTTCTTATTTCACTGCAATAGACCATTCAGATAGAGGAGAAGGTGGAAATATGGGCTAGGAGTGGTAATATGCGCTACCTCGTTTTTTACTACTGGGTGTTCAGTTCAAAGTGTGTCATGGCTCGCTGTACGCCGTCATGTGGCTAGCCGATAAGCCTAGAGCAGCCGCGGCGAAAATGCGACTCACGAGCACATTGTGGCTCCAGTGCTTTTCTCTCGCTTCCTACCTACAACCCCTACCCTCTCACTCACTGGAGTCAAACTCCGTTCTATTTGTATTTGTCTCGGACCTGCGAGTGGCGTATCGTCGCAATATCTCTCTCGAAACCATGTCCCTCTATAAAAAACGAAAGTTTTCAAGTAGGATGGGAGGATGCATTCTTTTGCTTACAATATGATGAAAATATTAAATGTATGATTTGTTCACAAATATTACTAGGAAAACGGTTGTATAACATAAAACGGCATTATAAGTTACTACATGTTACTGATGAAACATTAAAAGGTTAAGTGTTATTATTATTATTATTATTATTATTATTATTATTATTATTATTATTATTATTATCATCATCATCATCATCATCATCATCATCTCTGTACGTCGATTCTTTTACAGCAGATGTACGAATAATGCGGTTAGATTTTCAATTTAAACTCACAGATTTACAATGTGACGTTAAATGAAAGCTAGATGTAAGGACTTGACAAATATTGAACTTTTCAAATCTTTGGAAAAAAATAAATATTTGAAGTTTCGTTCTTTCGCTTGCTCTGTTGAAGGCATGTTCGCTGTAACTTACGTTTGTGAAAAATTGTAATGAAAATAGTAAAAATCAAATTTAGATCACGACTGACAGACAAATACCTTCGTGATCAACTACGATTGGCAGTAAGTGACATAATTCCTGATTTTGAAACTTTGTCGCAGAGACATTCTGAAGACAGTTAATTTTAGGTTGTGATAATGTGCCCTATGTTTTCTTGTTTATTTCTTTCTTCGTTACACGTCCTAAACATTAACTTCCCCTTCGGTTGTCCGCCTCCCTCCATAGGTGCTATGCACGTTGCAGCTTACACAGTGGCTCGGCGCACCATGGCCTTTTCGCCACGGCTGGCCTAAAGAATTCAATCTTCCTACACTTCCGCAGAGGTGTATAACCTATGTGTCAGGGAAGTTGCCTAGCAAGTACGGCGTTCATTCTGAAGAGTACTTACCGATATGTACGGTAACGCTGGTAGCGGCAGGAATGTGAACTGTTTGGAAATACGTACTGTCGGGATATGGGGAGAGGGTTAAGACGATTACTTACGTATTTGTTGACATTAACTTCGACGGTCAACATGGACACGGAGCATTTGATTTGTGTTGTGGAATGTTACCGTACGCAACCGATGATAACAAATGCCCTGCGTACGACTTGCCGGCGCAAAACACAGTTCGAAAGAGGTTATGGTAGCACACAGACCGTACAGACCGCCATCTGTTGCTACGACGTTCAAGTTATACCGTATACGTTCTCAAGTTCAGATTGAAGAACGCCTTAAATAATAGGCAACTTCTCTAACATATAAGCTGAAACTCGCTTCAAATCGGTGACCCAACAACAGTGACGTCATGACACACTTTGAAATGAACACTCTGTATATATGGTGTTGTTACCTAGCGAAAAAGCTCTAAAAGTACATCTCGTGTCCATCAGTCTGCGTGCACAAAGAGACAAACCAGTTGTCTTTGTGGTGTTGATGTGGTGTGTTCTTTGTGTTTTTCATCATTTTAAAAGTTTTTGCAGGTATATAGTTTCAATTTTATTGAAAGAAATATATTCCGTGTTTAGAAATCACGCTTGATGCGTTGCACTGATTAAGAATAGCTCTTCACATAGCATAAAAGTAATATTTATTTAGGACAACAATTGCCATACATAATCTTAGAAACCTTCATGAGTCGATGCTGCTAATATGTGCTACCGCAATGTGTCAAATATGGGATAGGTAGCCCATAATACCAGCACGTTAACACGTCCTGCATTTTCACTATCGTGATTTACGTTATTTGTTACAGAATATTGCCATTGATGTGACACAGGTCTCCTACTTAGGTTTCTTGTTTTTCCGATTTTATTTTCAAATTTTTGTGATAGCCCAAATTTAGACCCTACTACCTATAGAGGATCAGTTCGTCTCATTTTCAAAAAGTAATTATATGCAAATATCTATTGCAACTATTGATCTTTAAGAATGGAAAAATGGTATATGAATAATCACTCTGTATGTCAATAAAGATTTACAAGCAATATGACACACCATTTTCCATTATTATGAGCAAAACAAAATGGTAGCCCATATTTCCACCTTATCCTCTATTATCAAATGTCACTATAGTCTAAAATTGTTATAATGGTACAATGGAACGAGAAAGGTAAGAACAGCTAAGCAGGAAGCTATTGAAAATTCAAGTCAATTTTGATGTAGCTTGAAATATGTTAAAATAAGGTTTAATTATTTGAACAAATTTATAAATATACTCTGTTAAAATTTTATCATAAAAATCGTAATAAGTTTATATTACAGGCACATAATGATGACACAAGACGAAATAATAATTCAACATTAGTAGAACCTAAATGTTTCACATCTGCTGGTCTAAAGCATAGCATTAATTTTGGCCCTCGGTTGTATAATTCTTTAGCTAAATTACACCCAGAACTTCTAACATGTAACCCACTAACATATAACAAGAAAATTAGAAACGTGTTAATGTCTTCAATTTGATTAATTAAATTTATAGCCTATGTGTATGAATTAATCAGCCTATATTATATTTCTATTCTATAATTTTGAAATTTATTTATTTATTTTTATTATATAAATTGTCCTACTTTATTCACGTACGATATTATTCTTCTCTATGTTAATATTATATTATATAAATTCATTGCCGCTGTTATTTTAATTTTTATTTCCTATTTTATTTTATTTCATTTTCTATATTCCTCTTATATTAATATAGGCCTATTATATTATATAATTTCACTGTAGATGTAATTTTAATTTTAGTTCCTATTTTATTTTACTTTGTATATTCTCTTATAAGCCTATTAATAATATATCTGAACAGCTACCGAACACGAGCGCTGCTCATTCTGTCCTCAAATTTTGTTAATTTTACTGTATCTCCTTTTTTATATTCATTATATTATTTTATTTCTATTTCTATAGTTGTAATTATATTCTGTATATTTAGATTTATATTTAAATTTAAATTTAAAATTATGAATTAAAACATAACTTCGTTAAGAAATCAGTTCTCGTTATACACAGCTGACAGATCTCTACAAACGTTTGATTGAGATTTTTGGAAAACGCATTATCTCTAAAAAAGTGTATGGCCTCCACACTCCCCATATCTAACTCAATAGACTTTTATCTCTGGAGAGCAGTAAAAGTTCAGTATAACAAAATTTCCCATGTACACTCTTGACGAATGGCGTATATATGTAGTATTTCACAACAAGAACTGGTGATAAGACGATGACGACGTAATTGTCTAGGTGTACGTATTTATGACGTTTACTGCGTACAGCAGATTCTGCTCCAGAGTTTGCGATTTTAGAAGTTGATGGCAAGTGTGATGGAGGTATCCACCCATGTCGAACCTCATATTAGCGATTTTCTTTGCTCCACGGGACTAAGGTTATTCTATCAGGGCGCTTTCCATCCGTGCGACTAATCGCAGTGGGTTATAAAGTAACAGGATAACAGAAGATGTTAATGCTCTCTTGATTATGTCGTTAATTGTTGAATGTCTAAAAAAAAAAACTCCATCTCATCCAGACGTCCAGATTTCTCGGATGTATCATTCAACTTATTCAAAGCCTCCGGCAAATAGTAGATTTCAACCTCATCGCCGAATGAAGGAAAAATAGATGTGATTATAACGAAAACTCCATATGCAGAAGGACAAGAATGCTCCGGCGCCGGGGAGATTCCGGGTAAGTTTTCTGATACCGAGACTCTCGCCATTGAGCTAGATGTAGATGGATGATAATATCCTAAAATGTGTTTTTTTCCTTTTGTGGGACTCCAAGTTGGGCATGTACATCAGTGATGTCAAAGCAAGCGCATTTTTTCTGACCTTGACGTCGTGCGCAGGCAGCAAGCGCTAAGTATGGAAAGAGGAATGGTTGTGTATATGAATAAGCAACCCGTTGGATTAAGAAAACAGTGGTGCACACACTTCAAACGGAACGTGAAATTTTATGTCGTTATTTTTTATGGCTTCTTTCTGTTTAATATTAAAAATGAAGTAAAGATTTCTTAATATTGCACTTATGTTTTTCTTAATAACATAATAGACAGTTAAGAAGGAATATTCTCTTAAATTCCAAAGTACTATAATATTATACTGTATTAAGTGATGAAAACACATCATTGGGGATAAAGACAGTGATAGCAAAGAAAGAGATTGAGTATGACATAGTTAGGAATTTATATTGATAGTATCTTTAGCCTTACAAAATTAATCAATAAACTAATCAAAACAATATTCAGTACAAAGAAACTACTAGGTACTATATCTGTTTTAAAATTTCACTTTTCTATACGAAAAGTTGAGAAAATTTTCTTTCGAATAAAAAAAAATCAAACTTTGAAAAATTAGCATTAAAATTAAAACTTACATTCTTATAATGCACTTATATCAGGCAAATATAAAAATTAACATGGATACAGTTTTCTTCCCTTTATCTATTGAATCAGTGCTGGCCATCCCTGAATATATCTCGACCAAGCGGCATATACCACCTCTTTCGTCTGTCTTTCCTTTCCGTTTGTAAAGCCTCAGCTCTCTGGGCTTAATGATTTGCTCCTGTGGGCATTTGACATGCCTGATGTACGCTGAATTTTTTAGATTAAGTCAACTCTCATTAAAAAGGGTAAAAAGTGCAACAGACGATAAAATAGTCACTGTTGCTCGGAGAATCTACGTAAAGATTATTATTTTTTGGTCCTACAGAATACATCTATTATGGTAACAATTAATGTTAGAGGAGAAAAATGCCCAACTTGTCGTCAGAACCATCCTGGCTATTCTGAAGATTGGCAAGAACAACATTAAGATCTCCATCTAAAGTTCCATCATCCAAATAAAAGAGGTTAAGTACACTGTTCAGATCTGTTATGACTGGATGTGGTCCGTACCGCAAGACTGAAGAACATTGGACCAACGGGATCTCCTTGTTGACAGACAGTTTGAGATGACATTTCAGAACCGAAAAACAAATGTGACGAATGTTTATACGACTGACATATGAAAGCAAAAAGTTGAGGAAGCTTATTTTTGATAGCATGCAATATAATATCTCGCTCAATACGATGAAAAGCATTTTTGAAGTCGATTTCAAGTATAATATTATTACCAAAGCTCGGAACTTGGGGACTTGTGTCTTTGCACGTGACTAAGCGACCGGACTTCAATGTCAGTCAAACTCCCGCTTCCAGCACATGCTATTCAAATCTGCTACAAAAATGGTTTCTGGCTGCGACAACATTGATAATATTATGGTAGGTTGAAACGCGTAAATGCCATGAGGAATATATCAAATTTCCTGTTCTGCTGTGTACATTTTATTATAGTGTATGACTATATACATTCGAAGATTTTTCGGTAGCAGACTTAAAATACTGAATGTTTTCACTGTTACTGTTTTCTGTTCGATTTTGAGCTGATGTCGTATCTGAGAAAGATAAGCTAAATTGTTCTCGAAAATAGTTTTCTTTACCTAAAGTTCCGTTTCGATCCATGGCTATAAAAGACAATTTGAGGACTGCAATTCCTTTCAATGAATTTAATTTCCAGCCTCTATTTTTGATGTGTCACAACTTACAAAATATAAACTCTCCATTCGAAAAAAATAATGTATCTCCTCCGAATTCTTGAAATTCTGTATCTTAAATTTAAAACAAAATGTATTTTCAAACTTCTATAAACCCATTCAAATAACACGTATTTTCTATTTCCTCCAACAGACCGTTTACCTTTAATTCTCTGAATGTCATTGAGGACATAACAGTTTCTTCGTCCGTCTTCCTGTCATTACAATGGCCACTTTCTTAGTACACACGACTGTCCCTGAGCACTTGCAGCGTGATTTTTGTACGTTGTACCTGTATTTCATGCACACGACACACGTCCCCAATAAGCTTTGATTATTACTGTTCGCACGTATGTTCAGAAATGTACGCACCGAATGAATAATAGCTTCACAATCTTGTGCAGTGCCGAATCAAATTGATGTTGACGAAAATATTCACCAATTTCCTCTTTTACACTGATGCACACTAATTTAGCTACTAATCTTCGAAAGGTGTTGCCAATGGCTAAGGATGCACCCCACCATCCTTTTGTCAATCGCCAATAATGAAGCTCCATGTAAATGGGCAAATTTATGGATTTAATTTCCTACTCAACATGAAACTGCAGAGGTTAGTTAAAGATTTAAGTAATCTCTTTCCAGAATCTCCAGCTAACACAGACACAAGATCTTTATAAAATCTCTAAGTCCCAGAAGCAGAATAGTGTGGGAAGCTTTTTAGTATGACTTGACAGTGTCTATAATTAATTATACTTATTACGTATTTACTTATTTCATTTAATTATGAACTCAAAATTTATTAATTATAAATTTAATTAATTATAAATTTATTTACTTAATTATATATTTATTTGCTTATATTTATTTCTTATTTACTTATTATTACAACCTATCTAACTAATTATTTATTTATTTTAAACTAAACAATTCATAATTGACGTCAAATATCTTAATAGCCTAAATGCAATTAATTCTTAACGAAATTACATACAGTACATGTACATTGTAACCATTTCTAATACTGTCATTTAAATTTTCGAAATTATTTAAATTTATTTATTTATTTATTTTTTATTTATTTCTTATTTATTTATGTGCTACCTTAGGATTTATTTATTTAAATTTATTTATTTATTTATTTATTTATTTATTTATTTATTTATTTATTTATTTATTTATTTATGTGTAGCTAAGGCCATCAGGCCTTCTCTTCCACACCACCAGAAATACAAATACAATAACAGAACTAAAAAGAAAAATCACACTATAAACAAAGTAAAACAGCACAAAAATATACACAGGTTGCAGTCATACAAACTTTAGATAAGTGATTAATATCGTAATTAATATATCCTAACTAATTAACTAACATAAACAAGAAACTTGCAATTTTAATCTAGAGTAAAAAAATCAGATCAACACTTCTAGCAATACCTAAAAACCATTAAATAAGATAAAATTGTCCAATTTAATTTTGAATTGTGATAAAGTCCGGCAGTCCCCGACGTCATTAGGTAACGAATTCCAGAGAAGAGATATTTCTACAGTGCAGGAGGATGAGTATAAAGACGTTCTGTGATGAGGGATAGAAAGAAGTGCTTGATGCCGGTTTCGAAGAATTTTAAGAAATTGAAAGCGCGATAGCAGATAATTCGAAGTAGAAATATGCATGATTCTAAATAGAAGAGACAGTGAATGTGTCATAAATGTTAACACATATAAGATATAAGTACATCCATTCTGAAGTAATTAACTTTTTTCCTACAAAAACGTAATTTTTCAATAAGTTTTCATAACATAAAAATTGTTATACGTATACGTCGTATAGTCCTCAGTTGGAAGGATAGGGAGTTTGGGTTGAAAGTAAAAACTTCATTTTTCAGAGGCATTTGCTCCCTTTATAAAGATCATGGGGCTTCGAATTATGATTTATTTAACAACGCTCCCAACTGCCGAAATTATATCAACGTCGCCGGTATGTCAGAATTTTGTCCCGCAGGAGTTCGTTCACATGCCACTAAATCTACTGACATGAGACTGTCGCATTTAAGTACACTTAAGTACAATATATAATATATACGTAAAATTTCAAATACGACCATTTTATTCTTGAGATTCTGAAATAAGCCTTTTCAAGGTGGTGGAAAATTCTCTATTGTACATAGTGATGGAAGTATTCGAATAAAAAAAATATGAACTATTCGATTCTTGTAAGTTCTCGCGATATATCTCGAATCGTGAACAAGTATTCGAATACTTTGCTCAGATAGTAGATGCTGCGAGAATTGAAGAATGAAAACAGACAGAAACAGTATAGAGAAGAAAGTTCTCGAGAACACTAATTGTTCATCAATCGTATACATTCAGGTAACCTCGCCTACAAACATGTGTAGTTACGTGCAATAAAGACTTGCTCCAGATCGTCTCTCTCCGTCTCACCTCTCCTTTTTCTTTCTCTCTACTCATTATGATACGCAGGAATACAATATCGACAGTAGGCTAAATCTGAAGTTGCAGATAGCTACAGCATGTGATTAGAATAATAAAAAATATAAACTCCTGTGCTTCCACAATACACTGCTGTCACTGCTATCGTTAACGCAGTCATGCTGGATGTTGGATAAGAGAACCGAGAAGCGAGAACCTACCGGTGAATATTCAAGCAGTTATTCGAATGATAAAAGCATTCGAGAACTTTTATTCGAATAAATAATTTGATTCTTAATATTATTCGAGAACAGATTATTCGATTCTGTCCATCACTCATTGTATATAATAGCCTATACGTTCTGCCAGTTTGACCAAAAATTAGTCATTTCATTAACATTGATCAGCAATTAACCAAGGCCAGGTCTTCAGTTCTTGTACAGAGTATTTAAGATGGCTATGAAACTTTCGTAGAAGCAAAGGTTATGACACGAAAGCTTTCTGAATGGTTAGAAATGAGGACATACTATATTACGCGCCAATGCAACAGAACGCAGTTATTAGAAAGTACTGAAAATGACATATTATAAAAGAGAAGCAACATGATATTAAACTTGACGACAGGGCATTGACACACTTCCTTGATTGTATTCACGTAATTTAAAATAGCAGGACTGACAGGAAGAACATTAACTACAGAAAACTTGCATGGCAAGAATTGTCAGAAAAAAATGGGAAATGAACCTGTTCCTTGCAATCTTAAAAAACCCAGCATAAATGTATGTTATTTAGTATTACCAATACCTAGATTAAATACAATTTTTTGTTGAATTTTGTTCAGAATTTTAATACGAAGTTTCTTTTGGCATATCATTCAGGAACGCTAATTTTTCATCAATGTCATCACCAAAGCTCGGAATTTGGGGACTTGTGTGTCGTGCGCATGAGTAAGGTCACAGGTACAACGTATACAAAGCTCACCCTGCAAGAGCTCAGGGACAGTCGTGTGTACTAAGAAAGTGGTCACATCGAATGACAAGAAGACGAACGAAGAAACTGTGTCATGTCGAAGCAAATGACATTCAGACAATTACAGGTAAACGGTCTGTTAGAGGAATGAGAAAATACGTGTTATTAAATGGGTATTATAGAAGTTTGAAAATATATTTCTTAAATTTTAGGTACAGAATTTGTGGAGGAATTCTGAGAAGAGATTATTTTCTTCGAATGGAGAGTTTATATTTTGTAAGTTGTGCCACATATAAACTAGAGACTGAAACGGGCATTCATTGAAAGACATTGCAGTCTCTTAAATTGGTGGAAAATTTGTCCATAGCCATGGATCAAGTCGTCCATCACTATGTATGGAACCTTCCCTAGTAGTGACAGAGAAATTGAAAACTATTTTCGAGAAAAATATAGGATACTTATCTTTCTCAGATACGAGATCAGCTAGCAACTGCTGAAAACTGAACAGAAAACAGTGACAATGCAAAACATTCAGTATTTTTATGTTTGAAAATGACTTATGTGACGTGGAAATAAGTTTCTTTCGTTCCAAATCATGATTTAACTAACAGACGAAGAAGTTGTGGGTTGAAAATCTTCGAATGATTGTATTACACTGTAATAAAAATACAGAGCAGAAGTAAATTTGATATACAGAAAACTTGCATGGCAAGAATTGTCAGAAAAAATATAAATAGTATATATATGCTATAAAATCGTGTTAAAAACCCAGCATAATATTACCAATATTTTGTTACCAGGAACCACCTTTATAGCAGATTAAATACCTCTTTGTTGAATTTTGTTGACATTGAAGTCCGGTCTTTTGGCTTAGCCACGTTCAAAGGAACGTCCCCAAGTTCATCAACTTTGGTCATCATCTAGGAAGATTACCATTTTCTTCCTGCTAAAGCATACATGGATACAATTTTCGGTTACGTAAGGCACTCGATTTGAAACAGTTTGTTTACTAGGAGAAGAGACTGCAGAGTAGGATGGGAAATATAAACTGCTGTGATCTGCGTCACCTTATCGTAATCGCTAAGACGGTCAGTGGCGAATTATTAGGAGAGCGCTTGGTTAAGGTGAGAGACTCGAAAACTTCTATTCAATTTGGCAAATTAATTCGGCAGCTTTAATCATAAACCTCTTTACTATTTCTCCATCATTGAATTGATTTAAATCAGAGGCGAGAAATCGCGTAACTGCCAATAATATTCCATCACGTTGTCTATGTTTATTTTCTTGAATATTCTGGCGTTTATCAAGATTACTTAATAGATTTGCACGTTCTCGACCTAAAATAATTTCAGAAAATCATATTTTGTTTTCTACGCACATTTGATATTTTTTTTTAATAAATTTCTTTTGAAAATAATACGTACAAACAACATTTAATTCCTCGTACCTTTTAATCCAACGTGTTTAAGGTATAATGTCGTATTTAGTATACCATGCAAATGTTAAGATCATAAATTTTCTTCGGAATAGTACGAAAAATAACATTTAATTTGTCTTACCTTCTAATTCAGCATGTTCTTTATGACACAAGGAGTAATGTCGTTGTATATTAAATTTATTAATACCTAATAGAAATTTCGAGCATAACAAACATCGTATGTTCTCCTCCCATTTATCATGAAATAATCGTTTTCTAACGTGTACACATTGCTTTGATAATGTCATTATACCACCACTGATATTCCTTATGAAACTGATATAGAACCTGCCCACGCCTAGGAGTTGAAGGTGATGTCACTCAGAGCGATAAGCTCTGTGAAGGTCAGTGAGGCATTATTTCTAAAGTGAGGCACGATGCCCATCTATGTGCTGAAGGGTATCAGAGTCATATTCTCTAAACATTCCAGGTAAGTCACCTCTAAATATGGATTATACAGAATGAAAGGTGTTCAATGACAGTCCGTAAGTAGTATGAAAATAAAAGTCCTCCATAATTGTTTCTTCCTTAGCGCTTAAATTTCCCAGAAATAAGGAAATTATTCTACATGATAAATATTTATTCCATTATCTTTTAAACGTACTTACAAATAGGCCTACACATTATATAAATATCCTTACATCAGAGTTCTCAGTTCCAACAAATATTTTGTATACCTAATGTTTGTATTTCGTTTACGGTTTTGGAGTATATTAATATTTCAATTAATAACAAATCACTTTAAGTAATGGAAGTTTGGCAACGCTGTTATCAAAACGTAGACGCATGCTTCATCTTAAGGCCTCAACTTCGCAGGTTTTACGAAGCGTGCAGTAGGCAGTATGTGTTTATTTCTTTTCCTCTCACTGCATCGGAGAAGAGACGCAAGTGCTACTGAATTTATTGCGGTGGTGCTTGTTTTTCTACAGAATCGATTTTCCACTAAATACAAAGAAATAACGCAAAATGACAATGGAAAAATATGTTCTTTTTATCTTAATAATTTACTCTGTGACGTTAGTGCCAGTATACACCTATCATCTTATATAATATTACACGCCAGTTTAATAAAATTGACGAAATTTGTGTGATAGCTTAGGAATACACTGTTTATTTTCTTCTTGTTTATTATAGATGAACGACTGTATAAAACTTTAACGATTAGACAGTAGCCAACTCACAATCAGTGGATGGATCAAAATCACATTTTAAAATGAGACTACAAATTTGACGAATGTTGATGAAATGAAAACAAGATCTTTGACAACAGTTGCAGATTTTGACATTCGTCAACTTGAATTTGGTTCATGAAACTGGCCGAAAATAACATAATAGGCTACTGAACAAGATCAATAAAATTGGCGTCTACAGATAGCCTGTAAGATGAAACAAATATTTCGAGAAATTTAGTTATAATAATAATAATAATAATAATAATAATAATAATAATAATAATAATAATAATAATGAGAAAGTAATAACAATGAGATAGTGGGAGACAACAACCCACAAAAACATAGCTTGTACAGTTGTGATTTGTTACATTTCGAAATAAACTTTAACAAAGGAATCGAAATAAAACAATTAAATAAGTTATCATAAAATTAAACCGCAATGTTTTGCGAATGAAGTGATATCATTTTTGCAAACCTTATTATTTTGTAACTAAATTTCAGCTATTTCAAAACTTCCTATTAAAGAACAAACTATGATACTTGGAAAGAAGCTGAATATAACCCATCCCATTCGCTTTTAGTGCGTGACCTTCAATTGTTTGTTCTACGGTTATGTTCATCACATGCAGAATTTAAGGTATAGCAATTAGAGATGAACAAAACTAACTGCCGCTCTCGCTAGCTATGTTCGTTGCATTTGTCTTTCGAGTTTAGTCTCGTAACTCTTGTGCGCTTCGAGTCTCGGTCGTCATTCTCGAAATAGCATTTGGTCGACGTGGAAAGATTTCGTAAGTTTGAATAACATATATAATTGAAATAAATAACATTAGAGATGTTTAATTGATACAAAAATACAAAAGAAAACAGTATCACAGTTATCAAAATGTTCTGGTTCTACCATCAGACATTACCTATGGTTATATAAATAAAAAAAATCACCCTCGATGCTAAGTCAGAATAGGAGCTCGCTTTCATGTCTTGACCTCATGGGGAATAGAGAATGCGAACAAAAGACTGGATTGTTCCTCTTGAAGGCGAGACAGATTAGAACTTCAGCTGTTGAAATTTGTGATGCGAACTGACGAAGGGATAATGGTATCTACACAATTATACACTTTTATGTCTGTTTTAGGTTAGGATATATTGTATAATGTGTTTTGTTGTGCCATTTTCATTTTAATCTGTATGTTCTTTTAGAGAGTGGTTGGATCTTATCATAGGTGAGGGGGGTGAAACCTATAAAGTAGAACTCGTTTAGGTACACAGCACGTACGGTCAGAAGACCCGTGCATTCGATTTAAGAGAAAATTCTGATAATATAGTACATCTGTATGTATAATATTGCTCAATAAATCTGTCTATCTAAATAAAAAAAAGCTCCCAAATAAGTTTGAATTTCTAAAAAAACATAAAACATAGCGTTAAATAAAGAATTTTTTTTTTACTTGAGATTGTATAGTTGATCTCAAACATAGAGAAAAAATTCCTAGTCTTCTAATAAGGGCCTAGTAATTAAATAAAGATTGGGGAACGGATTACTACACTGAAAGGTAAAGATGATGTTTCAAATAGGCTACTTGTTTGTTTATACATATATTACAAAACAGATAAAAGTTCAGTCTGGTATAAACAACTGTGACGATTTAAGGCTGCTTGAAGTTCGAGAGTTTATTACTCCCGAAGATCCGAAATTTTGAAGGTTTGCTTACAAGTAGTCAGTAATAGGCAATACCGTTGTGCAGGTTTTCGCCTTTGCGAGCGCTGTAGTCTTGCTTTCTCACTCGTTGTTCATATCTAATAGCAATGTATACGAAATTCTCTGGTATCACAGACACAGAACATCATAGTGAACAGACAAACATTGCTCCTTTTGGAAACGAAACCCACGACCATAACCTGTACGAAACATCGAAGCTGCGACTCACGAGACCTGACACAATTTTAATTAGCCGTTTTGATTCATTAGTTTTGACTGGTAAAAAGCTAAATATTCAATATTCTTATAAATCAGTTCTTATAATTCGTCCAACTGCCTGGCTCTCAACTTCCGTACTCGCTGTACACTTAACTACTGTTGTCGAGGTCAGATCAGCTACAACTACGCAAATATTTATTTTTTTTTTTTAACGTTTCACCTCGAGGCAAATTCAGCTTTCAGTTATTATAAGGTCACTTTGTTTGACAAAGACAAAACTTCCGAGAACTATTTGTAGGAGCGTATACGCATGAAAGCTTGTAATAATTCTTCGGCCCTCCAGTCCGTTTGTCCATCTGAATTAAACAAGGAAGCCTATTGAACAATTACTTCGTAAACTCCATATTTAACAATTAAAATAAATTCTAGCGATAGTTCATGTAACGTTTATTTTCGACCTACATTAACAGAAAAAATTAAAAGATTTGGTGGAACGGAAATTACACTAGTCGCCATGGCAATTCTTACGTCATATCCGACACTCAACAATGCGAACGAGTCCGTTCCCATACACAAGGGTAGTCCTTGGAAGAGTTTATTATAATCCATGGGAGGATTGCAATATAGGCCTATAGAGTATTTCAAAAGTCAGTTCAAACGTTAAACCGCTATAAATAGGGAAAAGAACAAAAAAACATCACAGTGTTGGGCAAACAACGGGGTTTACAAAACATGTGGAAGATGTCCGCCGTTCTCTTGTTCAACGTACAGCATTTGACTGCGACACCATGCACAGCATTTTGCAGATAATGTCTTGGAATATTGAAATTTCTTGCGAGATGACATTTTTCAGTTGCAGTAGGGTTGTTGGATGTGTCAGGAAAACTCGTTTTTAACGTAACCCGAGAATCAAAAGTCGGTCGGATTGAGATCTGGAGATCGCGGAGGCCACATTGTTGGAAAGTGCCTACTGATAACACGATCGCCAAACATGTGCGTAATTAATTGTTTTGCAGGACTAAAAATGTGGGGTGGAGCGCCATCTTGGATGAAGATTATGTTTTCCATATCGTGATTCCTCAGACTAGAGATGATGAAGTTCTGTATCTATGACTGCATGAGCTGCACTGTAACAGGTCTTATTCCATTATTGTCCACACCTGTGGAGTAACGGAATCCGACATCTGGCTGGGAACCAGGTGGTGGCTTAGATTAGATAGAGCGTCAGCACCTTGTTGAGCTGAAAACAGGGTTTTTCAAATACGAGCAAATGCTGGAAGAGATTTTTTCACCGGCATTATCATCTTCATCTCATTCAAAAATAACCTAAGACATTATTACAAAAACAACCCTTGTCAAAATTAATATTTTTCAGGAGAACAATAAAAATAAACTTAGAACAACACATGTCAGCTGTTTCTGTCATACATTTATGTCGCAGTGCATGAGGGTATTGCACCTGATATGTGTAATTTTTGGAATCTATAAACATTTGAAATAGGAGCAAATGTGTCCTTAACTCAATTTCAGCAAAATGACTAGAGCTGTTTTTGTAATAATGTCTTCAATTTTATTACCTCAACTAGTCTTTCTCTTGTGAACCAGATCGCACCTCCTCTGATCATGCGCACTGCCTCCTTTCTGAGACTTCCAAAGTATCTGTGCGGCAAAACTTTTTTCTAAGACTGTAAGTACTATGAATAACTCGTCTAATCATATGAAAGTTTCTGCAGTTGTCTCGTATGTAAATATGATGAAAGAAGCACTTCGTGGATGATAGGTCACCAAACAATAGGCCTAAATAATACAGGATGCGTCAGAAAGAACGGATGGATTTCACACGGCAAGAAAATTGTAATGATTCATCAAATCAAAAATTTATTGTTATCAACAGAATCACCAATACATGCAGTTTATTTTATGGAATACAACATCATCCATATGATGTCCTTGGCATCGAGGCGTTTTCTGAAGTTCGCCATCACTTTCACAGTCATAGTTGGCGAGATTGCCGCGATTTCTTCACGAATCGCCGTCTTCAGTTCATTCAGTGTATGTGATCGATGTTTACAAACTTACGCCTTCAAATGGTCCCAAAGAAAGAAGTCGCAGGGCGCGAGATCTTACCGTAGTCTCGGACAATCTCAGTGCAATAGCATGTTTGCGCGCTGATCTTTGAGGTGGCCGGACAACCTAGTGTCTGTCTCCACATTTGCAGGAGTACAAGCGCTCCGTGTTCGTCCAGGTGATTTCTTCTTAAATGTTGAACCAGTGATACGAAATGAAGCCGCCCACCGCAAAATTGTATTCCGAGTTGGAATCCTAGCGTGACATTCGATGCCGAAATGAGTCCTGAGTGGCGATCACAGACTCTTCATTTTTCAAAAATGTCTCTACGATGAAAGCACGTTGTACGCCAGACCAACACCATGTTCTCAACTGAAACTGCATTCTCTGGCTGACCCAACAGTCGTGGTCCCCCTCACTCTATCCCTTCCCTCCCTGCGTATCGATAGTTTGAAATCCATCCGTTTTTTCTGACGCACCCTTTAGATTGCTTACATGTCAGTAATAAATGTAAGTAGTAAATATAAATAATAAATGTAAATTTAAATGACCATTCCACCCAAATATCTCATAACCTAACTCCCTCATAAGTGGTGCCATGTTGGTATCACTTTTGGGGTTCAGACTTGTCTTCGGACAGTTGACTAAACAACAAACAACAAATTTAAATGTAAATACTAAATGTAAATGTTGTTGCTTAGTCAACTCTCAGAAAACAGGTCTGAACCTCACAAGTGATAACAATAAGGCACCACTAATGGGGCAAGTACTTTCTCCCCTAAATGTAAATTATAAATGTAAATACTAAATGTTGGGTGGGGTCATTTTGAGCACCTGTTAACTCAGATTTGTAAATGATATGAAAATAATTTCAAAATGTAAATTAGGCCTAATAATTGTAAACACATAACAACCTCAAAAAGAAACTGTGGAATATTTCTCAACGATAAAATCGAAATAAATGTTCGCTATTACAATCTTTTCTTTTTTACTCTGAAGAGAGGCCTTCCTCATGAACCAAGAGACAGAACGAAATAACTGTAAAAGATTGAAAAGTGTAACTGTTCCCTTCCTTTCACTCGAAAGGAAGTGTCTAAAAATTAATGACCTATCCTCTTCAGTCCGGAATTTGTATAAAAAAAAAAAACTGAAAATAAATCGGTCACATAATAATTCTGGGGTTACAGATATCCCAAATCAAGTATTCACAGAAATACAATTTTGGAGCAATTTTGACTCTTGGGGCTCCAAAATTTTAAATTTTAATTTATAATTCTGGTATAGAAATGTTGCAAAAGTGATATTCATTTCTATCAAATTTAATTTTTCAAAATTTTAAAAAGTATCCAAGACATTGCAAAAAAAAATAAATAAAAATTATGTACAGTATGTTGTACAACAGGACTAAAAGGGTTAAAAAATAAATTATAATCATTAGAAATATATTTTCTTGTGATGCATTTCCTTAAGAACACACTTAAAAGCACAAAATCAATTATTTATAATCTCAGTTTATAAAAATGTAAAATGAATTTACTAACAAAGAAGTACCAATTCTATTATTATTATTATTATTATTATTATTATTATTATTATTATTATTATATTTACTATTATTAACTGAGTATCATTAATAATTTCACGAAGTATTTTTTCATTTAGGTAGTCTACTAAATCATTCTTTTATAAAATAATTGATCCATTACTAAATTAATTACTCATTTATTCATTTAATCTTCCATCTGTTAAGTCACTTCGAATTCTTTAATTTATTAACACATTATT
This sequence comes from Periplaneta americana, assembly GCA_025594305.2. Classification (NCBI taxonomy): domain Eukaryota; kingdom Metazoa; phylum Arthropoda; class Insecta; order Blattodea; family Blattidae; genus Periplaneta; species Periplaneta americana. Next base: position 70,136,830 of record JAJSOF020000031.1, read on the forward strand.
TTATAATTCAGTTTATTTTTACAACTGTTCAATTCGTTCTTTAATCTATCTACAAATTAATTTTCTGAATTTTGTTAATTATTCCCTCTACCATTTAAACCTTTTATTATTAATTGGTTCACATTACGCAACTGTCAACCAAACTCTTCTCTTGTGACCAAATAATTCTGATGCTTTGCTTTATAATAATAAGTTAAACGTCTTGTCATATTGTTTAATTTTTTATCTGAAAAACAATCCTATCCTAAAATAATTTCGTTGTTCTAATATGAAATTTCGAACGTAGGCCTATAATATACGTGATTTTTTACGCAAATAACATAACACTGGATTTAGTAATTGATAAGCAATTCCAGAAGCGCACAAAACTGGTTGCAGAGGAATTTAATATCACATATTAACACAATTTTGCATAATACTGTTTGATTATCAACAGTCGTAATCTTTTCTTAAATAAAATATACTTGAACTTTTATAACTAGTATAGTGACGTCATAATTTAGGAATATGTACGTACATACACTGTTGGGTAATTTCCTATTACCCGGTACTCATTCCATAGGTCGTTTTTGTGTTACAGTTCCTTTCTGAAAAGAAAAACGATAAAAATATTTTCTTTTGTCGGAAATGAACTACAACCCAAACTAACCTAACCTAAGAATACATTATTATAGATAACGAGTACCGGATACTAAAATACCCACTGTTGTAACTGCCGTAACATGTGATATTAAACTGAAACGAAATTAAGTTATTTTTTTTAAAATGTCTTCAATTTATAGTCCTATTTGACCTAGTCAAGAGAAATATGAGAGCAAATAAATGAAGATTTACATATAGCCGTACGATAGAACACATTCACAAAATTCTGCAGTTCGTGAAAAACACTGCAGTGAAGTTTCGCTCACCTGCAGAGGAAGAATCGCTCGATTTTCTGCGCACGTGTGGCTACAGCTCGTCTTGCAGAGCGATGACTGGTCGCCTGGGAACCTTGGACGAGACTGACTGACTCTGCAAACGCGTCTGTCGGTCGGAGAAAGCTGCAGCGCTAGTAGGGGGGCTCTACCCCCAGAACACGGCTAGTAGGTCGTCAATTTCACATGTTTTTATTAACTTCTATTCAATCTAACAGAACCGCTGTGTTTGCGCTGGGATTCGAGTATTATTGTTTTATATCCGTTTCATTTGTTTCTTATCTACACCAACGTAATGCGCCAATCGTAGTCAGCTTTTGTATCCGTTCTACGTTTTCCATTCCGAAAGAACGAACTATGACCTAGACAAGACTATTAAAAAAAGAAAACTTCTATAATAGAAATGAACTACGTTCATAGAGAAATGGTGAAATTCGTAACCAATAAAACTTTCTACAGAATTAGAGATTCTTAAACAGTAGTCGTCTACACCTGTAGAGTAACGGTTAGCGCGTCTAGCCGCAAAACCAGGTAGCCCGGGTTCGATTCCCGGTCGGTGCAAGTCACCTGGTTGAGATTTTTTTCCGGGGTTTGCCCTCAGCCCAATATGAGCAAATGCTGGGTAACTTTCGGTGTTGACCCGAACTCATTTCACCGGTATTATCATCTTCATCTCATTCAGACGCTAAATAACCTAAGCTGTTGATAAAGCATCGTAAAATAACCTACTTAAAAATAAATAAAAAATGAACAGTAGTCTACTACAGTATTTGTGATGTTAGCCATCTCTCATAGTTGGTCACATTTTTATACATACCGGTACATACATACTAGTGTTCTGCCAAATGTCAGGTCTTTCACTGCAAATCCAGCATTCTCCAATTTTTCCTATTTTCTGCCTTCCTCTTTATCTCCGCATATTCAATTCAATTCAATTCAATTTATTAAGCCATTAAACATACAGTGATAGGCTTCGTCACAATACAGAAAGAGGAAAAAAAAAACATACATTTGAAAATACACATATAATTGAAAACAGGAAAGTTTAATTACAATGAAAACACAAAACATTTTGAAACTCTAAAATTAATGAAAACACTTCACTGTTAGGGTAATAATTGTAACTAAATGTAAATAACTTTATGTATTAAAAACAATTTCGTATAAATTTATGTTAAGAACTCATCTACAGAGTAGAAAGGATTAATTAAAAGCCAATTATAAAATCTAGCTTTGAAACTATCGGTTGGTAACTTATAATATTGACTGGGAAGCTTATTATATAAATTCATCCCCATGACAGAAACATTTGTACTAGTTTTATGTAATCTACACTATGGAATATTAATTTGTTCACAATTTCTAATTTCACGATCATGTATATTGGCTATTAATGAGTAATTGTCTATATTTTGTCGAGTGTATATCATATATATATACTCGTATCTTGATGTCGTCTATCATCTGATATATTCTGCCCCGAACTTTTCTCCTGATCAACATTTCTTCCGTCTACACCTGTGGAGTAACGGTCAGCGCGTCTGGCCGCGAAACCAGGTGGGCCGGGTTCGAATCCCGGTTGGGGCAAGTTACCTGGTTGAGCTTTTTTCCGGGGTTTTCCCTCAACCCAATATGAGCAAATGCTGGGTAATTTTCGGTGCTGGACCCCGGACTCATTTCACCGGCATTAACACCGTCATATCATTCAGACGCTAAATAACCTAGCGTCGTAAAATAACCCAATAAAATAAAAATAAACATTCCTTCCAGTGCATCCTTCAGTAGGCAGTTTATTATCAGCCAGCATATTTTTATGGAACCTGAAAATTCCTATCACATTATACAGGGACATCATTTTATTTTTACTTCAATTTTTATTGCACCTGAGTTTTTGAATGTATTTCACTTCCACTCCTTCTATTAGCAAACTTCCACATACAACCAAAGCGGCAAAGTCGTCTTACAGTCAAAATAAACAGTAGAGAATGAGTGAGTATAGCATGTTTCAGAAATATGATCACATTTTTCAGTGAAGGAAGACCATTCATTCACTATTAAATCATATTTTCGCACAGGTATTGTGCGTCCGTTTAGTTACGTCGCATACCGGTATCCCCCATCCGTTTCTGCTGGCCCCTCTGTAAAGGCTAGTGGCTGAGCTATCTTAGCTCTTTTCTGAAAACATTTACTGTTAGGAATTGGACTTCTACCTAATATTATGCAACTATTTAAAATAATTTAAATAAAAGGGCATCGTTAAGTAAGGAATTGCTACGTGATTTCCCCCCTTTCTAAGACCCTCCTACATAACCACATGGACGGGCAGTAGATAGAATATCTGAGTAAATTTATCAATCCGGATCGGGCAGAAGTGAAGATTGAATTGACAGTACGTAACGTACACTGTTACAGAGTAGGTACAGAATTATTTCAACAGGCGTAGCATTATGGCTTCCCCATGTCGCCTGATTTGAGTGCTTTGCATTATTTCTTTGGGGTTACTGTGAAACAGTTGTGTTTGCTAACATCCTACAACAATAGAAGAATTAAATGATTAGATTCAAGAAACCATACATTCAATTTCATAAGATATGCTTGAAAACGTTTTTGATAATATGCACAAAAGATTTGAAGCCTGCATCGAAATGAACGACCACCATTTTCAATAATTTGTTTAAATATTCATTCTACTAAAAAGACTAAAGTGATGGGTTTTAAGGGAACAACGCCATTAAGAACAAAAATAATTATTAATAATGAAATCATAGAGCAAGTGAACTGTTTTAAAATGATATCATTGAACAAATTAACGACATAGAAACTCTAAATTCCAGCACAATTGGCACGATAAAAAGAACACTAAAGAAGAAAGTTAGGACTGACACAATTTTAAAATTTTACAAAACAATGGCGATTCCAACATTAACCTATGGATCCGAAACATGGTGTATGACAACTCAACAAATGAAGAGAATAGAAGCAGCTGAAATGAGACTGCTAAGGCCAATAGCAGGATATAGCTTATTGGACCACAAGCGAAATGAAGACATACGACAGGAACTAAATATGCCAAATATTACAGAAACTATCACAGAATATAGGAATAAATGGCATGAACATATATGTAGGATGGAACCAACTCGCATTCCATACCGACTACATCATTATAAACCCCAAGGGAGAAGACGAATCGGACGCCCTAGAAAACGCTGGAAAGACCAATTTTAATATTGCTATTTGGGCCCAAATCGTATTGTTGATGATGATGATGATGATATTCATATTTTGATTATTTTTTAAATTTAAATGCACTGTAAATATTGTATGCTAATGTGCTGTAGACAGTATAGTATACATTGCATAATAAATACGTCCGATTGGATAGTTCAGTTAGTGAGTAAAAACACTTACTATTAATACTGTACTGTATTTTGATTAAATAAAAACCCGACGAAAATGATCAAACTCAAAATCGTAACATTTGCTAGTTTACGTAAATGGATGCACTACTTTTCTTCCCTCCTATACCTAGTAAAGTTATTTGTTTTGTATTTTATACTAGTGTCGTGGAAGGAGTAGCAAACAGTGTTCCGGTTCTCAATCGTTATTCCAAAGGTATAGTCAGGTTAATATTGAAAATGTTAGTAAAAATAAAATGATGTCCCTCTACATGACTATTACTCCATAACTTGGTCATCTGTATATCTTGAATCTTGGCCACCATATAACATATTTTATCATATAAGTTCTACCTTCTAAAGTTGGCCTAAGAATTCAATTTGGTATTAGAAAACATTTCTTTTCCACGAATTCACATCTCTGCTCACTATGACATCATACTGCATCACATGGCATACAGGGAAGTATGTGATCATTTAGCGTTTTCAATACCACTGTTAGGCCTATATTGCGTACTAGCCGTACATACATGTTCCAAAATACCACTGTTACATTACATACTAATAGTATGTACCTGTTCCAAAATACTACTGTTCTATCAGATACTAATCAACCGTGCGGATCCAAGATACCACAGTGCACCTTGTAGTTACAACAAGTTACATATGGGACTGTTATTTCGAACTAACTATTATTTGAAACCTAGTACAGGGACATCATTTTATTTTTACTTCAATTTTTATTGTACCTGAGTTTTTGAATGTACTTCACTCCCACCCTTCTACTAGTAAACTTCCAACCGTTCACGACACAGAGCCGAGGGCGCGTAAGCAGTACTGAGTTACTGAGTATAGTACGTTCCATAAATATGTTCGCGTTTTCCAGTGAAGAAAGAGTTTCAATATTGAATCATATTTTCGCACAGATACTGTCGTCCGTTTGCCTACGTCGCATCCCGGTTTCCCCCACGTGTTTTTGTTCGCCCCTCTGTAAAGTCTACTAGCTATCTTAGCTCTTTTCTGAAAACAATTTCTGTTAGGAATTGGACGTCTACGTAATATTATGCAACTGTTTAAAATAACTTAAATAAAAGGGCCTCGTTAAGTAATTAACTGTCACGTGATTTCCCACCCCCTTTCTATAACCCTGCGACAAAACCACTTGAACGGACAGTAGATAGCATTTCTGAGTAATTTTATCTTTTTGGATCGGGCAGAAGAGAAGATTGAATTTATAGTACGTATAGAGTAGGTACAGAATTATTTCAACATGAGTTACTAGTACGAAGGACGAAACTGGTAATCGGAATTAGGTACAATAGTCTATTGTGCGATAATATGCACAAAAGAACTGAAGCCTGTATCAAAATGAACAGCCACCATTTTCAAAAATTGTGTTTAAATATCCATATTATGATTATTTTTCAATTTAACTCCATTCTCTATATCGTATGCTAATGTGCTGTAAGAGTATAATATACACTGCATAATTAATACGTTCGAATGGATAGCTCAATTCGTGAGTAAAAGCACTAAGTGTTTATACAGTACTGTATTTTGATTAAACAAAAACCTAATGAAAATTATCAAACTCAAAATTCCGATATTTCCTAGTTTACATAAATGGATGAACTACTTTTCTTCCCTCCTATACCTAGTAAAGTATTTTACGCCAGTATCATCGAACTCCAGTCGTGGAAGGGGTAGCAAAAGGTATTTCCGGTTTCAATCGTTAATAGAAAGGTATAGCCAGGATAATATTAAAAATGTTAGTAAAAATAAAATGATGTCCCTGTATTTTCAAGCAACTGGAACAGTTGTAAATATTACGAGAAAATAACAACTTTTCCCATCTCTAGTTACTACCCTGTCTTTAACATCTTCAACCACTCAGAAATAGAAGACCTAACTTTTAATGTGAATGAAAAACTGAAAGTAAAAATAACAAGATTATACTATCGTAAGTAGTGTAGTGTTGACTGCCATATATAATTTGATTCACGTAGTAGTAGTAAATTGCCGTGATATTCAACATTTATGGATACATGTAGTTTTATAACACAAAATTCATCTGTTGACTTTAAGAATTTAATGGACACTTAAAAAATGATAAGTATTACACAAGGTCAAGTCGATTAATGTAAGGATGCATGGGATTTATGTCCAGCATTTAAAATGAAGTAGGCTTCAAGAAGTCGGTTTGTTTTCAAAAGTAATAACCTTTTAAGACTCTGCTGTTCTTTAAACATTTCCCAAGATCTCTTATTAAATTTCACAATATTCATTAAGTTATTACTCAAGGGACATAAATGTCATGACAAGTTTTCTATATTTGATCGGCTCATTTACACACGTACATAACAAGACGGTGACTACGTCATTCGCTTTTATGGCTGTTAAAATAACCGGAAAGCGATCTTCAGGAAACAGGTTTCGTCCACGAGGAATGTGTGCAGATGTCCGTAAACAAAGTCGTTACATTGAACAGCCAGTGAAGCGCAAAAGATCCTGTAAGGGTCTGAAAACATTAATCAGTCATTGCTCTTTAACTGCAGTTAAGCAGGTTGGATTTGCATGCAAATGTAGCGATGATTCATAAGAAGTCTTACTAGTGAGATTGACACAGGAGTCAGTGCCCAGATACTGAAAGCAGCTGATGAAAATGACGGTGTTTGTGAAACTAATGGTAATGTTGGCGATAATTATGATTTGATGACCACTATGGCAGTGGTGGCTCCTGCATATTTCGTAAGAGGAGGAAAGAAGTTAACAGCGCAAAATGACACCTTCTTAAGAGAAACATGCTACAAATTAGCCTACATGCATACATGTAAGACCAGATAATTGGGTTGGCCTTCCCTTTTGTATAGCAATAATCTGTTTTTGTAAACTGAGTTTCCTAAATTGTCCAAAATATAATATGTTTTCACTTCCATTCATTGTTGAATAATTGCACAAATTAACAATTACAAAGAACTTCACAATCTCGCAGCATTTTTCATGTACACTACAGCATCACACGTGTTGGAAGAGACCAGCTACTAACACGTAACCGGAACCGTTGTACGGAAATAGGAATGAGAAATAATCTGTTAGGAAAGTGAGAACACTGCACCCACCCACGTGGTTTGTGTTGCCACATGTACATTTTACAAGTTCAGTATCACATGCTTTTTAAGAATGTCAGTTCTTGTAAAGTCATACTACCATTATTGTTCAAAGCTACCGGTGGCAGATTAATTTTTTATGTTAAAAATAATGTAGTTTGCAGTACTTTCAATTTCAAATATATTTGTACAAAACTGACAACTTGGCTGTTGTCTTCTCTAGTAGACAATGAATGGCAGTGAATTCCAGGGGCCAAAAAGATCTGCTATACTAACGTAGGACTACTTCATCTTTGTTTTATATAAATCCAACTTCAACTTTCAGATATCCTCGAAAGTTTCAAAGCTTATATAAAGTGCAATGAATAATATGTTTTGATTTATAATTTTTTAAAAGTTTATATGGTGTCTTTCATAGCTTTGCGTTGAAACTGTTTTTATTGTGTCTCCGGTAGCGAGCTTGCTGCACGACCAGTCGGTTTCTATTTCCCGCTCATGCACTGATTCAGAGGAGGATCTCCTCCCTATCCGTTCATTTACTTGCTTTAAAACTCTGCTTCTTTCTCTGGCCGCTAGCGCGCTGTTGTCTATGTGTGTTAACTGCAATAAAGGAGGAATGGATTGACTTTCCTCCACACAAACAGTCTCGCATCCTTCTCACAGTTTTCTAGCAGCATATGAGTGCGCGTCGTTTAAAACTCGATCAACCGAGGTTTTCTTATAGCTGTGAACTTAAAAATTATCGAATCTTCCTCGAATTTCAAGGCATATATTTCATTTGGTATTTACTTTCAAAAGAATAAAAATGTGAGGAGGACGTTCCTCCCTTCCCTCCCCTGAGGAACCGCCACTGCGACTATGACCAGTGTTGAATTAAGGCCTTTCCTCCAGGGAGAATTTGTACTATGCAGTGGTAGAGATGGAAGGGACAATAGAAGAACAAATCAGATCTTACATAACAACAGAGGCAGTGTTTGATGCGAAAGGGAACAGAGACAAATGGCATCAATTAAAGAAACAGAGTTTTCATTGTTTTTCTATATTTTCATTTGCATACTATTAATGCTACTTACTTACAAATGGCCTTTAAGGAACCAGGAAGTTCATTGCCGCTCTCACATAAGCCCGCCATTGATCCCTATCCTTAGAAAGATTAATCCAGTAACATTATAAAATTTGTTTGCAGAACAAAAAGTCACATTTATTCGGATCAAATTTATGCAATTTTAAAGGAAAAAAAAACCTAAAATTCGTTCAATAATTTATTACCATAATACACTGCTCTCTTAAATTGACTGAGCACATTGTGCATAAAATCAATGGCGCTCCCAAAACATACTATGAAATATTTAATATAAAACCATTTTTACCTCGAAAAGAAGCAAAAACCAGCAAAACTGTATTACACCTTTTTTTTTTTTGTTAAGAATATGTCAAAGAATAACCCCTTAAAACTACTAGCATTACTTACGGTTCTCTCTGCATATATATATATATATATATATATATATATATATATATATATACATATATATATGCCCAGTGGCGGCTCGTGAACTTGTGGATTGGGGGAGCTGCAGTAGATTTTGATACATACAAATTTCACTTCTTGATATCATTACTAATAAGTATAGGACAAAAATAAATGCACTACATATCGAACAATCAAAACTTCCTGACTTAGTTGGGAGATGTCTGTGGCATCATTTGCCATAATCGCTAAAAAAACTAATACCATCGATTTCAGTCTGACACTCAACATGCAATTTACCAGTTCATTCTGAATTGTTTTAGAACTACCTTTAAACAGTGGCATGATTTTTGAAAGGCTCGTTTAGATTACTAACGAACTGTAGCAACCCACGAAATACACCAGGGTTCTTCGAATCGTTTTTTCATCATGTCCCCTAAGGGGAAGTTCATATTGGCCACAAAATCAATATTTTAAAAATAATTTCACGATTTTTTCTCACTTCTTGATTATGTTTGAGAATGTTTGTTCTGTTCGCTTCACTTAGTTGCGCAGAAATATTAGTTTTGCCTAACATTGCCAATGAAACAACATTTTTCAGGTGAGACAGCGAAGATTCGTGCTTTTTAATTTTTAGGGGCAAATGTCCTAAATCTGTCACACCACTCCTAGTCTATGCAGCATCACCACCGAAGAGGAGGCAAGGAAAACAAAATACAGAATTTTTTGTTCACATCCACGTAACCACAAATGCTTAGCGTAAATTTCATTATTATACTTGCTTACACAATGTATATGCACTATTTCGGCTGGATGAAGCTTGAGTAAGATTTAAGTCGGGTAACGAACGACCATTTAATTTCACTTCGTTACATCAACATTCTCCGCAAGGGAAAGTTGAGAAAAATAAAATTAATATTCTGTAATTCACACACACTCATGCTTGCATATTTACACTGATTAAGTTACGGTACTAAGACGTCACACCAAAGCAATGTTCTAAAAGTGGAAAAGAAGTCTCTTTCGTATTTTACGTGCTATATTAAAAGGATTCTACTCGTGCAATCATTTTGAGTTAAGGGGAGAGGATGGCATTTTTTTAACTTTTTTCCTATTTGGTGTAAATTATTAATGTTTTGTATGTAGAGAGCTCATAGCTGTGGCAACTCAACTAAATAAAAATATTTTGAAAAAAAAAATATTTGGGGGCCCAAATTTGAAAAAAAATATACCCAATGCAGGATTGTATTAAAACCGATATATCTAAACCGTTTTTAAAGATAGATTCAAACAGTTTCTGCAATGTATTTGCAAAAGTATGTTCTACAAACTGTCTGTAACAGAATTTTGATATTAGTCCCTACGTTTGTAAAATAAACAATTAAAGTTTAGTAACAATTTTCTGATTTCCTTTCTTGCAAACAAACGGACGTATTTTTAAAATGAAATCAATTAACAAAATTCTGTTACAGAGAAAAGTTTTCTAATAGTCTAAAAAATGTGTGTTCTAAATTTCATGCATGTATCTTTAATAGTTCAGAAATTATATCCATTTTGTCTGGCAATGTAGCAAAAAAAAAAAAAATGAAGTTACTGGAAACCGATAAAAGCGGGCGTGTGATTTAAAAATCCATAGCGCAGGAAATTTAAAAATGACGTCTCAACATCCGATACGGGCACAAACACCCAAAAATGTTATGCAATGTATTCCATACATATCAAAGGGTATTTTAAAGAAAAAAATTTTCTTTTTGAAAATTTAATTTACCGGAAACAACAATAAAATTGGACGAGTGATTTAAAAATCCATAATGCAGGAACTTTAAAAATGGCGATCTACACATATCACAGTGCATTTTAAAGAATATTGTTTTTTTGAAAGTTTAGTCATTTTTCATCAAAAATACCATCCTCTCCCCTTAAGGCAAATATTAGGTTCTGCTGGAGGCTGGCTATATATGTAATAATAAGGCAAAAGAGAATATTAATTTCGTTATATTAACTCGATAAGATTCTACAACAGTAAGTATGTGAAGAGAAAATCAGGGAGTGCTGCAGCTCCGCAGCTCTTATGGACGGCCGCCCCTGATGCCTCATAGCTGTGAGCAGTATGGGATGAAGATAAATGTAAACAAGGCGAAGACCATAATTATGGGAAGAAAATTAAAGTAACTAAAAAAGGAATTCTAAATGAGGCAGTAGAGCAAGTCGACAGCTTCAGATTCTTGTGATGTACAGAGCCAGAAACAAAATTTGGGCCACTGGAACTTGGAAAATTCAGATGGCCCAAATTTTCTTTTCGAGTCTGTATTATAAGCAGTAACATGAGCTCTGCCAGGAAGTCAAAAGGAGGATAGAAATGGCAAAGGAAGTTTTAATAGAAAAAGGAGCATCTTCTGCGGATCTCTGGAAGAAGAACTAAGGAAGAGAAGTGCTTTGCAAGGAGTGTGGCATTGTATCAGGCAGAAACATGGACATTACTACGAATCGAAGAGAAGAGAATAAAAGTATTTGAAATGTGGGTGTGGAGAAGAATGTAGCATGTGAAATGGACATGTAGAATAAGAAATGAAGCTGTTTTGGAAAAAGTGGGTGAAGAAAGAATGATGCTGAAACTGATTAGGAAGAGGAAAATGAATTGGTTGGGTTACTGGCTGAGAAGAAACTAACTACTGAAGGATGGACTGGAAAGAATGGTGAACGGAAGAAGAGTTCGAGGCAGAAGAAGATATCACATGATAGATGATATCAAGATATATGGCTCGTATGCGGAGACAAAGAGAAAGGCAGAAAATAGGAAAGACGGGAGAATGCTGGGTTTTTAATGAAAGACCTGCCCTTGGACAGAAAACTATGAATGAATGTAGTCAAGTTTTCTCTGAGTTCTGCCATGTCCCTAGCCACCACTGCCCGCGACTGCTGCATAACTTATAATCAGACAGTGTATGTGGGATGACTTAAGGAAAAGTGAAGTTGTTTCGTATCAGAGTGTAGGCTATGACACGTGCCGCGTCGTCCGTCTTTTGTGTACCTGGCAAGTACAGCAGCGTACAGAACGAAGGAACCCCGGTCCGTTCATAGTAACATTGCAACGCAAAGTGTCCAGTTGTATTATCCTGCTCAAGTATTTAATACGCGTTGAATAGTGCTGATCCATTCATAATGTCGAAGGCAAAACGTTCAATTCGCTCAGAGATACAAAGTGCAATTAAGTATGGGAGTGACATTTTATGTATTAACGATGACAATATCGTGTGTAATGTATGTAAAATTGAAATGAAAACCAGAACAACTCAGGCTAAAGAGAAACATTGCAACAGTACATCGCACAGAAAATGCGTTGAAGTGAAGTCTGAGAAACCATCTACATCATCATCATCATCATCATCATCATCATCATCATCATCATCATCATTTAGTTGAGCGGGTCTAAACGAAACGTTTTGCAAAGACATGTGCAACATAATACTCAGTGCAAATATTCCTCTAAAGAAATTGAGTGATTCCCATTTTAGAGTTTTTCTTCAGAAATTCTCTCGATACAAAAAACTGTTTAAGCGATAGGCGAAGACGATTCAGCTTCGACAACTTACGGGAGTATTATCGTTTACTGAAACGCTAGTAATTCAACCACTGATGACGAGGTATGTGCTACAGTACTTCATTTTTTCCTTCTGACTGTACGGAGATACAGTAGCATGTTGACGTCGTCTGTTTACGCTTAAAACCTGTTGAGCCAATGATCTGAATGAAAAAATAGTAACATATAGTCAATGTGCACCTACATTCAACGATGTCATCCCGCATCCACTATCTACTCATAATTATCTTTATCACAATTTCAGTGACACTAGGAATGTTCTTCATTGAACATCCTTCAAAAGACTTTAACTTAATCAAATTCTTAGAGTAAGCATATCGTCAGAAACATTCATTCATTTATTCAACATCACTGTTATTGCTTCGAAAAAGAAAACAAGTTTCTGTAGCTGGTATTGAGGTCTCCATGGATTGCAGACAAAAACAAGACTTGTTCTCTAGAAAGACAACTTCCAGAAGTTACAAGAATATCCTGTAAGAATACTACCACACTCTTCCGAGAAAGCAAGGTCAGGCAGGAAGCGAATGCGTAATCATCCAGTTTGTCTGGTGACAGACAAAAAGAACAATCCGAATTATTGTTAAAGTCTGAAAAAATAATGGCATATTACAGTCTAATCCAGGCCTGCACAAGTTTTGCGCTCTCCGAGCCGGCTCACAGCTCATGAACGGTATGCAGAAGTTAGCTGCGCTTTGTACGGGGACATCATTTTATTTTTACTAACATTTCTAATATTAACCTGGCTATACCTTTGGCTTAAAGGTAGTGAAACGGAAACACCGTTTGCTACCCCCTTCCACGACTGGAGTTCGATGATACTGGCGTAAGATATAAACAAATCACTTTACTAGGTATAGGAGGGATGAAAATTAGTTCATCCATTTACGTAAAGTAGGAAATATCGCGATTTTGAGTTTGATAATTTTCATTGGGTTTTTCTTTAATCAAAATACAGTAAAATATTAACAATAAGTGTTTTTACTCACGAACTGAGCTGTCCGTTCGGACGTATTCATTATGCAGTGCATATTATACTGTCTATAGCACATTAGCGTACAATATAGAGAATGAAGTTAAATTGAAAAATAATCATAATATGGATATTTAAACACATTTTGAAAATGATGGCCGTTCATTTCGATACAGGCTTCAGCTTTTTTTTTTTTTTTTTTTTTTTTTTTGCATATTATCGCACTATATACTATTGTACGTAATTCCAATTACCAGTTTCGTCTTTCGTACTACAAACTCATTGTTGAAATAATTGTGTACTACTCTATAAAAGAGTACCTTACGTACTATAAATTTAATCTTCACTTCTGCCCGATCCGAAAAGATAAAATTATTCAGACATGCTATTTATTGTCCGTCCAAGTGGTTTTGACGCAGGGTCGTAGAAAAGAGGGAAATCACGTGACAGTTAATTACTTAACGAGGCCTTTTTATTTAAGTTATTTTAAACAGTTGTATAATATTACGTAGACGTCCAATTCCTAACAGAAATTAATGTTTTTAGAAAAGAGCTAATACAGCCCAGCCACAAAGGGACGGGCAGAAGTGGGTGGGGGAAACCTGGATGCGACATAGGCAAACGGACGACAGTAATTGTGCGAGAATATGATTCAATATTGAAAGCGAACATATTTATGGAACGTACTATACTCACTAACTCAGTACTGTTTGTGTTTACTATGACCGTAAGGCGACTTTGTCTGTATACGCTTGGTTCTGTATGGAGAACGGTTGGACGTTTACTAGTAGAGGGGTGGGAGTGAAGTACATTCAAAAACTCAGGTACAATAAAAATTGAAGAAAAATAAAATGATGTCCCTGTATAAGGGTGGACTGGAAGAAGGGGTGGATCTCGTATAAAATAAACACAAAAGGAAGTACTATTACGAGTGTTTATGAAATGAATTCCCGTTCAGTGTTTGCAAAACTATCTTGGACTATTATTAATTAATAAATAAATATTTATTTACAGAAATAATAGAAATTCTATAGCTGCTTAAATGTACACTATAATTTTGTTATATTTTTATTTATCAGTACATCAAAGCGAGGTTTTATGCTGTTGGCAGCTGAAAGGAACAGTAGCCTACTAATCGTAATGAAACATCAGTTACAGATGTTCGATGTCTGCCTTTATTAAAGTTGATAACAGAAAACAGTTGCTCACAAATATAAATATTGAGCCAAACATAGCAATTATTTTCACAGCCAACCTGTGCAGTCGTGGATATTATTGTTAATGTTTAGTCTTGTAAAACTCAACCAGGCTAGTAGTATTATTCAAACGATCTTTAGCCCTTAGGTCACATTGAAGATCAATAAGTTCCAGCTGTAAATCGTTAAATGTTAAATGTTATGTTCCGTATTTTAGATTCCTCCATACTATACTGTAGCAGTAGGTAGGCAACGTGAAACAGTTACTGAGAATAAGCCTACACACTGCACTCCACTAGATAACTGAGTGGTCGTTTCCCTCTCCTCTACCTATAGCAAGTCTATGTCATTCTGACGTGTCTTCCTTTCCGTTTCGGCGAGCGGTAAATACGGCTCTCCTGCTCCGAAGGAGAGCTGTTTGTGCAGGTATGCTCTAATCTATACAGAAAAAATGCGCGATAGTACAGTATTTAAATCCTACTAATAATAAATCAACTTCCAAAGAGGGTAAAGAATAAATATACTGTATAATACTAATAATACTAAAGTACTACCTACCTATTTTATTTCAATACAATCCGATAGGAAGCGCCAGGCGGCGATGACGACGGTACTGAACATAGGTTGGACAGGGACTTGAAAAAATGTAAAACGAATTTTAAAAACAATAGTATAGAAATGAGTCCACACCTGTGGAGTAATGGTCAGCGCGTCTGGCCGCGAAACCAGGTGGCCCGGGTTCGAATCCCGGTCGGGGCAAGTTACCTGGTTGAGGTTTTTTCCGGGGTTTTCCCTCAACCCAATACGAGCAAATGCTGGGTAACTTCCGGTGCTGGACCCCGGACTCATTTCACCGGCATTATCACCTTCATTTCATTCAGACGCTAAATAACCTAGATGTTGATACAGCGTCGTAAAATAATCCAATAAAAATTATAGAAATGAGCAAAAAAATTATTTTTTTCCAATGTTTTTGACATTCTGGGACAAATGTATCTCACTTCAGGACACAGGACACTCCATTAAAATCCAGAACTATCACGGGAAATCAAGGACGTCTGGCAACCCTGCTATTCACCCACCCTCTGCTCGTCCTTTCACGTACTGAAACCATTCAACAAGTAAAGTAAGATGATAAGTATCTTTTTTCATTGTCATAGTAAGTCTGTATTTCTTCTCAAATCATGCTAGAAAGGAGAGTTTTTTTTCTGAACTCAGCTAATAACAGTCATTGTACTGATCCGAATACGCTGGAGAAAACTGTCGCAACAGCTGATAGGCGGCCGGTAGGCCGGCCAAGGTGAAGGTAACTATGTCAGTGGACTTCTCAGTCTCACCACAGTTTGACGTTATATTCCGCTTGTACAGATTTCCAACGCTTCCAGCAATTCCGTGGTCGATCGTATTTTAATCACTTCCCTGATTAACCCGAGTTAACTCGTTTGAGTCCCATTTTCGCTTCTAAGGATTATATCCCGAATATAGACATTTCTATTCTTTCATTAACAATTTCCCACTACAGAAGTTAGTGATATTGCTATATCTGGTGGTGTTTTTTGTACTTCTTCCTTGCGAGTGGAATTCTATGCTCATATAGCATTCACACACAGTAGTGAGTAGATGCTAGTTAGTTTTGGTGGTTTCTGTTTGTGTTTAGTGTTTTTTGTGCTGTTTTGTGTAAAGATGGATCAAGTTAGTGATTCCGAAACTTTTGATCAGGAATATATTCCTGTAGAAGATTAGGAAATGAAATATCGGTATGAGAAGACGAAATTATAGACCAACAATCAAATTCAGATCAGTTGATGTCGCGTCTTTTCGACAGTGGTTGACTAGAAGACATTTGGCACCATTTCTTCTGCACCTCCGAGGTCCCCATTCCCTGAAATTTTAACATTGTTTCTGATAACGATAATTCTCAATTTTTTAATTATTCTTTAATAATGACCTCATCAACATTATATTCAAGGAGAGATTCGGCATGCTAATAAGTGTTCACAGAATGCTGAAAATAATTTGTGGAGGCCTACTACAGACTCTGAAATACCTGTACTTTTGGGCATACTGATACTGTAGAACATTATTCACAAACCTGAAGAACAGATGTACTGGTACAAATATTCAATGACTGCTGCACCATTCTTCCCAAAACGCTCTCATATAGGAGAGCAGATACTACTGTCCGGAATGCAATGTGCCACTGTGCATAATACCCTGCTTTCGAGTCTATCACACGACAAGCAACATTTAACGCCTTGATAACAGCACTGGTATTGTAACTCATAAATTAATCCATAAAAGAAACATAAGTTGGTAAATAGTTCAGGAGAAAATCAAAGTGGGACAACTACCAGAGCTGGAATCAAGGTGCACGAGATAACTCGGGATAATAATTCAGGTATGAATGTAAGTCTATTTCATAGTGATTTTTAGGTATGTAAGAAAATTAGTGATGTACAGTAATTCTGCAATAGTAAATGACCTCTTTACGAAAATAAAAAAATATAACACTTTTTTTCACAAAACTGGTAAAATTATAGTAAGGGAAGAGGTTAATAAGCTGACAGCTTCTCACCAGGAAGTCCAGATTTTGAACCTGAGCAGGTACTGTACATTAACAGCTATAGAGATACTATGACTAAAATGATTATTATGATAAGATAGGAGTAACGGAGAAAACTAGGAATCTAAAGAGAAACTGAAATACTTGGAGAAAACAGAAATAGGCCTAGGCAAGGAAAAGAGAGGTAATTTTACTCCTATAAAACATAAACACTCAGAAGGAAATAAATGGTGGACAATTTCTATCAACAGAAGTACTCAGAAAAATAGAAGTAGTCCTAAAATAGAAGTACTCTTATAAAACAGAAATGCTCAAAGAAAGACAGGAGTATTTCTATAAAATATTTATTATACTTAGAGAAAATACAAGACAAAAACATCCTATAAATAGAAGCACTCAGAAAAAACAGAAGTACTTCTATAAAACAAAAATAATTCTCAAAGTAATGGAGCACTCCTATAAAACAATAATAGTACTTATATAAAGGAAAGTACTTCATTTTCATCTTCATCTTCATCTTCATCTTATATTTAATATAATTAAATATGTACCAAACCTATACGCACATAGAATTATTCCACTTCAGAAACAACTAAGTAAACTAAAAGAACTCCAAAAGGAAATAACATTTCAATGGATACCTAGTCATTGTGGTATACCTGGAAACGAGAAAGTCGATAATACTGCAAAACAGGCAACATATTTGCAACCAAGACCTCTTCAAGTGATATCTCTATCCAGTGCTTTTGTTTCAGTAAAGTCTCATTTTACAAACCTATGGATCAACAATTGGCTCTCTTCTCACAAAGGCAAAATTTTACAGTCTGTACAAAAGAAACCAAAGACCTGAAAATGTACAAACATTTCAAACATTTTTAACAAGAGCCAGAACAGGTCACATTGTCACTCAATTGTACCTACACCGATTTCACATTTCTGATAATCCTACTTGTCTGTGGTGTAATAATCATCATGAAGATCTGGAACACATTCTTCTATAGTGTCCATCCATAAACCACAAAAGAAGTAAATTAAACTCATCAATACCGGTTGCAGAAGACACAGCCCTGCAGTATAGGCTATATTGACTACACCCCACCTCTGGCTACTAGCAACAGGCATCTATAATGAACACCGATCAAAATACCCCTCATTTCTCGTGAAAAACAACAACTGAATGGACTACAGTAGACTATAGTGGACTTTATGTTGTCAGGAAACAGCTGGATACATTAAGAAGATTGATTCATCTTCATCTTCATCTTCATCTTCATCTTCATCTTCATCTTCATCTTCATCTTCATCTTCATCCTCTTCCTCATCCTCATCCTCATCTTCATCCTCATCCCCATCCTCATCTTCATTCTCATCCTCATCTTCATCCTCATCATCATCCTCATCTTCATCTTCATCCTCTTCTTCATTCTCATCCTCATCTTCATCCTCATCCTCATACCCATCCTCATCTTCATCCTCATCCTCATCTTCATCCTCATCATCATCCTCATCTTCATCCTCATCCTCATCCCCATCCTCATCTTCATCCTCATCTTCATCTTCATCTTCATCTTCATCCTCATCCTCTTCGTCATCATCATCTTCATCCTCATCATCACCATCATCCTCATCCTCATCCCCATCCTCATCATCATCATCATCATCATCATCCTCATCCTCATCCTCATCCCCATCCTCATCATCCTCATCCTCATCCCCATCCTCATCATCATCCTCATCCTCATCCCCATCCTCATCTTCATCCTCATCCTCATCCTCATCCTCATCTTCATCTTCATCCTCATCATCATCCTCATCATCATCCTCATCCTCATCATCATCCTTATCCTCATCCTCATCATCATTCTCATCCTCATCATCATCCTCATCCTCATCATCCTCATCCTCATCATCCTCATCCTCATCATCCTCATCCTCATCATAATCCTCATCGTCATCCTCATTCTCATCTTCATCATCATCCTCATCCTCATCATCATCCCCATCTTCATCATCATCCTCATCCTCCTCATCATCATCATCCCCATCCTCATCGTCATCCTCATCCTCATCATCTTCATCTTCATCCTCATCATCATCATCCTCATCTTCATCCTCATCCTCATCGTCATCCTCATCATCATCCTCATCCTCATCCTCATCATCCTTATCCTCATCCTCATCACCCTCATCCTCATCCCCATCCTCATCCTAATCCCCATCCTCATCATCATTCTCATCATCATCCTCATCATCATCCTCATCGTCATCCTCATCCTCATCTTTATCATCATCCTCATTCTCATTCTCATCCTCATCCTCATCTTCATCTTCATCCTTATCTTCATCTTCATCATCACCCTCATCCTCATCATCATCCTCATCATCATCTTCATCCTCATCTTCATCATCATCCTCATCCTCATCGTCATCCTCATCCTCATCCTCATCATCATCTTCATCCTCATCATCATCCTCATTCTCATCCTCATCATCATCCTCATCCCCATCCTCATCCTCATCCTCATCCTCATCATCATCCTCATCTTCATCCTCATCTTCATCATCATCATCCTAATTCTCATCCTCATCCTCATCATCATCCTCATCTCATCCTCATCAACATCATCATCATCCTCATCGTCATCCTCATCGTCATCCTCATCCTCATCATTATCCTCATCTTCATCCTCATCTTCATCATCATCCTCATCCTCATCATCTTCATCCTCATCCTCATCTTCATCCTCACCATCACCTTCATCTTCATCCTCATCCTCATCCTCATCCTCATCTTCATCTTCATTCTCCTCCTCCTCATCATCATCATCATCATCACTCAATCTCTACACTACACTTACACGAACACTTACATATACATTCATCCTAGTACGAGACATAACCCTCCACAGATATACATCATGTACTGCGTGGTCCGCAGAAGTAGTGTGGAACTAGAAAAATGGGTCACAGTCCTGCCATCTATCCGCGATACATGGAACACGAATCACGTAAAGTGAAGTGGGTAGGCATTAGATACACACACACGCACGCACGCACGCACACACAGACATACATAAGACTTTAATTATGCCTGTTCTAGTCTATGTTTGTGAAACGTGGATTCTCTGTAAAATAGATGAGAATAATTTGAACATTTTTAATCGAAGTATTAGGGGCAGTTCGAGATGCAGATTCTCTGACATGGAGGAAACTACAGAAATGTATCATTTTTACAATGAACCTGATATTATGGCCACAATTAAAGCAAGATGACTGCAATGGATTGGACGTGTACTAAATGCTCCAGAAGAAAGAAGAAAAAGGGTGTTCATAGAAACTCTTTTAAGGAAAAGACCTAAGTTTAGATGATATTTGGACAATCTAGAGAACCTAAAATTTTTAGAAATGTATGATAACTGGAAAATTGTTTGTTAGGACAGAGTGCAGCAGTGTATTATATTGTAAATGCAGCAGCCAATAGCTTTAGTTTATTGCCTAAGGACAGGTCCTTCACTCAAAACCCAGCATTCTCCAATATTTTCTATTGTCTGCCTTTCTCTTTGTCTTCGCATATGATCCGCGTATCTTGAAGTCATCTATCATCTCATATCTTCTTCCCAGAAGTCTTCTTCCGTTCACCATTCTTTCCAGTCTATCTTTCAGTAGTCAGTTTCTTCTAAGCTTGAGAACCAACCAATTCCTTTCTCTCTTCCTGATCAGTTTGAGCATTATATAGCTTTATAATAATAATAATAATAATAATAATAATAATAATAATAATAATAATAATAATAATAATGATAATAATAATAATAATAATAATAATAATAATAATAATAATAATAATAATAACACAGTCTAGTATATACAGTCACGAAGCTCAATACGTAGTATATATGCATCTATAGATAGTTGCTAACCACTAGGATCGCTAATATCGCCTCATTACAGAAATGCGAAATAGTATCGGCACAGTCTATTGTTCCTAGCACCCTCACAACTCAAGCTTCGTGACTGTATTTACTAGACTGTGGTAATAATTTGTTCGATATTTTTTATATTCGTTACGCATCTACGAATGACTATTGGAGAAGGATGAGTACGAGATATAATAAGTGTAATAAAACTACGTGTCAAGAAGGTGACACATACGCTCTCATTGTGTGTTTAAGCCCTTTGCAACAATTAATTTCCTGTATGATGTTGACAATTTTATTACTTCATAGTTGATTTTCTTGTACATCGGCATTCATTAGATATTCCAATAAATTTTCACCGGTTCATGGTGACTTTGGTAAATAAACAAAAGAAAATATCAATATTGAAGATTTAATACTGTTTACCTGTGTCTATCTGCACCAGCTGATGTTTATTTTGCATTCAAATTCATACTTAAGTTACATCATTATTTCAATTTAAAATATTTTATCATATTTTGATGTAGGCTTATCTTATTTATTTCGTTCATGCGATGGTGATTTGCTAAATAAATAATTGAAAGTGACGATTTACCACATACTGTTATTTTTATTGACGTATTTGTATTATATTTTCACTTCAAAAATTTATTGATAAAATATAAAATCTAGTTCTATTTTGACTTTCATTTGATCGGACATGTTTAAGCTGTCTATGTTTGTGTTTTCTCTTCTTGTTTTATTTCACACATTAAGTTCGCAGCAATATATTTTAACTGTCAAACTGAACCGACTCGAAAAGCCTGACCTAGAACTTAGACTCGACATTAAATTTCTTAAGCTGTGTCTAACACAGCTGAAAGCAACAGTTTCACTCTTACAGCTGTTACAACATGTCCTCTAGCAGAAAGCTGCTGATGTCAAGATTCACGGCCACCTGTGTATATAATTATCTTTCGGAAGATGTCATTAACAATAAAAGTCCTACAATATTTTATGAATAACAGTGAAACTTTTCTGAAAATGAAAGCGTTTTTAAATTATTTGCGTGTACAAAGCAATTAGCACAAAGACTAACTAACACGCTACTAACTAAATTGCCAAATAACAAAAAAATCAACGTGTTTTTGTAAAATATATAGAAATGTACTAAGTGAGTAAGAAGTAAGGAATACTTCTCTTAACTTTATTATTTTCAATTTTATGAAGAAACTAAGTAAAGAACTTAGAGGAATGAGAAAATGAATATATTTATAAATAAGATGTCAACGAGACTGTTATTTTAATGGCACCATATACTTATTTTCTTCATTTTTGGATAAGTCAGCTCTCAAAACGTGTAAAATAATCTACATATATAATTCGAACTGGTAATGGAAATTACGGGAAAACGGCTAAACGGACTTTAATGAATGGCCCATCATTTTCAAGCTAAGCATCCAAGGATTTTCAGAAAAATAGTAACTTTCAGTGAAGCGTTAGTTTTCCTACATAATTTTCCTATTTTCCAAAATCCATCTTTCGTCAATTTTGAGAACTAATTATTGCATTTCCACGGCTGACTTGATGCTCCATTACAGAGAAGCGAAGGGAGCATCAAGTAGGCCATGTGCATTTCAGAATAAAACAAAACACACACTACAATAAAGAATAGGCTATTACACGAAGGCCATGACTTGCAGGATTGCTGACATATTTAGAGTTCAAATTCAATTGGTTATTAAAAACTTCAAGACTTACTAAAAATAATTTACAAGTCCGATTTTGCGGTGTGTAATTTTCTGAGTACAGCTGTGTATTGAATATTAAAATCTACAAAATTTGAGATGGTTTGATGACATTATTATCATTAGAAATGAAATACTATTATAGTTAATGCCATGATGTGACTATTTTTCATTAATTATACATACTAATCCTATATTAATGATATGAAAGTGAAACGTTTTGGAGTTATATAAGTAGATGTAGAGAATATCTTAAATTAGGTCTTGATATTTTCTATAATTTACTGAGTGGCGGCTACAAAACTTACGTAAGATAATATAGTTAATAAAAATCAAATATTTTTATAGTTATTAATCAAGTGGGGTTGGGCCTTTTTCATATACTTAATGGCGGTGTGATGTAGATATTTATATGCGTTATTCTCTTCAGTATTGGCTCGAGAGAGCAAAAATTACAGTTCCTAAGGAAAGACCAAAAGGTATTACTTACTGACAAAATAAGAGACCTAGAAAATTTTGTAGTCTCCCGATCATTTCAGTAAGATTTCTTAGCAGGATAAAATGATTTTACCCTCTACATTTCAAGCTCTCCATGCAGCAGCTATACCAAGATGTTATGTCTATTGTTCGAAAGCATAGCAAACTTGACACTTTATTTAACTTTCGCCTACAATCCACAATGACCTGAAATAGCTATTGCTTTACTCCCACATGAAAAACCCACTGATCGTCCTGACATTGTTACTTGCGTTTTCGCGTTGAAACTCAAAAACTGAAGGTGGTTAGATTCAAGAAAAAGTATTTGGCATAAAATACCATCCAGAGGGAGTATGTTTCATTATTATGGAAGCAAATAACTTTCAAAATGTCTGGTATTCTTCATTGCAGCACAAGCTACTAGTAATTTTTATAATTCTAGACTGCTCGGGGAAAAGAGTGTACTTAAGTAAAAAATGGCCAAAATAAGATAAGTCAATATTATATTACACCATGACATGTTCTACAGATTGGTACAAACAATACAAGCAAAGACAATGTAATTTAATTGATGTCTTGTTTGTATAATATAGTATTATGAAGTAGATCGAAGTTTTTTTCTATGTTGTGTTAGTTACTCCATTAGTTCAAGATTGTTCTTTCATTACTTTATTAACTTGAAATGTGCAAGTTTGTCGATATGATGTTCTTGCTCGAACAGTTATGTAAAAATATTTTATATACTGTATGAACTGTGTATGTAATATTAATTATTAATTAATAATTTAACGAGTAGTAGGATGAAATATATCGAACTTTATATTGCATTCTACATGATAATATTTATTAATGAGATTACTTGTGGATTATTAATTATGATAATACAATTTAATAATGCTCTGTAAATATATGACATTTATCATTATTTTATAAGTATTGGAACACGATTACTTGTTCGGCCGGCGTTGAAGGGTGCATATTTTTTGGTTAGGATGTAGCACTTAGCGCGCAAAGCTTGGTTTTTCGATTTGTATATCATAATTTTTCTCGTATCTCTAAATTATAAAAACAATTTGACAGTCATCTTCAGAGTTAGCAAAATATAATTTGGGCGAGACTTCATTCATAGTTTGATACAATTCGATGTTAACAGTTTAATTGTACATTGTTGTTGAATATGCCATAAAGTCTTTAATATGTCGCTCCTGTAAATTATGACGTGTATCGTCTCGGGGTAGCCCACAATCTTGTCGGACTTCTCTGTTAATTGTTTTTCAAACTGAGAAATCTTTGTTTACTTTAATAGATATTAAGTTGTTTCGTCGTTTGATAATTTGGGTACTCCATCAATATAGCTAGAATTGGTTAGAGGTACTCAGCGCGCAAAGCTGAGAGGTCTTACCCAGGTCGATTCACAGTGCCGGTGGTCTCCTTTCTTACAAACGAGACTTTAAGAATAAAAAGAAATTATGTTCTCCAAGCCTATCTATACTCCGTTCCTGAAATCTGTAGAGTATATGAGACAAAACAAGTCCTTTGCGCAAGTGGTGAGTGGAGGGAGCTAGTCCAATCACCGCTCTTGGGGAAAGCATTGCTTGAAGACTAGCGTCTAAATTGCCACACCTTCTGCCATGCGCATCTTACCCTTAGCGGCCGTGAGCCAATGCAGCCCGCAATACACTCCCGCACTGATAGGCTCCGCCTATCCCAGGGCTGGGCACCAAGAGCTGATTCTACGGGGAGCCATATGACTTCTCTTCAACTCCTTTCTTCTCCGCCGAAAACCGCGCAGCGTTGATGCCGTCATGGATCGATATTAAGCGTCCTCGTTTAGAGTCTGGATTCGCTCCCAATGTCCAGTCCTGGCCTATCCGCTTGTCATCGGCTCCACCCAAATGTGTCGACAGATTCCAAAAACGGAGTGTAGAGATTTAAGGGGATGCGCTACTGAAAAATGACAGTTTTTGAAGAAATTTCATGGTTTTTTTTATTTTACTCTTCATATGCTAAATTCCAATGCTCCATTAGCACAACCTGTGTTTCAGCTATAATATGAACTATAAAAAACATAGAAAACTCTTGTTTTAGATTCCAAAAAAAGTTTCCAAAAATAAACGTGTTATTTTTAAATTTTATTTTTAAAAGAGTTATTTCTTGACTTATATCATTGAAATTTTCCTGATTAATTCATAATCATGATCATAATATTCTGTTAAAATTTCAATACATTATCTCTTAAAATATAGAAATTAGAAAATTCAGTAGCGCATCCCAGGTAGCAGCCCTATCACTAGACTTAATCCCTATGTTGGCTAACACCCCACTGCATTGGGAGGACTTTTACTTGCTCGAATATTATTATTATTATTATTATTATTATTATTATTATTATTATTATTATTATTATTATTATTGTTATTGTTGTTTTCTTGGGTTATACAACTGAAAGTCACCTCGCCGTCTCCATTATCCCCATCTGTGCCTTCTCTACTTCCAATCCTCTCTCTAATTGCTGCAAACATCTTCTCTGACGAAAACTTCCTGGGACTTCCCTTCCGTCTTCATCCTGGTGGTATCCACTCATAGATAGTTTTTGGCATCTGCAGGATGTGTCTGAGCCATTTTAAATCTCTTTCTTCGACTCCACCCACAATCCTCACTTCCGCAACCATCTGTCTCCTCATATCTTCATTTCTCACCCGTTGAAGTCGAGATAGTCTTAAACTGTGCCCTAAATACCTACTCCATTTCAGCGGATGTAATTCTCTTTGTTTTTGTCTCCTAAATGGTCCAAACTTCACAGTCGTAACACAGAACAAACTGAACTATCGTATGTCCAGTTATTATATTTTTGTAACTTAGATCTTGTAATATGTCTGTCCTATCATATACTATTAAAGTCGCCTATGAGTTTCTTCTCAGTTAATTTATAAAACAGTTATATTGCCGGTTGTTCTGTATTCTTGTGAAACCTGGACTCTAACTTTAAGAAGGAACAGAGGTTAAGGATGTTCGAGAATAAGGTGCTTAGGAAAATATTTGGGGCTAAGAGGGATTAAGTTACAGGAGAACGGAGAAAGTTACACAACGCAGAACTGCACGCATTATATTCTTCACCTAACATAATTAGGAACATTAAATCCAGACTTTTGAGATGGACAGTGTATTAGGTGAATCTAGGAATGCATAGGCCTATAGAGTGTTAGTTGGAAGACCTGAGGGGGAAAAGACGTTCGGGGAAGTCAAGGCGTAGATGGGAGAATAATACTGAAACACTATATATTAGAGGGAGGTGGGATATGATGTATGGACTGGATTAATCTTGTTCAGGATAGGGACTGACGGCAGGCTTATGTGAGGGCGACAATAAAGCCTCCGGTTTCCTTAAAAGCCATTTGTGAGTAAGTATGAGTTTCTTCTCTTCATGAACACGTGATCCTATCTATTCACACCAGATCATAGTAATAATAATAATAATAATAATAATAATAATAATAATAATAATAATAATAATAATACTTATTACTTACTTACTTACTGGCTTTTAAGGAACCCGGAGGTTCATTGCCGCCCTCACATAAGCCTACCATCGGTCCCTATCCTGAGCAAGACTAATCCAGAACCTATCTTCATATCCCACCTCCCTCAAATCCATTTTAATATTATCTTCCCATCTACGTCTTGGTCATCCCAAAGGTCTTTTTCCCTCCGGCCTCCCAACAAACACTCTATATGCATTTCTGGATTCGCCCATACGTGCTACAAGCCCTGCCCATCTCAAACGTGTACATTCTCATGTAACTTCATCCCTCTTGGCCCCAAATATTTTCCTAAGCACCTTATTCTCAAACACCCTTAACCTATGTTCCTCTCTCAAAGTGAGAGTCCAAGTTTCACAACCACACAGAACAACCGGTAATATAACTGTTTTATAAATTCTAACTTTCAGATTTTTGACAGCAGACTGGATGATAAAAGCTTCTCAACCGAATAATAACAGATATTTCCCATATTTATTCTGTGTTTAATTTCCTTCGGAGTATCATTTATATTCAGTTATCTTACCGGTTGTTCTGTATTGTTGTGAAACTTGGACTCTCACTCTGAGAGAGGAACATAGGTTAAGGGTGTTTGAGAATAAGGTGCTTAGGAAAATATTTGGGGCTAAGGGATGAAATTACAGGAGAATGGAGAAAGTTACACAACGCAGAACTGCACGCATTGTATTCTTCACCTGACATAATTAGGAACATTAAATCCAGACGTTTGAGATGGGCAGGGCATGTAGCACGTATGGGCGAATCCAGAAATGCATATAGAGTGTTCGTTGGGAGACCGGAGGGAAAAAGACCTTTGGGGAGGCCGAGACGTAGATGGGAGGATAATATTAAAATGGATTTGAGGGAGGTGGGATATGGTGATAGAGACTGGATTAATCTTGCACAAGATAGGGACCGATGGCGGGCTTATGTGAGGGCGGCAATGAACCTTCGGGTTCCTTAAAAGCCATTTGTAAGTAAGTAAGTATCATTTATATTTGTTACTGTTGCTCCCAGGTATTTGAATTTTCTACTCCAAATAATAATAATAATAATAATAATAATAATAATAATAATAATAATAATAATAATACGAAATGGAAATATAAAAATTGGAGATTTATCCTTCGAAGAGGTGGCAAAAAATTCAAATATCTTGGAGCAACAGTAACAAATATAAATGGCACTCGGGAGGAAATTAAACGCAGAATAAATATGGGAAATGCGTGTTATTATTCGGTTGAGAAGCTCTTATCATCCAGTTTGCTGTCCAAAATCTGAAAGTTAGAATTTATAAAACCGTTATATTACCGGTTGTTCTGTATGGTTGTGAAACTTGGACTCTCACTCTGAGAGAGGAACATAGGTTAAGGGTGTTTGAGAATAAGGTGCTTAGGAAAATATTTGGGGCTAAGCGGGATGAAATTACAGGAGAATGGAGAAAGTTACACAACGCAGAACTGCACGCATTGTATTCTTCACCTGACATAATTAGGAACATTAAATCCAGACGTTTGAGATGGGCAGGGCATGTAGCACGTATGGGCGAATCCAGAAATGCATATAGAGTGTTAGTTGGGAGACCGGAGGAAAAAGACCTTTGGGGAGGCCGAGACGTAGATGGGAGGATAATATTAAAATGGATTTGAGGGAGGTGGGATATGGTGATAGAGACTGGACTAATCTTGCATAGGATAGGGACCGATGGCGGGCTTATGTGAGGGCGGCAATGAACCTTCGGGTTCCTTAAAAGCCATTTGTAAGTAAGTAAGTAAGTAAGTATGTAAGTAAGTAAGTAAGTAAGTAAGTAAGTATCATTTATATTTGTTACTGTTGCTCCCAGGTATTTGAATGTTTCTACTCCAAATAATAATAATAATAATAATAATAATAATAATAATAATAATAATAATAATCATCATCATCATAATCATAATAATAATAAGTGGAGAAGGAATGAAAAGACCGAAAACAATAAAGAAGCAACAGACCAATACGACACGTCCCCATGAAACAATATCTAATATGCAGAATAACAATACTGTGACAAAATGAATTTATTGCTTCACTTGACAATCTAGTACGGTTGTTGTGATCTCAAAAAGTACGAGCGGAAACATCAGGTAGGTCTGTCATCGCATGTTACACCAAACTTTCACTCTTGAAAACAGATTATCCTTTGGCCAGCAATCTTTTCATTGCAAACGAATGCCGAATAATCTCACCACACCTTGAGTCATATTCATAATACGTTTTAAAAAGGGAAAGGCAACTACTTACAACTAGTATCGAGAAAGCGTTCCACAGGGAACTATTTGCAGCAGATCTTCGTGTTGTCTTCAGCACATGAATTGAAGTGTGTAATTTCTCAAATTCTCTCTGAAGGTATCTTCTATATGAAGCCTAATGAATCTGTCACGCCGTAAACAGAGGTAGGTTTCCCTCCATCATTGCTATCGTAATACAGAAAGTTGAACTGTTTCATTTCTTCTGAGTCTTTCAAAGAAATCACTTTCGTATGACTAAATCAGAAATGTAAACGAGTGTTACCAAATACCTTACTATAATAATACCGGACAGCTGTATACTAGTAGCATTGGCGTGAGTGCGAAAAATCGCGGACCTGACATCTAGTGCAGAGGGATGGAATTACGTCCACATATACAAATATTAACATAGCAAGATTCAGACTATTGTTTAAAACGTGAGTTACTAATGTAGAATTATATATGAAACACTTAAGAAATGTTGAATAATATTTATAAAATTATTATCTTATATCAAAGCTGCATATTATTAGAAATATTGCATACTTCATATTACTTTCCGTAATTAATTGTTGCATAATTTTTCTTTGGTTTACCGAGACAAAATCAATCTGATATTAGGAATGAATTTACAGTAATGTTTTATATACGCATTGCTGACAACTGCAAAGATAAAATTGATAGTAATCTGATGCTTGTAATAATTAGTAAAGGCATATGGACAACAATAAAACTTAATTTGATAAAATCTTAAAATCCAATACATTTTAACTTCTATTTATTTATTAAGTCTAAATAAAAAAACTAATTTGTATTTTTCTATCAACACAAAGACGAAGGAATTAGGCCTACTAAAGAATGTTGTTGATTTACGTTTTATGAACTGTCGGAAATCGAAAGTACGATTTGGAGCAATTTGTAATGCTGCAATTGTCACAATGCTATAAACAGCACATATACACCCTGACATTTTAACACTAGTACTAATTCATAAAACTATTAACAAATTAACTAGCCCAGCAACAGTAATACAGTGAAACCTGTTCAAGACGGAAGTGACATGGTCCTAATTTTTTTCCGTTGTGGATAGGTTTCCGTATTATTCAGGTGTGCCATTAAAATGGAATATTTTGTCATTCATATACGTGAAAAACAAAATGGCATGCCGCAAACTGCAAGAAGTACAAAATATTCCATTTAACACTCATCACATTAAATCAGCTTTCTGTCGCTTATTACGTTGGTGAATCATTTTGATTAAAATCTCATTTTCTGTATAAATATTATCGTAACTCACTCATTAGTCATTAAACATTACTAAAGTTTACTAATCTCATTCTATTTAATATCTAACATTATACTCTAATACTGTACTGCATATCACTGCACATTATTAATTAATTGGACTAGGAGACATCTATTAGAAGCCTTGAATTCTGGTTTATTTAATTTCTTTCCCAGTTCAATAGCTTGCTTTGCAGAACAGATCCAGAAATTGGCTTGTTCTTTGAAAGGTCATGAAGAACTCACTCCCACAACAGTTCATTTATTTCCACATAAACAGTTGCTTTCTGGTTCCTTTTGTGTCACCAATATTGGCTGCACGCCACTCACTCATTAGATCTTTATTTTTTAAAGTGTCACACATGAGTTTTCCACAACTGCACTTCAATATTATTTCACATAGACTTTGTTTCTAATTTTCCTTTATCTCGATAACTTTTACTTCATCACTTAATGTTAATGCCACATTTTATGCAACTTTTTTTTTACCTGGAAATCACTACACTTGCTCTCTGTTTAGCTACGACAGTATACACGGGTGTGAAGCATTGAAAATCTTTGAAGGGACTCGACTGCCTAGTCAACAGGGTAATAAAATTTATGACCGACAGGCCAACACACCCTCGTACCCTCTAGAATTTTGCAAAGAAAACTTGTTTTTATCTTAGTGACCCACATATTTCGTATATTCCTTGAAATTGCACGCTGTTTCAAAATAGTTACAAAATATAGTGTGTCCAAAATATTATTTCCGTTTTGAACAGTAGCAGACAGTTTCCGTTTCCGCGTTGGACAGTTTCCGTTTTATTCAGGAAAAATTACACATAATACATACAAATTTCGCCGGGACCAATAAATTGTTCCGAAATAGACAGGATTCCGGATTATTCAGGTTCCGATTTGAACAGGTTTCACTGTACATTGCAGTTGATTACAGCTTGTTTCGCGAGTATCTCCATCCCGGCAGGTAGGTAGCAGCAGCATCGTCGTTCGCACGTAAAACTGCTAGCTGTCTGATAATATTATAGTAAAGTATTTGCTATTACATTCGATTAATCAATATCCATGAACATACGTTACATTCGAATTGGTAGAAAATGAAAAGACTACATGTCAGGAGTTTCTATCGCTTTCGGTTCTCATTCTAATTCTATTTTCGAACTAAGGAAAGGTCGGATAAAATTATCTTGCTTTTTCAACAATAATCTCACTAAAGGTTTTGATTTATTTAGAGAAACTCAAAACTCGAGTAGGATTTAATTGACTATCTGCTTTATATGACGTCATTCCATTTTCGGCCAATGAAGTGTAATGAAATCTCGAATTCCAACCAATCACAGTCATACATCACTATCATTTCTGCAGCTCGATTTATCACTTTCAATTTATCGCATTGTCGTTCTTTTGTTTAATCAGTGTCGCCAACTGTTTCCACGTAAATCAATGTACTAAATAAAATGCGAAATCCTACCTTCATATCTACACCTTCATCTTCTATTACGAAGTCCATTGCATCTAAAGAAAATGACACTCCTTCATATTGTTCATTTAATTAATGTATTAATCAGGTTATTTGTAATTAGTAATTATACTATAAATGTTTAAATTAAATTATGATTTCAGCAGCAAATTCAAAAAACTTTATTGGATATTCTTAAGGATTCAATCCAAATATTACACTACCATTTATATTTTGGCCATTGACGATTCTATAGGGTTTGCATTTCTCTGGATGTTTTACTAAACAATTCCTGTATTTAATCTTTTTGTCTTTCTAAATTATTCTGTAGTGCTTTTATTCTGGATCTTTATGGTCACCCTCATTGAGGGCAGATTATTTTGTTAGAAATAGTTGTTCTAAACGTATTTCTGTTATAATAACAAGAGAAAAGCGCAGTTCATGTAATTAACATTTTTAAACATGCATTTCGTTTTCCTCAATTGGCATTACTGAATAACATTCAATTTCTTTATTGCAGTAATCGTTATTCATCTATTTCGACTTCACAATGTCTGAATAGGTTAAGTATTCATAAATATGATATATGATATGATTATATTCCACCAGCTTACATCGGTCATTATGGCCCTTCACATTTCTGTATACAGTGCCATCACTCCCTTGAATACATAACATTCTGCTTACGCTTTTTCTAAACATCCGGCTATTACATATAAATGACCTGATCACTTTTCTATCACGTCCCTCACCTCTTTTTCCCTCTCTTCTTTTTATATATACCCTTCCCTTTCCTAGTTATCTGTCTTATTCTTACTAATCTCATTTAACTAAACAATAACTTCTCTCAACCTCTTATTAATTGTTCCCAACATTGCTTATATTAGTTGAACTCTTCCATAGTTGTTAACTTATTTATTCACATGTATCACTAACGTTCACTAACCACTTATTCCCATTAAGGGGGTCTGTACTCTGAATTTGGTGAAAGAAATTGAAAATGTGTTTTAATAAAAGATAAAGACCGTAATTTTAGCCCGTTACATACAATAATACTTGAAGAATAACCCCTAAAAATTTCAAATGTGTATCTTATGTAAGTCCTGAGAAAAGTGGACCTAAATTAGATGAAATTTACATTGCTGGGATAGGCAGTACAGACTCCCCTTAATCTAATCTGTATATTTTCTGACGAAGCAGTTTCTACAGTTTCATTACCTTTCCATTCCCACTTTCGTTATTATATTTGTATCACCACTTACTTATTAATAGACTTCGTGGAATTGCCACGAGAATCGCAAGGTTTACTACGCACGCTGTATAGACTGTATGAGAAACGGACGTGCAACGGATGGAATATGCCTCTGATGTAAACACTGAGCAGTATACTGAGGTTACAATAAAACCTGTATCCTGCATTCAAGAAATATAATGGGTGATCATTGAAGTAGGAAACGTCTAAACATGTAAATACACAATTATTTTGTAGTGAGATATATTAACTCTTAAAATGTAATGTAATATACTCACATCATCCTTGAATATGTACATTGAAATGAAGAGTGACGTATATTTTGAGCGACTTCAAAGTAACCTCCTCCGATGGTCACTTTTTATATTGGGAAAATGTACGTTCAACAACACACGATGTAATACGTGCATATTTGAAGAAATTTTCAGTACACCAACTTCAGAGTTTTGTCGTGACCTGATAGTACATCATTTATAATACGAAGTTGTGAATAGGCAGAATTTTTAGCAATAATGTTTCTCAACTTACATTTTATTTTTTCTGAAATTAGTGAATTATTATTTTGGATAACAGTTTGTGATATTTTATACACTATATTAAGGGCTTCTGAGAGTTGTAGATTAAACGATTCTAACAGGGTGATACTTTTGGACACGATTTTAAAATTAGAATTAATGAACAGAATATCTTCCAATTGCTGTTCAGAAGGCAATGATTTTACAGCTAAAACAGCGGAACTGTCTGTGCTATCCAATACATCAATTACCTTCATTACTTTGCCGTAATATTTTGCATAATAATTAACAGCATCCAACGACGTTTTCCAAGGGTCAAGACTGGTTGCGGGGGTAAGGATATTCCAGGGGCAATTGTTTGGAAAAGCAACATTCTCATTGTACTACTGTATGTTTGATTGAATTCTTGTCTGCACTGGATAAATGTTAAGCTTTGGCTATTCCAACCACAGTAATGCAAAAACAAGTGCTTACTTAGGTATACATTATCTGTAGCTGCTCTGTCTATTTGGACCGGTCACAACTCTTAACATGAACTTCTTATACTACGAGACCGGGCGGTCGCTCACCTCCTCTATACTTCCGTACATCGGCAACCTGATTGCATGCTGCGTGTGGCAATTCAACGAAGTCTACTTATTAACAATCTCTGGTTATTACTTTTATCTTATCCTTTTTCACTAATATTCCCTTGCCTTACCGTATCTTTTCTGTCACTATCACTCTTTTCACTTTGTCACTTTCCAAAGTTTATTCATAAATATACAATTATTAACATTTTTTTAGAGAATTTTAGGGATATATTATTTACATTTTTATTTTATTCACGACATATCCTAATAAATGTCACTTGAAGTCTGAGATTACTATAGACTATTACACGATTAGAAGAATGTATATAAAGATTAGAAGAAATAAAGTACTCTAATACAGGAATGTCAGAAATCAGACACTGAAAGTGCAGTGTATATGCGCGGAACGCCGGTCTGCGCAGATTGCGTCATTCACGTGTTGCTCTTTCCAGTTCTTAGCGGGAGGGATGTACAAGAATCTATTCTGCACTTCTAGTGTTCAATTAAATTAACATTTGGACATTATAAACATACTTAGCAGAAGAAAAAACACAATTGTTGTCAGAGTCTATATTTGACAATAATTGTAACACAAGAAACAATAGACTTACTCAGTTACAAATTCACAAAGCAGTCGTTTGTAAAGAATCATTTATTTACACGATTTGTATACAGTATTTGAAGAAAATATAAATATTACAGTAATTTCGAAACAACAAAAAAACGAACACAGTATTTCATTTTACATAGTAGGTACTGATTATTTCAAAGTAATACTCTTTCATTGTTCCTCAAGCATTATTGGGACCATTGGTGCACAAATGTTAAAGAAAATATTTTACTCCCAATTGCATGCAATAGGAAATTGTAAGGCTTTTACACTGGAATCATTTCCGTGCTTTATATGAATATAAATTCAAATTATTATTATTAATAAATTGGATAAATTAAGTTTGAATTTAAATTTATATATAGTTTATTTGGAAAACGTTGAGCAAATATCAGCAAGTTGGGAGTGTTACTGAATTGAGTTAAAAGAGTACTTCACAAGCTGTGAAGTGGGGACATTTTCTTTATGTCAGGTTTAAAGATTTATTAACGTAAGTACAGTATATTAGGATAATATAGTAACGTGAGATGGAAAATTCGCCATTATGTATTATTTTTCGAGAAAATTTTTTTCGCTTTACAAATAGTTCTTTCTTCCTTCCCTTACAACCTCAAGATCCTCATATGTATTCTTCACTCAATATTCTCATCACTTATCAGCTTATCAAATAAAAGTTGTAAGTCGTCTAACCATTTATGGTTGTGTTAGTACAGACTCCAAAACAACATCAGTCATGTTTGTCTTGTCGTGAGAGTACTAATTAAGAAATAAGAGCAGGCGAATATCATATTTTGAGAACTTTACTAATCTGATTTAAATTCTCACATCACTATTAGGTCCACATGATATGATGAAAGCCTTTCATTTTAAAATAATTACTGTTGGCTGAGGAAAACATCATAACAGTTACGTTATATATGATTCGTGATTTCTCTTCTTCGTTATATCTGTGAACTCCTCACTTTATATTCATAACGCATTCACTATCACAGCTCAATGAGCACACCCGTACTGATGTGTGTTACTGAAACCAAAGCTGTTCTGCTACTGCAGGTAATGTACAGCACTGTCGCGTTCCCCTCCAAGCTGATTCACTCCCTCCAGGTAGGGGAATAGGAACTGCACAATGCACAGAGACCACTGCACAATGTGCAGGGTTTTGACATGCCTGCTCTAATACAATAAAACATATACTAATTGGCTTACTAAAACTCTGTTTCACTAATGTTATCTTCACCAAAACGTTTGAACGGAGTCGCCATTTTCAGTTGACTATGCGGTAAACAAATGACGATCGCAAAGCATGTTTTATAGTATGGTACCGTAAATAATTTGCAGTTTGAAATATTGGCAAACAAAGAAACAAATGGTAGAAAGGTTATAAAAACAGAAAAAGTATATAAAGATTAGAAGAAATAGGCCTAAAGTACTCTAGACTTACTAAAATTATATTTCACTAATGTTAGCTTCACCAAAACGTTTGAACGGAGTCGCCATTTTCAGTCGACTGTCTATGCGGGAAACAAATGACGATCACAAGCATGTTTCATTGTAACGTAAATAATTTGCAGTTTGAAATGCTGGCAAACAAAGAAACAAATGCTAGAGAAATGATAAAACAAACAGATGCTAAGGAAGTGATAAAAATAAACAAATGCTAGGGAATCGATAAAATTGTAGCGATAAGCAGCCATGATTGATTGAAATACGTCCTTTCGTACTGTTTTATTGGTCAAAAGTAGTATGACGTAGTAAAAGTGTAATAGTCATTGTAAATTGTTACATTACAATACACTTTAGGTGAAAAAAATAATAAAGAAAACAAGTAAGGAAGAAATGTGTAAAAACGAAAGAAGAAATATGTAAAGAAATGGAGGTTAGAGAAACAGAAACTACGAGCAATGCTTATGAATATAACATTGTATGTTTCATCGATGATTTATCGACGCTGTAAGAACTGCGCTATACACTAGCGTCGTCGATAGACTTACAAACAAAATGGTACTTCGGCAGATATGCCAAAGAGTTGGGAAAAACCTCGGAAAAGACACAATCGAATTATGAAGCCAACGAAGACTGGAATACACTTCTGAGTGCAGATTTGGAGCCCGAGTGTCATTCATATGCCGGTAGCTATGAATGTCTGAATGTCTTTTACATAAGAAAATGAAAAGAGAATGTAATTAAGTATTTTAGAATGCAAAGTCATTTTCTTCCTGGATATTTTGCCACTCATATTATATCCATATAAAGACTTACGTTCTAACTCCATTAATATTACTACAAAAACGTATCATCAAAATTTGTCTGCATAAACCACTTGATTTATCCACACAATTTATTTATTCTGAATTCCAAGTAGTACTAAAAATTGAGCAAATATATAAACATACAGAAATAATTTATTTTCACAAAAATCGAATGAATTTTATAACTGAAAAACATATACATAACACCAGAAGAAATGTCCCAACTCTTTTGGCAGAACCTAAATGCCACTATACAGCTGGATTAGGACACAGTAGGAATTATGGACCAAGACTATAAAATTCAGTATTGAAAAATAATCCAGACCTAAGCAATCTACACATTCTTAAGTTTAAAAATAAAGTGAAAATGTTTGCATGATATTTGATACATTTTATTATTATTTTAAGTGTTACTAGCATTATATGTTACTAATATTTATTGTATTTATCTGATGCATGTAACCTATAAGATAAAACATTGTAATAAATATATATAGATCATTTTCTTAATTAATAACAGTGTAGGGTAAACTATATAGTCGTTGGCACTCTGATAGTTACTGGCATCTTTTAATTAATTTCCTCTATAATAAGGTTTTTAAGACCAATAGTGCCATCTGAGAGCAACATCTGCATTCAGTGATATCTCCTCTTTAAAGTAGTACCGAAATTTTCTACCAGATTGGCTTTGTTTTGTGTCATGGCTGCTTAATATCAGACGCTGTATACTGTATCGACAATAAAAGGTATTTTCTTATGGTAAGTGTTAAGGATATTGTCTCTTAATATGCATTACTGTTTTTCTTAGGTTCATGCTATTGTAATTAAACTTGTACAGATCCATTTCTGAAGGTTTCTTCTATTCAAATAGATGCAGTTTAAATATTCTAACCTAAACGATCATCAAATGGCGGGGTGCCAATGACTGCAAAGAAAAACATGTCAGTTTCAATTATTGGCACCCTGTGCCAATGACTATACCTACCTGATTCACGTTTTTATTGTGACGTTTTGATGCCATAATGTTTCTTACGTTGCTACATAACCTCAAAATAATTTTCATGCGTTTAAGATTATATTTACCAGTTATTGGCATGGGGTGCCAATGTGTTATGCATGTGACTATCACTACAACTGTTATAGTTATTGGCAGTGCCAAACTAATGGATTTACGGTATTATTTTCTCTCCTTTCGAAGATTCATCAGCATGAATGACGTAAAATTTGTAAGAATAAAGAAGAAGAAGATTGGAAGTAAGAAATGTTACAATCCACAGCATTTAGAGGCAGCTTTAGACGAAATTCGAGGTGAAATGCCCCCCCCCCCAAAAAAAAACTGCAGCAAAAAAATACAACATTCCAAGGTCTACATTACAATTTCGACTCAGTGCCAAATTTTCAAAATCTTCAATGGGACCTGCACCAGTACTCAGTGAAGATGAAGAAAAACTGTTAGTAAAGTGGATTGTTACCTGCGCCAGAAAAGGATTTCCTCAGAGGAAATTGGATGTCCAACTATCTGTTAAAGAGTTCCTAACCATGAACCAGAGAAAAACACCTTTTAAGGACAATATGCCTGGGGATGGGTGGTTTCGATCATTTCTTCGTCGCCATCCAGAGGTTTCCATCCGAACAAGTGAAAGTGTAACTTCATCCAGTGTCACCGTTTGTGAAGCAGATGTCAGAAAATGGTAAAGAATGATTCGTCTATCTTTTAGCACATGATTAGTCATTCGTCATTTACTACTCGACTTAAATTTTCCACGTAGCCTACTTACTATGTTTATCTTTTTGAAGTAGCTATGTCAGAGAAACAATATTACAACTACGTATTGACATCACTGTTCTCTCAATCCTTAAATGAATATGAGAAGTTGAGAAAAGGAAACTGTTGAAAGAGTCCGTATATTTTATGAATTGTTTAATAATTTGTTTATCTTTTTTAATTCTAGGTTTAAGCAGGTTGAAGATATTTTGGAAGAAGAGAATTCTTTAGACATTCTTCAAGATTCAACAAGGATATTTAACGGCGATGAATCAGGGTTCCAATTATGTCCAAAAACAGGGAAAGTTTTAGCCTTCAAAGGGACAGAAACGTTTATGAAGTTGATAAAGGTCCTGCAAAACTGTCTATAACAACAATGTTCACCATCTCTGCTTCCGGACAGAAGGAAAGTAAGAAAAAAGAAGAGGCACTTGCTAAAGAAGAAAGGAAAAAGAGGAGAGAAGAAAGAACTAAAAGGGAAAAATGTAACAGTTAAGAAAAATACTTGCGAAAAAAGGGGAATGTGCTTTAAATGTACTAAGACTGTTAGAACGAATGACTTAGAGTGTTCACTATGTGAAAAACTTTTTCATAGAAAATGTGTACCAGTTGAACACAAAATACACATGCCATTACCAGAAGACGATGATTCCTATGTTTGCCACAAGTGTTTCCAGTATGCTGACAGTTCTCCTAATTGGAGGGATGAGGGCTCCGAAGACACAGAATGAAAATCTTAATGACGTAAGTTAATAAATTTGTTAAATGGTCTTTATATTTGCATCATGCTGTGTGTTAAAAGTGTTTTTCTTTTAATAGTATCAAATGGATAGTTCCGAATATTATGTTCTTTTGGGTGCCAATGACTGTAGAATTTGATGCCAATAGCTATATATTCAAGTGCCAATGACTGCAATTTTCAGAATTTTCAAAACAATGTCTTTTTATTAATTGAATATAAATTCAATAAACTTTCAAATATGTATCACTGCATCCGTTAGACTTTCCTTTTTCCATTTCCATAATGACATTTGCCTATAAAGACATACAGATCGGTATAGTAGTGAAAGAATGATGGAAGATGTCTTAACGGTGCCAACCACTATGCAGTTCACCCTATATCTCCAATAAATGATTCCGTAGCATCGCCACAGACACACTTGATTGTACTTGTCACTATCTCTCCCACTAGAGAATTATTGAAATGTATATTTTCCCCGCCATTCATAAAATATTTTGATATGACATCTCTTGCACAAAAGGGGAGATCTATAACTGAAACTTGATTAATGTATTTCAGTATTATTTGTATTTATCCTCGTAATAAGGAACAGTTTGTCTCGTAGACATTTTGTTTTTCAGCATTAACTTCCCATGATTGTATGAGAAGATTCGAAGAGAACGGCAGTTACGTAGACCTTCGGCTCCCCCCTACTACCAATAATGCATAACACAATGTCAATACGGCGGTTGCTGTAGTCTGCGATACAACGAACTTTTCTGTTGATTTTCGAGTTCATTTTTTTTTCTAGTTATTATATGCTTATTTAAGTTGTGTTAACTCTCGCTAGTGGTTTTATATTTTATTTTATCCGTCTTAGTATTTATTTTATTATTGTAAATATTTTTGTTTTATTACTATTATTATTATTATTATTTTATTATTATTATTGTTATTATTATTATTAATATTATTATTAATGAATTAATTTGTATTGCTATCTTTGTATCATCTCCGTCACGGATATTCTATTATTATTATTATTATTATTATTATTATTATTATTATTATTATTATTATTATTATTATTGGGCGGCCGGGCAGCTCAGTTGGTAGACCAGCTGGCTATGGACTGAAAGGTCCGGGGTTCGATCCCCGGTGGTGACAGGACTTTTTTCGTTGCCAAACTTTCAGAACGGCCCCTTAGTTCACTCAGCCTTCTATAAATTTGAGTACCGGGTCTTTCCCGGGGTAAAAGGCGGTCAGAGCGTGGTGCCGACCACACCACCTCATTCTAGTGCCGAGGTCATGGAAAGCATGGGGCTCTACCTCCATGCCCCCAAGTGCCTTCATGGCATGTTACGGGGATACCTTTACCTTTTTATTATTATTTTATTATTATTATTATTATTATTATTATTATTATTATTGTTACTATTATTTCTAACATCAACTTTATTATTGATCTCTTTAAAATGTATATAGACTACTGGACTGTACCCGAGCACGAGCACGTGTGAATAAATGATTGAATTAAAATGTAAATAATTAATGAACGAATAAATGAATTAATAAACAATAAGTGAATATCCACTGAATATTTTAACAAGTCACCTTCGAGAAGTAACAAACTGCTCATTAATATGTAGGCCTACTTTTGGAATCTAAGCCGTTACACGTTACAATATATTAATGCATTCATAACATTCAAGTTCTATTATGCCTACAACACAGGCAAAACATATCAACACTTTTAATTATGAATATTATAAAAAAGAGATAGGGTCTGCATCTACATGAACGATACTTAGCGAAACAACAACCGAGATCTGTAAATCCAGTCTCTATGGAGACAGAGAGAGAAAACGATGCATGGCAATGCCTTTGCTGTGTTACGTGCCTTTCGATTTCAGATATCAAAATGTTTGAACGTTTAAGAGTTGCATTCCACCAAATTATAAACAACACAAGAGTAAAACAGTCGTTAAGACCAGAGAGACTACTAGCGAACGGACTGAGGACTGTGGGCGTGGTGGGCTTGGCGGGGGAGCCTACTACGCATCTACAGATTGTATAACAGCACGGACTGCGACTCTTCAAGGGATGAAACTCTGAAGAGCCCTATGAGAAATATCTATCTCAAAAGAAGTAAAAAGTTTTGCCACCCCAAAGAGTTTCATCCCTTCGATCCATCGGAGGCGGAAATCAAAACTACCGATTATGAGGATTATGAGGAGGTGGAAATTAACAACAGCGAGGAACAATAAGACCAAAAACCACCTGAAGGCGATGAGAAACCGTCCTCGCCCCCTCCTCCACCACCTCAACAGTGAAGTCAAGCTATGTGCTTAAGCATTCAACTTATATAATAGTGGACTTCTGTCTCCATCTCATAGCAGTTCTGTACTCTGTTACTAGACCTGTGGCTCCGAGCCTTTTGAGTGTCACAGACACCAAAGTTTCATATTTCATTTTGACTGACCGCATAAAATGTTTTGCATAATTTAGGCCCAAAAACCTGTTCTACTCATATTTTTGCTTAATGTAGTGAAATAAGCATCCTTAATAAATCTGTAACGAAATTAAATTTAAGTTTTAGCTTTTAAATAAGAACTGATGGCTGTTGATTGGTTTAGATATAAATCCCAATAAATCCGTACTATTATTT
Organism: Periplaneta americana; assembly: GCA_025594305.2. Classification (NCBI taxonomy): domain Eukaryota; kingdom Metazoa; phylum Arthropoda; class Insecta; order Blattodea; family Blattidae; genus Periplaneta; species Periplaneta americana. Next base: position 70,179,072 of record JAJSOF020000031.1, read on the forward strand.
TTCTCGAGGTATATGGCATTCATATCATTCTAAACTATCTGATGATATTTCCCCCTTTCTTAACTGTAAATGGCACAAACGCTACTTAGGTGTAAATTTTTCTGACATTTTGTATATTCGATTCCCTCATTGTTTCAAACGCATATCATTTTACCTTTTAGGTGTGTTTCCAAATTATATGTAATACGCTTTGTCAAATCTGGCAACCTTTTCATAAGGGAAGCTTTCTTCCTCCTCTTCTTCTTCTTCTTCTTCTTCTTCTTCTTCTTCTTCTTCTTCTTCTTCTTCTAAATACAAATGTAATGTATTTTACGTTGCATGACGTTTCCTAAGAAAAATTAAATTAGTTTTATATTTACCATAAGGTTTTTAATGTGATGGCTGCTATCACATTACAGCTATCAGTTCTAGGGTTGCCAACCCTCCCGTATTTCCCGGGAACTCCCGTATTTGCCCCTAATTTTTAACGGTTTCTCGGCTCCCGTATTTTTCTTCTCTTCGAGCATTTTACTCCCTTATTTTTGCATTATGTACGAACTTTTTTTAACACTTATGCCACATTTACAATCTGTTTACAATAGACAATAAGTAAATATTATAAAAGAATACGAGATGAATGGAGATGTTATCCCATGACAACACTCCAAAAGAAAAATAACTATGTTTTAAATAGCTGTAGTAAAAATGAATGGAAGGTCAAGAGCATTGGTCCTTTTAAGTCAGTGGTCTTCAACACTCGCTGAAATGTGCAATGAGTACGCGGTGCCGTCCCGTGTGCACCGTCGTGCAGCAGGGAGAGATAGAGAGCATACCCGCTAGCAGCTACGAGAGCACTATGATGCACTGCGTTTTCCGCGGGTAAGAGAAGCTAGCCCCAGCGTGCTCTGTGCTGACGACCCCTGTTTTAAGTCTTCTTATTGTTTGACTATTATCCAGAAAATTTAATGCATGATGATTGGGATGTTGATTTAATCGGAGCAGGTATTTTTTTTTTTTTACTGAACTTGGAGATTTCTTCTTTCACAGTTGAAATGTTTAGGTCACGATGAATGACATCATTACGGACATACCATGGTGCAGTGACAATGGAACGTAAAGTTTTAGACTGATACCTCTGCAGTATTTCAATGTTTGAGTTGCTAGCAGTTCCCCACAGTTGGATGCCGTATATGTCCAGATTGGTTTTAGTATGACTTTATAAACAAGAAGTTTATTTTCTAATGACAGTTTTGATTTAGGTCCCAATAACCAATAGATTTTTGATGTTTTAAAATTTAATTCTTTACGTTTAGTTGCAATATGTTTACGCCATGTTAAGCGGCGAACTAAATGCATACCCAAATATTTAACATCGTCTGCTTCAGGAAGTTCTTTGTTGTACAGTGTTACAGGAGGACAGTTTTCAGTTCTGGTTCCGAAAGTAACATGAACTGATTTGTTTTCACTCGCTTGTATTCTCCATTTAATTAGCCAGTCTCATGTTTCTTTCAATTCATTCTGCAGGTTTTCAGATGCTGTTGATGGATCTTCATATGAAGCAAGAATAGCAGTGTCATCAGCGAAGGTAGCCACCAATACTTCGTTAGAGATTGGAAAATCAGCTGTATAAATTGTATATAGTATAAGGCCTAAGACTGAACCTTGAGGTACACCTGACTCTATATCATAGAAAGAGGAGAAATGTTCTCTGAACTTTACTTGAAAAAAAGTAATAAATAAAGTACACCAAGATGCCAAATTTTATCCAAGGCTTGTTGAATATCTAAAAATACAAATACAGCAGAACAATAATTTTTTGTTTCATGGAATCTTCAATTTTATTGACGACTCTATTAATTTCTTCTATTGTAGAGTGTTCTCTTCGGAATCCGAACTGATGGTCAGCTATAATATTGCTGTCAATAAGAACTGGAGACAATCTCTTTAAAAGGACCTTCTCAAATAATTTATATAGTATTGGTAACAAATTAATTGGACGATATGAAGTCACTTCATTTGGTGGTTTCCCTGGTTTTGGAATCAAGATAATTTGAGAAGCTTTCCACTGTGCTGGATAATAAGAAGTTCTAAGAATTCCGTTAAAGAGAGTTGTAATAAGCACAATTGCTTTTCTGGGGAGTTCCAAAAGAATTTAGCAGTTATCAAGTCGTAGCCAGGGCACTTCTTTGGATGTAGTTCTGTTTCTATTGCTTTCTTGACATCGTTTGGAGAAAAACTCGGAATTCGTAAACACATCTGAAGTGGGACACTGAGAAATTCGTTAATTTCATTATCATTGGACTTTACTGTAGATGCTGGGTTTGGAGTGAAAACATTTGTTAAATGACTTGCAAAAATTTCAGCTTTCTCTAAGTCACTTCTGGCCCAATCACCATTGCTTTTCTAATTGGAGGTATCGCTCTCTGAGGACGTTTCAGTTTCTTAGTTATTTTCCACAAGGAATAATCTCTATTTGTAGCACTAAGATTTACAATATAATCGTTGAAGGTTTCATTCTTTAATTTCAAGAGAAGTTGTTTTAATTCTTTGATGCTTTTATTTAGTTTGGTTTTGTCTTCAGATCGTCTATGATTTTGCCAAATTGCTCGTGGTTTTCTTTTTTCTGAAATTTTCTTCTTTATTTCTTCTGGATAATTGATGCAAGTTATTCTTTGGGTCTCAGAACTGGAGTAGATCTCCAAGCAGCTTGTTGAATTAATTCTGTTAAATATTCAGTGGCAGTATCAATGTCTGTGTCTGATTTGAGGGGAAGGTTAAGAGTGATATTATTTTCTATCCAACTTCTGAAAGAGTTCCAGTCTGTATGTTTGTTGTAAAGCGAAGGGGAGTGTATTTTCTTAATTACTGTTACACTTATTGTGGCTATAATTGGAGTGTGATCAGAACAAATATCAAAACAAGATTCGACATCAATATAATGTTCCCTATTTCATTGACAATAAGTTAATCCAATAAATCAGGTATTTTGTTTGGATCTGATGACCAATATGTAGGTTGGCCTGTAGAAGAGTTTTAAATGTTTTATTTGTTACACATTGTTGTAATTCCCTTCCCCTTGGAGTTATCAATCTTGAGCCTCACATTGGATGCTTTGCATTGTAGTCACCACCTACAATAAATTTGTGACCTAAATTTTGGAAAAAAATTGTCAAAACGTACGCTAGTGATTTTATACTTAGGAGGGCAGTATACTGCTGAAACAGCTAGTGGTCCGCTCTTGTCTTGTATTATGACAGTAGTTGCTTGAATATCCCGATCTTCAAATTTACACGATTTGTATTGGCGTAAATTTGATTTAACTATTACTGCTGTTTCTCCATGTGCTTTTCCATCTGGGTGTTTTGTATTGTAACTTGTATATCTTTGAATAGTGAAATAATTTTTATCTGTGAAGTGGGTTTCAGATATAAGTAATACGTCCAGTTTATGTACGAGTATATTTAAAAAGAACTCAACCTTCTGGCGTCGATTAGCCAGGCCATTGGCGTTCCACAATCCAATACGAAGAGACTGAGCCATTATGCTACTTTGGAAATGACTGTGGTTAGTAAGTTTATTGACGTCATAGTTTGTTCGGCTTGTTTTGTATTATAGCTTCCAATCTATTGAAGGATAGCAAAATGGTTTTTATATTTACTGTATCGATTGAGTAGAATTGTTTTCATCTATACGTGTTTTTTGCAGAATATCAGAATATAAAGGCCTGTCAGACATAATTGGTTGTGCAGGAGGTGGTGGTGGTGGTGGTGGTGTTGATGATTGTGACAGTTCGTAAGTATTGGTTACTTCATTTGCCGGTGGATATCTATTGGTGTACTGTTTAGTTTTATTTGGCATATTTTTACGGTACTGAATTTGTTGATACACGACACAGCCCTTGTAATTCGCAGGATGATTTCCGCCACATAGGACAAAAGTTGCTGCGGTTTCTCTGCATTTGGTGCATGTCGTAATGTTGTGATCCCACCACATTTAACACAACGAAAATATCTTTTACAGTAAGATTTACTGTGGCCATACAGTTGGCATCTATGACACTGGACATTTGTATTTGTACGTGGGCGTTCAACTCTAATTCTGGCATTTAAGAGGAATTCCGTATTGTAAATACTTGTTGTTTTCATGTGGTTTAAGATCGATAAAATGTAATGGCAAGGGCTCTTTGTTAGCTCGATGTCTGATGTTGACGATAATCTTACTTTATAACCACATTCTTCAATTTCTGATTTTATACCATCTATAGAAGTAGAAGGGTGTATATTCCTGATCACAATACCATAGGCACTGTCTTGTTTTAGTTGATAAGTATGAAATTCTGCATTATCTTTTGAAAGAAAATGTACTAGCTTCCTATAGATTTAAATTGTTTTCGCCATAAGTTTAATTTCATTATTACGTAATATTTTATATGTAATTTCATTTTCTGTATCAATACCATTCAGTGATAAATGCAGAATTAATTTTACAATGTTTGTAATACCAGGAATAAACACTGGAGGGGGTTTAGGATCTTCTGACATTTGTGAATTTTTATTAACATTATCACTTACTTTTTCAGGTTCTGTTTCACAGTAAAGTTGCATTTCATTTACCTTGTCAGTAGCTAGCACTGCCTATTGGTTCGAATCTTCTAAATGCTGTCGTTTAACAGTAGTCTTCAAGGATTTGGGATACCTTGTCTTGATCTTTTATAAGTCTTCGTTACTTGCCAACCTTCATCGGAATCGTATTCATTGTCTTCTAAAGCATTGATAGCTTGGGACTGCACATATACAGACTCATTAGTATGCGGCGTTAGGTTTAAATTAATATTAGTGGTCATGGTGAACAATGTTAATAACGATAATTCACTAATAAAATGATAATAAATAGTATGTAACACTAGAAATAATCTATAACATATACTTGAAACAGTTCACAGTAATGGGTTGCTAGGAACTTGTTTACTTGGCAACACTTCAGGAAAGAGTTTTTATAATTAATTAATCACGAACCAAACTCAGACTGCGTATGTGATTGGTGCGGTAAACCGTGTGGTAGATATCACGTTCTACAGTGCAGCAACAGAAACATATCATTGACCGCGCTGAGCACAGAGTTATGAACACACTCCTGCACATTGTGCGATTTTCTTATTATTATTATAATTAATTTAAAACAAATCTTGAAATTCACTTCAATTAAGTAGTCGAACACGAAGAAAACATAATTATGAACTGAAATCACAATAAAATTAAAATCATACACTCCCACAACTTGTAATTAAAGCAAATAATTTAACAGCTATTTGTTTGTAGACATACTAAACTCACAGCCTTCTTGATAATTTGTAGAAACAAAAGCCGCCCTAAATAAGGGTTCGATAGATCGACCTACTAATCAATTCATAAAGAATAATAAGTAAACAAAACAATTTTGTGACACTTGGAAAGAAAAAGAAAAAACATTAAAATAAGAAAACGTAGGAAATCATTTACAATAAAAATTTTGTTGGGTACAAATGATTACTAATTATAGCTAAGGATGATTTTAACACGTGAGATCCTATGGCATCAATCGTTGCATCAGAAATTTTATATTGTTTAAGTTGATTTAAAGTTTCACGTGGGATCGTTCCACGGGCACCGAACATGAGCCCAAAAACTATCCAATGTGTAATGTGGTATTGTGCTCCAAAATGCTGACAACAAGGCTCATATATGACTTGTTTTTCACGACACACCTCTTGTGGCTGTTGCTCATGCATCTCAAAAAGGATTGTGGGATCAAGAATGACACCCTAATCCTTCTGCCGATCAATTATGATGATATAAGCCCGTCTAGTAGAGCCATCAGAAGAGACGCAATTATTATTCTAAACATTTGGTTGATTTTGCCGTGAATGGTGATTGTTTATATCATGAATTTCATTGTTCAAGACATGCATTAAAATGTGCAGTCTTTTTAAAAGGTAATGCTTGCCAAAAATGGGTTTTGGTTTGGTGGTGGTGGTGGTGGTGGCGGCGGTGGCGGCGGCGGCGGCGGCGGTGGCGGTGGCGGTGGCGGTGGCGGTGGTGGTGGTGGTTGGGGTATTGTGGTGGTGGTGGTGGTGGTGGTGGTTGGGGTGTTGTGGTGGTGGTGGTGGTGGTGGTAGTGGTGGTAGTGGTGGTGGTAGTGGTGGTAGTGGTGGTAGTGGTAGTAGTAGTAGTAGTAGTAGCAGTAGTAGTAGTAGCAGTAGTAGTAGCAGTAGCAGCAGCAGCAGCAGTAGCAGTAGCAGCAGCAGCAGCAGTAGCAGTAGCAGCAGCAGCAGCAGCAGTAGCAGTAGCAGCAGTAGCAGCAGTAGCAGCAGCAGCAGCAGCAGCAGCAGCAGCAGTAGCAGTAGTAGTAGTAGTATTTTATTTTTTATTTGTGTGTGTTAAGGTTTTTTTCTAAAAGTAATGTTGTTACAATTAATGATTCGGTTAGCCTTTTTTCGAGATGCTCGTTGTAGTAAGGTGATGTTCGACTACAGTACAGTATTTGAATTTCAACTAATAACTAAAATCAGATTTATTAGTTTTTACTTGGTTATTTAACGACGTTGTATCAACTACTAGATTATTTAGCGTCGATGGGATTGGTGACAGCGAAATGGTATTTGGTGAGATGAGGCCGAGGATTCGCCATAGATTACCTGACATTTGTTTTACAGTTGGGTAAAATCTCGGAAAAAACTGAACTAAGCAGGAATCGAACCCACGTCGGAGCGCAACTCCGGGTCGGCAGGCAAGCGCCTTAACGGATTGAACTATGGCGGTGGCGAATTTTTTTCATATTTTTATAAATTAATTTTTATTTTATTTCATTATAAACAAGTGTTATTGAATTGCTCATGGTTGTTTTTATTGTATGCCAATATTTATTTTTCAATGATTAACTGAAATTATTTCCAATTTATATTATAGTACTTGCAAATGTGTTTTCCTTACTTACAAAATGGCTTTTAAGGAACCCGAAGGTTCATTGCCGCCCTCACATAAGCCCTCCATCGGTCCCTATCCAGTGCAAGATTAATCCACTATCATCATATCCCACCTCCCTCAAATCCATTTTTATATTAAACTCCCATCTACGTCTCGGCCTCCCCAAAGTTCTTTTTCCTTTCGGCCTCCCAACTAATACTCTATATGCGTTTCTAGATTCGCCCATACGTGCTACATGCGCTGCCCATGTCAAACGTCTATATTTAATGTTCCTAATTATGTCAGGTCAAGAATTTAATGCATGCAGTTCTGCGTTATGTAACTTCCCCCATTCTCCTGTAACTTCATCCCTATTAGTCCCAAATATTTTCCTAAGAACCTTATTCTCAAACACCCTTAATCTCTGTTCCTCTCTCAAAGTGAGAGTCCAAGTTTCACAAGGACACAGAACAACCGTTATGATAAACGTCAGCAGTGACAACGCCTTTTAATGTCGATTTCAAGCACAACAGACGCAGAAACACTGCACTCGCTCGCGCAGTGAGCGTCTTGTCCGTTCTGACCTCGATTTAAGACGTACTTTATACACTATAAAACTCTGAGCATTGCTTTTAGACACACAAGTCGATTCATATCGATGTCCTCTATTATCCTGATGTCATTTCATCTATTTGATCTTGGATTTTTGAGCGCCAATCTTCGACAATTTGTAATTATTTCGCTGAATTTCACTTTATGAGCGCACCATTCGCTTATTTTAAACGTTACTGTACAGAACTCTTCATTCCCTCTCAAATAACGTCTCAATCATCGAAATACGTCCATTCAGTATGAATACAATAAATAAAGTACTCTAATACAATAAAATGGGTATTAATTGACTTACTAAAATTTCGTTTCACTAATGTTAGCTTCACCAAAACGTTTGAATGGAACCGCCATTTTCATTTAACTGTTTATGCGGGAAACAAATGACGATCGCAATGCATGTTTTATAGTACCGTAAAGAATTAGCAGTTTAAAATGTTGGCAAACAAAGAAACAAATGGTAGGGAGGTGATGAAAGAAGATTTTTTTGTGGGTTATTTTACGACGCTGTATCAACATCTAGGTTATTTAGCGTCTGAATGAAATGAAGGTGATAATGCCGGTGAAATGAGTCCGGGGTCCAGCACCGAAAGTTACCCAGCATTTGCTCATATTGGGTTAAGGGAAAACCCCGGAAAAAACCTCAACCAGGTAACTTGCCCCGACCGGGATTCGAACCCGGGCCACCTGGTTTCGCGGCCAGACGCGCTGACCGTTACTCCAGAGGTGTGGACGATAAAAGAAGAAGGAAGTATGTAAAGATTATAAGAAATAAAGTACTCTAATACAATAAAATAGGTATTAATTGACTTACTAAAATTCTATTTCACTAATGTTAGCCTCACCAAAACGTCTGAATGGAGCCGCCATTTTCAGTCGGCTATCTATGCTGGAAAAAATGATGATCGCAAAGTACGTTTTCAACAAATGCTGAATGGTTGAAAAAATAAAAAAATAAATAAATAAATAAATAAATAAATAAATAAATAAATAAATAAATAAATAAATAAATAAATAAATAAATAAATAAATATGTAAGTGAACAGATAAATATATAAATGAATGAATATGTATAGAAATGAATATATATATATATATATATATATATATATATATATATATATATATATATATATGTGTGTGTGTGTGTGTGTGTGTGTGTGTGTGTGTGTATATATATAAAGGAATGAATATATATGAGTGAATAAATTATTGAATTAATATGGAAACAATTAATGAACGAATAAATGAATTAATTAATAAACAATAAATCCATATCCACTGAATTTAACAAATCACCTTCGCGAAGTAGGCCTACTTTTGGAATCTAAGCCGTTACACGTTACATTATATTAATGGATTCATAACATTCAAGTTTTATGATGCCTACAGCCCACATCAACACTAATAATTATCAATATTATAAAAAAGAGGTAGGGTCTGCATCTACATGAACGATACTTAGCGAAACAACAACCGAGATCTGTAAATCCAGTCTCTATGGGGAGAGAGAGAGAAAACGATGCATAACAACAATAGCAATGACGTGTGTTGTTTATCATCTAGTCTGCTGTCAAAAAATCTGAAAGTTAGAATTTATAAAACAGTTATATTACCGGTTGTTCTGTATGGTTGTGAAACTTGGACTCTCACTCTGAGAGAGGAACATAGGTTAAGGGTGTTTGAGAATAAGGTGCTTAGGAAAATATTTGGGACTAAGCGGGATGAAGTTACAGGAGAATGACGAAAAAGTTACACAACGCAGAACTGCACGCATTGTATTCTTCACCTGACATAATTAGGAACATTACATCCAGACGTTTGAGATGGGCAGGGCATGTAGCACGTATGGGCGAATCCAGAAATGCATATAGAGTTTTAGTTGGGAGAACGGAGGGAAAAATACCTTTGGGGAGGCCGAGACGTAGATGGGAGAATAATATTAAAATGGATTTGAGGGAGGTGGGATATGATGATAGAGACTGGATTAATCTTGCACAGGATAGGGACCGATGGCGGGCTTCGGGTTCCTTAAAAGCCATTTGTAAGTAAGTAAGTAAGTTGCTGTGTTACATGCCTTGCAAATCCAGAACCAAACATGTTCGGTAAATTCAGATTCCTACTATAAAAAATTCGGGATAAGCCGAGATTAAACGAGCATTTAATACCAGAGAGGCTCTTGTCGCACGCAGGAAAAACCATAGGTGTTGCCAGCCTGATAGGTACAGGATACGGGATCTACCAGGTCATCACCCGCGACAAACAAATTGACGTTGTGACACCTCGCAGGGCCAACATTAAAGAAGTTTCGAATGGCCGCAAATTAATAGGCGGTATCTACTCCTCCTGCCACTGGCTCAGGGACCACAGTCCGAGTCAAGAGGACCAGGACCTCGAGGACTGTGGTTCCGAAGAAGTCATACGAGTCATTGACTACACCGAATATTATAAGGGGAGACCAACGAACCCCAAGAAGAAACATCAGCCAGAAGCAGGTAACATTCAGGAGAAGAAACCTGAGGGAAAACACCAACGCCCTCAACGCGAAACACACGCTACTTACACGGTGATGGAGGGAGGGCGACTAAAAAAGGTTACACCAGAAGAACAGGGGCAAGAGAAGAAGAAAGGCGACAGCCAACCGTCCTCCCCCCCCCCTCCGCAAAAGTAAAGATATGTGCTTATGCATTCAATTTATAATAATAGTGGACTTCTGTCTCCATCTCTGTTACTAGACCTGTGGCTCCCAGCCTTCTGAGTGTCAGAGACATCAAAGTTTCAGATTTCATTTTGACTGACCGCCTAAAACGTTTCGCATAATTTAAGCCCAAAAAACGTGTTCTACTCATATTTTTGCATAATGTAGTGAAATAAGCATCGTTAATAAATCTGTAGCGAAATTAAATTTAAGTTTTAGCTTTTAAATATGAACTGAAATTGTATAGGTAAATACAAATGCAATATACTTTTTCCTGAAAAAATTAAATTAGTTTTATATTTCCATAAGGTTTTTAATGTGATGGCTGTTATCGCATTACAACTATCGGTTCTAGGGTTCCTAACCCTCCCTTATTTTCCGGGATCTCCTGTATTTGCCGCTAATTTTTAACGGTTTCCCGGCTCCCGTATTTTTCTTCTCTTCGAGCATTTTTCTCCCTCAATTTTTGCATAACGTACGAATAAAATCATTATTCTAACCATTTGATTTTGCCGTGAATGATGATTGTTTATATGATGAATTTCGTTGTTTAAGAGATGCATAAAAATGTGCAGTCTTTTTAGAAGGTAATGCTTGCCAAAAATGGGGTTTAGTGCCACCTGTTTAAAATCAAACAATATCAGTATTATAAATTTAGAAAACTGGCTAGCTTTGTTCTAAGCATACCAAGTAGTAATGCTCATGGAAAGAGAGTGTTTTATCACATGAACAGTAACACTGAATAACAAATTTTTACTTTTTTGTTTTGCTCCGAAATAAAAATAGGTAAATATTACTAATATCTGCGCCCTAAATGTGAATTTAAAATTGCAATTGTCCCATTACGTACCATTTTCAGGGGAAAATGAATTGAATTTTTTATGAAAAAACTCCTTTTTTAATTTTTCACTGCTACTGATAAAACTACAACACTCTAGGGATTCAAAATGCCTCATAATACTTTAAAAATATGTACTGGATACAAAAATGATGTTACATGGTTTAAAACACAAAAAAACACAACAATCGAAATATTACATACATATAATGAGAAAAATCTCAGAATTTCAACTTAACTTTTGAAAGGATTTTCTGGATGACTTTCGTTTATAACTAGACCTGGGACTGTCTTTTACAAGGAACCAACAATAGTCTGCAAACATGCTGGATGATGATGTTCTTCTTTTATATCGCCCTTCCATTTCAGATATGTCTTGATGAAATCTTTCCCCATGTTCGTCGCTTTCCACTCCAAGGTTAGTAGGAAAGAAACCAAATGAGAATTTAAAAGTGTATTTTGAGAGAATTCTTACACCCCATTTTTTCATATGCACTTAACATGGTTTCCACAAGTTCGACAAGCTTATAGTTCTCTGCCCTAGAATTTCCAAGTAAATTTGAGCAAACATCTTTGAAATCGCGCCATGTCATTATTTTCTATAATGGCAAGTTTTTCCTCAAAACAATAGTCAGCTATAGCTTTGTGAATTTGTGGACCGATGAAAATGCCCTCTTTCCATTCCCTTCACTCAAACTGGTAAACGTTTCTTTTAATTAATGAAAACAACATCCTTGTTTCTTCATTGCGTAGACATCACTTTGAACTGTTATGAAATTTACTGAATAGAAGGGACCAATACGCATTATGGATTGAGCCCGAGTTTATTTTATTCGGTAAATTTGGACTCAATCGATAATGCGTAACGATCCGAGTGTTTTAAGCTCACGTACGTTATCGTAGCTTCATTAGATCTCGAGATATTTTTAGTTTGAGTAAAAGGTGAACAGCTTTTCCAATTGAAGGCTTTAAAAAAAGAACCCTTGTCCAAAAGAATGAAAATTTGAAATATGAAGCATGTAGTGCGCGTATTATCACGGCCATCTACTGAGTTAGATGTTAGTGGAAAAAAATACCACAGTCCTATGTTATAGGAGTGGAATTTTCAGTGTGAAAACAGCCATTCCAGGACGATGGCAGCATTTACAAATATCCCATCATATCATCTTGAAACATTTATCCATCCAATTTTAAATTGTAGTAGACTGGCAGTATTGCTTTTTATGTACGCGACAAAAGCCACCCAAAGAAAAATACTTTATCATGTGAATTGTTGTATTATTATGCAGTCATCTTTAGGTGCAGAAGTAACCACATGGAAGAAACGTAAGCAACTAGAGGAAAAGAAACAGGATATAATAAAAAAAGATAAAAGGAGAGGCATAGGCATACTTCTGCCACAACTGAATATTTTTTTCTTATAATAACCTTTGCCCACAGCTACTTATATTTATACATGTATTTCCATGAGGCAATTTAAGTTACGATGAATTTCGTACTTGAAGTGTCAACAACACCTATGCCAGATAGTTTTTTGTTTTTCTTGAACATTTATGTTTTTAGACTATGGTTGTTTTTTTTTCAATAAATATTTTAATAAGTAGATTATATTGGATGGCTGCATCCACCTAATTAGTGTTACTAACCTGACTTTAAACTAATGATTTAAGGACTTGAATTTAATAGAGATTCTCATTTATTTCCTTCATAGAACCGGCTACGACAATAAATACACCCGAATTAGACGATTATGGTAAGTTGCATCCACCTAATTAGTGTTACTAACCTGACTTTAAACGAATAATTTAAGGACTTGAATTTAATACAGATTCTCATTTATTTCCTTCACAGAACCGGCTACGACAATAAATACACCCGAATTAGACGATTATGGTAAGTTGCATCCACCTAATTAGTGTTACTAACCTGACTTTAAACGAATAATTTAAGGACTTGAATTTAATACAGATTCTCATTTATTTCCTTCACAAACCGGCTACGACAATAAATACACCCGAATTAGACGATTATGGTAAGTTGCATCCACCTAATTAGTGTTACTAACCTGACTTAAAACGAATAATATAAGGACTTCAATTTAATACAGATTCTCATTTATTTCCTTCACAGAACCGGCTACGACAATAAATACACCCGAATTAGACGATTATGGTAAGTTGCATCCACCTAATTAGTGTTACTAACCTGACTTTAAACGAATGGTTTAATGACTTGAATTTAATACAGATTCTCATTTATTTCCTTCACAGAAACGGCTACGACAATAAATACACCCGAATTAGACGATTTTGGTAAGTTGCATCCACCTAATTAGTGTTACTAACCTGACTTTAAACGAATAATATAAGGACTTCAATTTAATACAGATTCTCATTTATTTCCTTCACAGAACCGGCTACGACAATAAATACACCCGAATTAGATGATTATGGTAAATTGCATCCACCTAATTAGTGTTACTAACCTGACTTTAAACCAATGATTTAATGACTTGAATTTAATACAGATTCTCATTTATTTCCTTCACAGAACCGGCTACGACAATAAATATACCCGAATTAGATGATTATGGTAAGTTGCATCCACCTAATTAGTGTTACTAACCTGACTTTAAACGAATGATTTAATGACTTGAATTTAATACAGATTCTCATTTATTTCCTTCACAGAACCGGCTACGACAATAAATACACCCGAATTAGACGATTATGGTAAGTTGCATCCACCTAATTAGTGTTACTAACCTGACTTTAAACGAATGATTTAATGACTTGAATTTAATACAGATTCTCATTTATTTCCTTCACAGAACCGGCTACGACAATAAATACACCCGAATTAGACGATTATGGTAAGTTGCATCCACCTAATTAGTGTTACTAACCTGACTTTAAACGAATGATTTAATGACTTGAATTTAATACAGATTCTCATTTATTTCCTTCACAGAACCGGCTACGACAATAAATACACCCGAATTAGACGATTATGGTAAGTTGCATCCACCTAATTAGTGTTACTAACCTGACTTTAAACGAATGATTTAATGACTTGAATTTAATACAGATTCTCATTTATTTCCTTCACAGAAACGGCTACGACAATAAATACACCCGAATTAGACGATTTTGGTAAGTTGCATCCACCTAATTAGTGTTACTAACCTGACTTTAAACGAATGATTTAATGACTAGAATTTAATACAGATTCTCATTTATTTCCTTCACAGAACCGGCTACGACAATAAATACACCCGAATTAGATGATTATGGTAAATTGCATCCACCTAATTAGTGTTACTAACCTGACTTTAAACGAATGATTTAATGACTTGAATTTAATACAGATTCTCATTTATTTCCTTCACAGAACCGGCTACGACAATAAATATACCCGAATTAGATGATTATGGTAAGTTGCATCCACCTAATTAGTGTTACTAACCTGACTTAAAACGAATAATATAAGGACTTCAATTTAATACAGATTCTCATTTATTTCCTTCACAGAACCGGCTACGACAATAAATACACCCGAATTAGACGATTATGGTAAGTTGACAATAAATACTAACCTGACTTTAAACGAATGATTTAATGACTAGAATTTAATACAGATTCTCATTTATTCCTTCACAGAAAGTTGCAATAAATCCACCGAATTAGACGATTTTGGTAAATTAGTGTTACTAACCTGATCTTAAACCAATGATTTAATGACTAGAATTTAATACAGATTCTCATTTATTTCCTTCACAGAACCGGCTACGACAATAAATACACCCGAATTAGACGATTATGGTAAGTTGCATCCACCTAATTAGTGTTACTAACCTGACTTTAAACGAATGATTTAATGACTTGAATTTAATACAGATTCTCATTTATTTCCTTCACAGAACCGGCTACGACAATAAATATACCGAATTAGATGATTATGGTAAGTTGCATCCACCTAATTAGTGTTACTAACCTGACTTTAAACGAATGATTTAATGACTTGAATTTAATACAGATTCTCATTTATTTCCTTCACAGAACCGGCTACGGAATTAGACGATTATGGTAAGTTGCATCCACCTAATTGACTTTAAACGAATGATTTAATGACTTGAATTTAATACAGATTCTCATTTATTTCCTTCACAGTGTTACTAACCTGACTTTACTTTAAACGAATGATTTAATGATTAGACGATTATGGTAAGTTGCATCCACCTAATTAGTGTTACTTGAATTTAATACAGATTCTCATTTATTTCCTTCACAGAACCGGCTACGACAATAAATACACCCGAATTAGATGATTATGGTAAGTTGCATCCACCTAATTAGTGTTACTAACCTGACTTTAAACGAATGATTTAATGACTTGAATTTAATACAGATTCTCATTTATTTCCTTCACAGAACCGGCTACGACAATAAATACACCCGAATTAGACGATTATGGTAAGTTGCATCCACCTAATTAGTGTTACTAACCTGACTTTAAACGAATGATTTAATGACTAGAATTTAATACAGATTCTCATTTATTTCCTTCACAGAACCGGCTACGACAATAAATACACCCGAATTAGACGATTATGGTAAGTTGCATCCACCTAATTAGTGTTACTAACCTGACTTTAAACGAATGATTTAATGACTAGAATTTAATACAGATTCTCATTTATTTCCTTCACAGAACCGGCTACGACAATAAATACACCCAATAAATACACCTGAATTAGACGATTATGGTAAGTTGCATCCAACTAATTAGTGTTACTAACCTGACTTTAAACGAATGATTTAATGACTTGAATTTAATACAGATTCTCATTTATTTCCTTCACAGAAACGGCTACGACAATAAATACACCCGAATTAGACGATTTTGGTAAGTTGCATCCACCTAATTAGTGTTACTAACCTGACTTTAAACGAATAATATAAGGACTTCAATTTAATACAGATTCTCATTTATTTCCTTCACAGAACCGGCTACGACAATAAATACACCCGAATTAGATGATTATGGTAAATTGCATCCACCTAATTAGTGTTACTAACCTGACTTTAAACCAATGATTTAATGACTTGAATTTAATACAGATTCTCATTTATTTCCTTCACAGAACCGGCTACGACAATAAATATACCCGAATTAGATGATTATGGTAAGTTGCATCCACCTAATTAGTGTTACTTACCTGACTTTAAACGAATGATTTAATGACTTGAATTTAATATAGATTCTCATTTATTTCCTTCACAGAACCGGCTACGACAATAAATACACCCGAATTAGACGATTATGGTAAGTTGCATCCACCTAATTAGTGTTACTAACCTGACTTTAAACGAATGATTTAATGACTTGAATTTAATGCAGATTCTCATTTATTTCATTCACAGAACCGGCTACGACAATAAATACACCCGAATTAGACGATTATGGTAAGTTGCATCCACCTAATTAGTGTTACTAACCTGACTTTAAACGAATGATTTAATGACTTGAATTTAATACAGATTCTCATTTATTTCCTTCACAGAACCGACTACGACAATAAATACACCCGAATTAGACGATTATGGTAAGTTGCATCCACCTAATTAGTGTTACTAACCTGACTTTAAACGAATGATTTAATGACTTGATTTTAATACAGATTCTCATTTATTTCCTTCACAGAACCGGCTACGACAATATATACACCCGAATTAGACGATTATGGTAAGTTGCATCCACCTAATTATTGTTACTAACCTGACTTTAAACGAATGATTTAAGGACTTGAATTTAATACAGATTCTCATTTATTTCCTTCACAGAACCGGCTATGACAATAAATACACCCGAGTTAGACGATTATGGTAAGTTGCATCCACCTAATTAGTGTTACTAACCTGACTTTAAACGAATGATTTAAGGACTTGAATTTAATACAGATTCTCGTTTATTTCCTTCACAGATCCGGCTACGATAATAAATACACCCGAATTAGACGATTATGGTAAGTTGCATCCACCTAATTAGTGTTACTAACCTGACTTTAAACCAATGATTTAAGGACTTGAATTTAATAGAGATTCTCGTTTATTTCCTTCAGAGAACCGGCTACGACAATAAATACACCCGAATTAGACGATTATGGTAAGTTGCATCCACCTAATTAGTGTTACTAACCTGACTTTAAACGAATGATTTAAGGACTTGAATTTAATACAGATTCTCATTTATTTCCTTCACAGAACCGGCTACGACAATAAATACACCCGATTTAGACGATTGTGGTAAGTTGCATCCACCTAATTAGTGTTACTTACCTGACTTTAAACGAATGATTTAATGACTAGAATTTAATACAGATTGTCATTTATTTTCTTCACAGAACCAGATACGACTAAAAAAAACACCCAACTTAGACGAATATGGTAAGTTCACATTTACCATTATTTATTTACTTATTTCCGGTGGCACATCCTGAAATATGGAGTCTGGAAAGGCATTTATAATCATTGTCACAGAGCAATATTAAAGCGGTATAACTGGATGTGGATGTATCGAGAAGAACAGACAGCGTCACTGAATGTGATTGGCTGTTGGGAATGGTTAGGGCGAGTAGACAGGCTCCAGAACTTCGAACATTATCCATAGATTGAGATTTTTAAAATAGAATAGGCTATGTTGTAAAAAGCTATTTACATACAGACCTTTTTAAAATGAAAATGGCAATTTTTTTCATATTTTTATAAATTAATTTTTATTTTATTTCATTATAAGCAATGCTATTGAATTGCTCATGGTTGTATGTATTGTATTCTAATATTTAATTTCCAATAATTAACTGAAATTATTTCAAATTTATATTATAGTACATCGACAGTAATTGCTTGTAGATGACTTTTCCTTACATACAAATGGGTTTTAAGGAACCCGGAGGTTCATTGCCGCCCTCACATAAGCCTGCCATCGGTCCATATCTTGAGGAAGATTTATCCACTCTATCATCATATCCAACTCCCTCAAATCAATTATAAAATTAACCTCCCATCTACGTCTCGGCCTCTCCAAAGTATTTTTCCTTCCGGCCTCCCAATTAACACTCTATATCCATTTCTGGATTTGCCCATACGTACTATATGGCTGCCCATCGCAAAAGTCTGGATTTAATATTCCTAATTACTGTATGCCAGGTGAAGAATTCAATGCGTGCAGTTCAGCGTTGTGTAACTTCCTGTATTCTCCTGTAACTTCATCCCTTCTAGTCCCAAATATTTTCCTAAGAACCTTATTCTCAAACACCCTTAATCTCTGTTCCTCTCTCAAAGTGAGAGTCCAAGTTTCAGAACCACACAGAACAACCGGTAATATAATTATTTTATAAATTCTAACTTTAACATTTTTTGATAGCAGACACATTACAAAAGTTTCTCAAACGAATAATAAAAGGCATTTCCCATATTTATTCTGAGTTTAATTTCCTCCCGAGTGTCATTTATATTTGTTACTGTTGCTCCAAGATATTTGAAATTTTCTACACCTGCGAAGGATAAATATCCAATTTTTATATTTTCATTTCTTACAATGTTCTGGTCACGAGACATAATTATATACTTAGCCTTTTCGGGATTTACTTCCAAACGTATCGCTTTACTTGCTTGAAGTAAAATTTCCGTGCTGTCCCTAATCGTTTGTGGTTTTTCTCCTAACATATTCACGTCATTCGCATACAAAAGAAGCTGATGTAACCCGTTCAATTCCAAACCCTGTCTGTTATACTGAACTTAGCTAATGACATATTCTACAGCAAAGTTAAGAAAAAAGGTGACAGTGCATCTCTTTATTTTAGCCCGCAGTGAATTGGAAAAGCATCAGACAGAAGCTGGCCCATACGTACTCTGCTGTAAAAGTTTGACTCAGACACATTTCAATTAATCGAACTAGTTTCTTGGGAATACCAAATTCAATAAGAATGTTATATAAATTTCTCTCTTAACCGAGTCATATGGCTTTATGAAATCTAGGAATAATTCATGTAGTCTACTGTACCGTTATGCTACTATTTTTTTTTCCAATATCTGTTGAATACGAAAAATCTTATCAATAGTCGATCTATTAGGTACGCCTAAAACCGCACTGATGATCCCCAATAATTTCATCTACATATGGATTTAATCTTCTCAAAAGAATACAGGGCAAAATTTTGTAGGATGTCAACAAAAGTGATATCCCTTGAAAAGTTACTACAGTTAATCTTGTTCCCCTTCTTAAAAATAGGTATAATTATGGACTCCTCCCAGTGTTCTGGTACAATGTTCTTTTCCCAAATAGCAAGTACAAGCTTATAAATTCGTTAGATAATGCGCTTCCAACCTCTTGTATTAATTCTGCTGGAATGTGATCGATACCTGGAGACTTGTAATTTTTTAGATTTTCTTTCGCAATTTCGACTTCAAAAAGTGTGGGTTCGGGTATAAATGGCTCAGCAGTTTGTATTTCAATTTCGGCCCGATTATTTCTATTTGGCCTATGTGTTTTCCATAAAGTCAAAATTAAGAACTTTGTCTTGTAATGGCAGAGAGGCAAATTTCAATTTACTGTATAGCCTATGTTACCTTGTAGTGTGTTAATTGGCTATAAAAACTAAACTTATATTTGATAACTAGGGATGAAATACTAATCATTCTGAATTTACGTATCATTTATTTATGTGATGGCGAGTCCTTTTCCGTCTTTCAACATATACGTTTCTCAATTTCCTCTTTAGAACGTTTCATATTGTGAGGCAAATTTCAATTTACTGTATAGCCTATGTTACCTTGTAGTGTCGCCAGTAACATATCCAACTAGTGCTGAATAGCGAGTTCCCTATCAGATATTTATAATGCTTCAACAGCAGCTGTCAAAAATCCAAAATTCGGCCAAATATAAATTGTAATAATTAGAAACATTAAATCCAGACTTTTGAGACGTAATGGGCATGTATGGGCGAATCCAGAATTGCATATAGAGAGTTAGTTGGGAGGCAGGAGAGAGAAGAGCTTCAGGGAGGACGAGAATAAGACCGGAGGATAATATTATGATTGATTTGAGGGAGGTGGGTTGTGATGGTAGGGACTGGACTAATATAGCTGAGGATAGAGATCGATGGCGGACTTCTATGAAGATGACAATGAACCACTGGGTTGTCTAAAAGCCATTTTATTGAATGGTTACATCCACCTAATTAATGTTACTTGTCCGGTTTTAAACAAATGTTTAATAACTGGAACTGTATTACAGATTGTCATTTCTTTTCTTTACAACAAAAAACATCGCTTATCTTGCCCATGATTCCTAACAATACATCTGCACAAGCAGACTATGAATAATTCTGCTTAACAAACTTCACAATAACCATGCCCAACACGACCGTGAATAATTATGCTCAACAAACGTCACAATAAACATGCCCAGGAAAGCCATGATTAAATCTGGTCAACAAACGTTACAATAAACATGCCCAAGAAGAATATGAATAATTCTGCTCAACAAACGTCACAATAAACATGCCCAGGAAAGCCATGATTAATTCTGGTCAACAAACGTCACAATAAACATGCCCAAGAAGACTATGAATAATTCTGCTCAACAAACGTCACAATAAACATGACCAAGAAGAATATGAATAATTCTGGTCAACAAACGTCACAATAAACATGCCCAAGCAGAATATGAATAATTCTGGTCAACAAACGTCACAATAAACATGCCATGAGAAGAGTGGTCAACAAACGTCACAATAAACATCAAAGAAGACTGAGAATATGAATAATTCTGCTCAACAAACGTCAAATATAAACATTCTCAAGAAGAATATGAATAATTCTGCTCAACAAACGTCACAATAAACATGCCCAAGAAGAATATGAATAATTCTGCTCAACAAACGTCACAATAAACATGCCCAAGAAGAATATGAATAATTCTGCTCAACAAACGTCACAATAAACATGCCCAAGAAGAATATGAATAATTCTGTCAACAAACGTCACAATAAACATGCCCAAGAAGAAATGAATAATCTGCCCAACAATGTCACAAATAATGCCAAGAAGAATATGAATAATTCTCAACAAACGTCACAATAAACATGCCCAGGAAAGCCATGATTAATTCTGGTCAACAAACGTCACAATAAACATGCCCAAGAAGAATATGAATAATTCTGCTCAACAAACGTCACAATAAACATGCCCAAGAAGAATATGATTAATTCTGTCAACAAACGTCACAATAAACATGCCCAAGAAGAATATGTCAACAAACGTCACAATAAACATGCCCAACAAGAATATGAATAATTCTGGTCAACAAACGTCACAATAAACATGCCCAACAAGAATATGAATAATTCTGGTCAACAAACGTCACAATAAATATGCCCAAGAAGAATATGAATAATTCTGCTCAACAAACGTCACAATAAACATGCCCAAGAAATATGAATAATTCTGTCAAATAAACATGCTCAAGAATAATTCTGCTCAAGAATATGAATAATTCTGCTCAACAAACGTCACAATAAACATGCCCAAGAAGAATATGTTAATTCTGGTCAACAAACGTCACAATAAACATGCCCAAGAAGAATATGAATAATTCTGCTCAACAAACGTCACAATAAACATGCCCAAGAAGAATATGAATAATTCTGGTCAACAAACGTCACAATAAACATGCCCAAGAAGAATATGAATAATTCTGCTCAACAAACGTCACAATAAACATGCCCAAGAAGAATATGAATAATTCTGCTCAACAAACGTAACAATATACATGCCCAAGAAGACAATGAATAATTCTGCTCAACAAACGTAACAATATACATGCCCAAGAAGACTATGAATAATTCTGCTCAACAAACGTCACAATAAAATCAACAAACGTCACAATAAACATGCCCAAGAAGAATATGAATAATTCTGCTCAACAAACGTCACAATAAACATGCCCAAGAAGAATATGAATAATTCTGGTCAACAAACGTCACAATAAACATGCCCAAGAAGAATATGAATAATTCTGCTCAACAAACGTCACAATAAACATGCCCAAGAAGAATATGAATAATTCTGCTCAACAAACGTCACAATAAACATGCCCAAGAAGACCATGAATAATTCTGCTCAACAAACGTCACAATAAAATGCCCAAGAAGACTATGAATAATTCTGCTCAACAAACGTCACAATAAAATGCCCAAACGTCACAATAAACATGCCCAAGAAGAATATGAATAATTCTGCTCAACAAACGTCACAATAAAACAAGAAGAATATGAATAATTCTTACAAATAAATAAACATGCCCAAGAAGAATATGAATAATTCTGCTCAACAAACGTCAATAAAACAAACGTCACAATAAACATGCCCAAGAAGAATATGAATAATTCTGGTCAACAAACGTCACAATAAACATGCCCAAGAAGAATATGAATAATTCTGCTCAACAAAACAATAAACATGCCCAAGAAGAATATGAATAATTCTGCTCAACAAACGTCACAATAAACATGCCCAAGAAGAATATGAATAATTCTGCTCAACAAACGTCACAATAAACATGCCCAAGAAGAATATGAATAATTCTGGTCAACAAACGTCACAATAAATATGCCCAAGAAGAATATGAATAACATGCTCAACAAACGTTACAATAAACATGCCCAAGAAGAATATGAATAATTCTGGTCAACAAACGTCACAATAAACATGCCCAAGAAGAATATGAATATGTTACAATAAATATGCCCAAGAAGAATATGAATAATTCTGCTCAACAAACGTCACAATAAACATGCCCAAGAAGAATATGAATAATCAACAAAACATGCCCAAGAAGAATATGAATAATTCTGCTCAACAAACGTCACAATAAACATGCCAAGAAGAATATGAATAATTCTGCTCAACAAACGTCACAATAAACATGCCCAAGAAAATATGAATAATGCTCAACAAACGTCACAATAAACATGCCCAAGAAGAATATGAATAATTCTGGTCAACAAACGTCACAATAAACATGCCCAAGAAGAATATGAATAATTCTGTCAACAAACGTCACAATAAACATGCTCAAGCTCAACAAACGTCAATAAAATGCCCAAGAAGAATATGAATAATTCTGCTCAACAAACGTCACAATAAAATAAACATGCCCAAAGAAGATGCCCAAGAAGAATATGAATAATTCTGCTCAACAAACGTCACAATAAACATGCCCCAAGAAGAATATGAATAATTCTGTCAACAAACGTCAAACAATAAACATGCAAGAAGAATATGAATAATTCTGCTCAACAAACGTCACAATAAAAGAAGAATATGAATAATTCTGCTCAACAAACGTCACAATAAACATGCCCAAGCTCAACAAACGTCACAATATGCCCAAGAAGAATGAAATTCTGCTCAACAAACGTCAAAATAAACATGCCCAAGAAGAATAATAATTCTGGTCAACAAACGTCACAATAAAATGCCCAAGAAGAATATGAATAATTCTGCTCAACAAACGTTACAATAAACATGCCCAAGAAGAATATGAATAATTCTGCTCAACAAACGTCAAATATAAACATGCTCAAGAAGAATATGAATAATTCTGCTCAACAAACGTTACAATAAACATGCCCAAGAAGACTATGAATAATTCTGCTCAAAAAACGTCAAATATAAACATGCTCAAGAAGAATATGAATAATTCTGCTGAACAAACGTCACAATAAACATGCCCAAGAAGAATATAATAATTCTGCTTAACAAACGTCAAATATAAACATGCTCAAGAAGAATATGAATAATTCTGCTCAACAAACGTTACAATAAACATGCCCAAGAAGACTATGAATAATTCTGCTCAACAAAAGTCAAATATAAACATGCTCAAGAAGAATATGAATAATTCTGCTCAACAAACGTTACAATATACATGCCCAAGAAGAGTATGAATAATTGTGCTCAACAAACGTCAAATATAAACATGCTCAAGAAGAATATGAATAATTCTGCTCAACAAACGTCACAATAAACATGCCCAAGAAGACTATGAATAATTCTGCTCAACAAACGTCAAATATAAACATGCTCAAGAAGAATATGAATAATTCTGCTCAACAAACGTTACAATAAACATGCCCAAGAAGAATGAACAATGAATAATTCTGGTCAACAAACGTTACAATAAACATGTCCAAGAAGAATATGTCGTCATTAAACGTCAAATATAAAGATGCTCAAGAAGAATATGAATAATTCTGCTCAACCAACGTTACAATAAACATGCCCAAGTGGCGAGGAATAACACGTTAAAAGTACAAGTGTCCAACATGAATATGAATAATTGTGCTCAACAAACGTCAAATATAAACATGCTCAAGAAGAATATGAATAATTCTGCTCAACAAACGTCACAATAAACATGCCCAAGAAGACTATGAATAATTCTGCTCAACAAACGTCAAATATAAACATGCTCAAGAAGAATATGAATAATTCTGCTCAAGAAACGTTACAATAAACATGCCCAGGAAAACCATGAATAATTCTGGTCAACAAACGTTACAATAAACATGCCGAAGAAGAATATGCCGTCATTGACTTCTAGCAGAATGTGGTGCCCACAAGTGGCGAGGTAACACGTTAAAGTACAGAGTGTCCAACATGCCCGACTGTCCAACAGACCCCAGTTTACCCTACATGAATTTTCAAAGGACGATCAACTCTATTTTTAAACGCTTTTGGGATATTGGTCCGAAATTAGAACAATAACATTTTATTATTTCTTGCCTTGAAAGAGTGAATCTAAAAGCTGAGAATCAAGAATAGGGTTAATTTGTGGAAATATAGTTTTTTCTATAATGGGGGTAAAAAAATTGATGTTGTCAATACTTTCTGTTGAGTCTATTGCAAATTTCAGAGAAACGATTAACAAAAGCTCAGAATAAACTGGTTTCAGGTGACATCCTCAATAACAAAAAGGATACACATTTAAATCGTCCTCATGCAAAAGTATAAACAAATTCAATACAATACACCAGGGGTATTTTCAGCTTGAACCTCATAATTTGCAACATTTGTTCCCTTCAACATTTGAAAGACGGGAATGGAAGTGTCGCAGCTGAAACTTTTGACTTCAACACAAATGAACCCAGTGCCTTTGAAACCCTCCAAGACGAAGGACTTAAGAGATCTCTTACAGTTTTTAGATGAATATGGCCAAAGTTGACTGACCTCAATGCTGAATAAAGCCAAGACATCATCACACAATGGTGAAGATGACTCTAGCAACAATAGTGATGATGCATAAAGAAGAAAATGACATAAGAACAAGAAAACCATAAACTGAAAATGTAATGTTATTTTGTAGGCCTACTTGTGCAATTACTAAATAATTTTATTTAATATGTTATGGTAAATGTATATTTTATTTTGTTTAATTTATTTTATTTTACTTTTTTGAGACAAAATTATTAATAAAGTACGAGATATTCCCATATATAATTAATTTTCATGTGAAGTTAGACACCTAGAACAACAGAATAATTAAAAACAGTACTAAAATATATTGTCGCCGGAAGAAGGGCGTATACAGAGTTCCATATTATATTTATTTACTAATAGCAGAACATACTATTTGCTGTTATGTTTCAATAATTTTGTTTTA
The DNA here is from genome assembly GCA_025594305.2 of Periplaneta americana. Lineage (NCBI taxonomy): Eukaryota > Metazoa > Arthropoda > Insecta > Blattodea > Blattidae > Periplaneta > Periplaneta americana. The sequence continues at coordinate 70,204,864 of JAJSOF020000031.1, forward strand.
AATATCCTCGAAACTATTTAACAGTAATGAAAAACTTTTTTGACGCAACTATGATGAACCTGACAGCTTACAAACATTGAAATCAGTTTATATCAGAACTACATTTTGCCGTATACGCCCTTATTCGGGTGATGCCCTCAGTTAACGGCTTAAAGGAGTAGTAATTTTTTGACCAAGCATTGAAAAGACACACAGAAATAAAAACGGTTATCGAGCATCCTGGTAAGAAGTTTAAAGTTTTCTCAATAGAAGCTGTTTGATTGCTATAGGCCTATACCAAATTTATTGATAACTGTAATTTCCTGATGAGATAGCAAAAATGTGTTGTAACAAGTTTTCCAGTTTCCTTTTTACGTTTTCTAATGTGCGATTTTCGTTAAAAATTGAAGTCTCATTACAAGCTACGCCTACGTATTTAATTCCCTCGTCTTTATCAGTACTAGCAATTGTTCCTTACATTGTTATTCATTTTCAATAATGAAAGCCTTAGATTTTTCAAGATTAATATTGTTAAACCTATTTCATGTAATATATGAATAGTTGTTTGTTACTAAGATTGATGTTGCAAAACATAGTGCAGTTAACGGTTGTGTCAGGTGTCAATTTAAATCGATATTGCTGAGCTACGTTTTGATCTGTAACGTCGTTTAAAATGTGATATTTATTTATTTATTTATTTATTTATTTATTTATTTATTTATTTATTTATTTATTGATTTATTTATTGATTGATTTATTTATTTATTTATTTTCTTGTACGTCCATAAAAGAGTTAAAAACTATAGGACTTGTCAAAGTAAGAAAGAAAGAAAAACAATAATTAAAACAGAAAACAATAATTAAAATACATAAAATTACAATAAATTAGGACCAATGTAAACCCACACGTTTTTCATCTAAATTGTAGGAACAGAGGTTTGATGCATCTTTTAAATCACCTTAAGTCATTTATACAGTATATTTAATTTCATCCGGCGAACCATTATATATTTTTAAACCATAGACCAGCCATGGCGAGAACGTGACTCGCGAGACATTGTGGCACGCAATGACAGCTGTGCATTTCTCTTGCTTCTAACCTCCGCCAACCCCTACCCTCTCACTCACTGGAGTCAAACTCCGTTCCATTTGTATTTGTCTCTGACCTGCGAGTGGCATGTCTCTCTCCAAACCATGTACGAAAGTTCCGAGTAGGATGGGAGGACGCATTTTTTTTGCTGTCAATATGATGAGAATATTAAATGTATGATTTGTTCACAAGTATTATGTGGAAAACGGTTGTATAACATAAAACGGCATTATACTACATGTTACTGATGAAACATTAAGAGATTAAGTGTTATTGTTATCATCATCATATCATCATCATCATCATCATCATCATCATCATCATCTGTGTACGTCGACCCTTTCTCAACAGATGTACGAATAATGCGGTTAGCTCTTTACTTTGAACTCACTTATTTACAATGTGATGTCAAATGAAAGCTAGATGTAAGAACTTGACAAATGTTGAACTTTCAAATCTTTGCCAAAAAATAAATATCCGAAGCTTCGTTCTTTCGCTTGCTCTGTTGAAGCCACGTTCGCTACAACTTACGTTTATGAAAAATTATTTTCAACAATTAAAATAGTAAAAACCAAATTTAGATCACGACTGACAGACAAATACCTTCGTGATCAACTACGACTGGCAGTAAGTGACATAATTCCTGATTTTGAGACTTTGTCGCAGAGACATTCTGAAGACAGTTAATTTTAGGTTGTGATAATATGTCCTATGTTACGTGCTAAACATTAGTTTGTAGCCTTGTACTGTATAAAATTATATTTAAGTGCTTGACATAAGGAAAATGAAAATCCGTTACTAAGTCAGACAGTTGCTTCACTTCCTTTTCGGGTGTCCGCCTCCCTCCATAGGTGCTATGCACGTTGCAGGTTACACAGTGGCTCGACGCACGATTACATTTTCGCTACCTCTGCCATAGACCATGTACGTTTTGTTGAAACTTGTCAATCGATGTGCTGGAATATTAAAATTTTCCTTAAAACGAGTCTTGTAATAATGAAAATCACTATTTCGATAAAAATGGTTCTTATTAGGAAGTATTAATTCCATAAGCTAATAAAAGTATAGGCTAGTGTATAAAGCATAAACTGTTAAAATATAAAAATTCTTAAAATATTCCCTACATGATGTACGATTATCAACAACTGCCATGCATCTCACAACATACTTCTGAGCAATAAAGACATTACTCATCTTCGGACCTGCGGGACTTGAAGCAGGGTTTTCAGCTCTACGTGTTGATGCTTTATCCACTAAGCCACACCGGATACCCATCCCGGTGTCGGACAGAATAATAATAATGATAATAATAATAATAATAATAATAATAATATATTAATAATATATTTATGAGAAGAACTTTCACACAGTCGGGTAATGAAGAATGCTGAATACTTGCTACCAGAAGTTTATGACTGATGCTGTCGAAAGCTTTACTCACATCCAAGAAGACGACATATGTTGATGGTTTGAATGTTACTGGTTTTTTTTTTTTTTTTTTTAGAATTCCATCAATTATACATATTTATGTTAATTCAGAAGTAGTAACAAAACCTGTCTGGTACTGTGTTAAGAGTCTGTAGTCTCTTATAATAGTCTACGATCTAACACTTTAGCTATTAGCCTATTACTCTTTTAACCACAGAACAGAACGCTTATGATGATTATTATTATTATTATTATTATTATTATTATTATTACGAGGGGCATCCAGAAAGTAAGTTTCCCGATTTTTCCCCTTGAAAGTAAACGTAATTAGCCGTGTCAATTGCGCAGGCGTAACAGATCTATGACGTATCAATCATATGCCAGCCGGACAGGTCCCGCCTGGTGCCAGTAGCGTGGCAGCAGTGGTTCGAAATGGAAGCTCTTATTCCTTATCCCGCCACCTCGAGGTTCGGTCGGTGATAAAGTTCTTTAATGCACAAAGCATTGCCAGCTCTCATCGGCAGCTGTCAGGTCTATGAGCCGAACCCCTTTCTCTCTCTCTCCCCCTCTCCCTCTCTCTCCCCCTATCCCTCTCCCCCTCTCTCCCTCTCCCTCTCTCTCCATCTCTCCCCCTCTCCCTCTCCCTCCCTCTCTCTCTCTCTCTCTCAAGAAATTCCTGTACTCCGGTGAGCGTTTTGACAACGACGAAGAGCTGAAGACGTCTGTCACACACTGGTTCCATTCACAGGCGGCAGAGTTCTACGACAGAGGGATACAAAAGTTGATCCCACGATACGACAAGTGTCTCAATTCTGATGGTGGCTATGTTGAAAAATAGCTGAAACATTGCTGTACCTGTTGCCAATAAATGTTTTCCTGAAAGTGTGTGTTCTTTTTTTTAAAAAAATAGGGAAACTTACTTTCTGGATGCGCCTCGTATTATTATTATTATTATACTTGAACTCGCCCGGCCAATCGCACAGGGGTACTGAAATCCCGCCTCCAGTTCCGCGCGGGAAGCAAGCCATGTATTGTGGGTCCCTATCACCACGGCATGGCGCGTCCTCAGGTTGCGGATAGAGGAGACGGCCTCCAGATATGGAGGGTAGCTGCGAATATATTGAATAAGCAGTCGTGGACAGCCGATAACGGGTGGTCCTCCAGCTTGGGGGTTGGGCGAAGGGCTAACAACCCATCACCGTAAAAAACAGCCTGTTACGAATCCCTACAATAAGCCTCGGAATAGGACTGATTCTCTGGCACGACCACAGCAAAGGAATAAGGTTTTGAGATTTGGCACTTGGAACGTAACTAGTCTTTATAGAACAGGAGGGTTAACATTAGTAGCAAAAGAACTAGCTAGATATAGAATAGACTTCGTGGGAGTACAAGAGGTTAGGTTAGATGGGAATGGCATATCACAAATAGGAGATTACTTGTTGTATTATGGGGAAGGAAACAATAATCACCAATTAGGAACAGGATTCTTTGTTAATAAAAGAATAAAATCAGCAGTAAAAAAGGTCGAATTTATCAGTGACAGGTTATCATATTTAGTACTTAAGGGTAGATGGTGCGACATCATAGTTATAAATGCTCACGCCCCTACAGAAGAGAAAGACGACCATATAAAGGATAGCTTCTATGAGGAATTGGAACATAGTTCCCTAGATATCACATGAACATTTTATTGGGGGATTTCAACGCTAAAGTAGGACGGGAGGATATTTTTAGACCAACTATTGGAAAAGAGAGCCTACACGCAATTAGTAGTGACAATGGAGTTAGATTAGTCAACTTTGCCACATCGAAAAATTTAATTGTCAAAAGTACAACATTCCCCCATAAGGATATACATAAATATACTTGGACTTCTCCAGATGGATTGACAGACAACCAAATAGATCACATCTTGATAGATAAACGGAGACATACTAGTATAGTAGATATTCGAACTTTCAGGGGTGCAGACTGTAATTCTGACAATTATTTGGTGATTGGAGAATTAAGAGAAAGATTATCAGTAGCCAAGCGAGTAGAGCAACAAGTTAATATTACTAAATTCAATATTTTGAAATTAAAGGACGAGGAAGCTAAGCAAAATTATCAGGTCGAAATTAAGAATAGGTTTGCCACTTTAGAAAGTTCCGACGAAGCTGAGAAAGAATTAGATGTTAATAGCGTGTGGGAAAATATCAGAGATAGTATCAAAATTGCAGCTGAGCAGAGCATAGGTTATTATGAAACTAAGAAAAAGAAACCGTGGTTTGATGAAGATTGTTGCATGGTAGTAGAAAGAAGGAAACAGGCAAAATTGAAATTCTTACAGGATCCAGTTGAGGAGAAGAGAGATAATTATTTCACTGAAAGACGGGAAGCAAGTCGTACACTTAAGAACAAAAAGAGAGGTTACTTGAATGAAAAACTGAATGAGGTAGAAACAAATAGTAAGAATAAAAACATTCGAGATTTATATAAGGGTATAAAGGAATTTAGGAACGGATATCAGCCAAGGGTAAACGTGATCAAGGATGAGAATGGTGACTTGCTTGCAGACTCCCCATCAATCCTAAACAGATGGAAAAACTATTTTGCGCAACTACTAAATGTACATAGGCCAAATAGAAATGATCGGGACGAAATTAAAATACAAACTGCTGAGCCATTTATACCCGAACCCACGCTTTCAGAAGTCGAAATTGCGATAGAAAATCTGAAAAAGTACAAGTCTCCAGGTATCGATCAAATTCCAGCAGAATTAATACAAGAGGGTGGAAGTGCATTATATAGCGAAATTTATAAACTTGTACTTGCTATTTGGGAAAAGGAAATTGTACCAGAACAATGGAAGGAGTCCATAATTGTACCTATTTTTAAAAAGGGGGACAAAACCAACTGTAGTAACTTTCGAGGAATATCACTTTTGTTGACGTCGTACAAAATTTTGTCCAATATTCTTTTGAGAAGATTAACTCCGTACGTAGATGAAATTATTGGGGATCATCAGTGCGGTTTTCGGCGTAATAGATCGACTATTGATAAGATTTTTTGTATTCGACAGATAATGGAGAAAAAATGGGAGTATAAGGGTACAGTACATCAGTTATTCATATATTTCAAAAAGGCATATGACTCGGTTAAGAGGGGAGTATTATATGATATTCTTATTGAATTTGGTATTCCCAAGAAACTAGTTCGATTAATTAATATGTGAAACATACAGCAGAGTCCGTATAGGTCAGTTTCATCTGATGCTTTTCCAATTCACTGCGAGTTAAAGCAGGCAGATGCACTATCACCTTTACTTTTTAACTTCGCTCTAGAATATGCCTTTAGGAAAGTTCAGGATAACAAGCAGGGTTTGGAATTGAACGTGTTTCATCAGCTTCTTGTCTATGCGGATGACGTGAATATGTTGGGAGAAAATACACAAACGATTAGGGAAAACACGGAAATTTTACTTGAAGCAAGTAAAGTGATCGGTTTGGAAGTAAATCCCGAAAAGACAAAGTATATGATTATATCTCGTGACCAGAATATTGTACGAAATGGAAATATAAAAATTGGAGATTTATCCTTCGAAGAGGTGGAAAAATTCAAATATCTTGGAGCAACAGTAACAAATATGAATGACACTCGGGAGGAAATTAAACGCAGAATAAATATGGGAAATGCGTGTCATTATTCGGTTGAGAAGCTCTTATCATCCAGTCTGCTGTCCAAAAATCTGAAAGTTAGAATTTATAAAACAGTTATATTACCGGTTGTTCTGTATGGTTGTGAAACTTGGACTCTCACTCTGAGAGAGGAACATAGGTTAAGGGTGTTTGAGAATAAGGTGCTTAGGAAAATATTTGGGGCTAAGCGGGATGAAGTTACAGGAGAATGGAGAAAGTTACACAACACAGAACTGCACGCATTGTATTCTTCACCTGACATAATTAGGAACATTAAATCCAGACGTTTGAGATGGGCAGGGCATGTAGCACGTATGGGCGAATCCAGAAATGCATATAGAGTGTTAGTTGGGAGACCGAGGAAAAAGACCTTTAGGGAGGCCGAGACGTAGATGGGAGGATAATATTAAAATGGATTTGAGGGAGGTGGGGTATGATGATAGAGACTGGATTAATCTTGCACAGGATAGGGACCGCTGGCGGGCTTATGTGAGGGCGGCAATGAACCTTCGGGTTCCTTAAAAGCCATTTGTAAGTAAGTAAGTAAGTATTATTATTATTTCATTTCTAGTAGTGATGTCATTGATGATGGGTAATGGTCGTGCTGATAGCGATGATGGTATTATTAACGATTACAATAGTCATGTATAGTCTAGTGACGGTAATTGCGGTAGTGATGCTGATGTTGGTTGTAAATTGTGTTTATAAAAGCGACATTTCCTTTAAGTATATTCTTATTGCTGTTAGCAGACTCAACACAGAACATTTTGTGTATTGTTATCTTTCGTGACACAGTTTGAAGTAATTTCCTTTGTACTGGGATCGAAGTTCTCTGCCATTGACCCTAATTAAGATTTCATTGTCGAAGGATAATGAAAGCTAATATTCCGGACAGATGAGTGAAGTGCTTTATACTGAGCTAACTCAAATCAGAAGGTTAAGTTATTCACTCTAAATGAAGGAGAAAGCAATGCTTGATTATTCAGAAGACACCTTTTTAAAATGCTTTACTTTTGACAATTTCGTCACTTTCCAAACTGAATGTCTTGGATACGGCTTTCCGTTGAGTTAACTTTCTTAGCGATTTCGTTGTAGAATTTTGTAGTAATCGAGTTTTTCTTCAGTTAGAACGCGATTTATCCTCCTTTTTATTTCAAAACGAGCCAGTTTCGCTCTCTTTTTCATTAAATTGTGGACTGTTGAACCTGAAGTTTGCTGAAAGCCAAAATATTTCTGTAGAAATGTATCACGAAATTTTTTGTAAATTGTTTCGTAAAATAATTATTACAAATGAAGATCCGACTGCCTCCGTGGTCTGTTGGTCAGCATGCTGGTTTCCAGATCAGGAGGTCCCTGGTTCGATTCCCGGGCTCCACTTTTTTCTTGAAGAAGAAGAATTCTCTGGGTGTCTAGACTCTGGAAATTTGTATGAATGTGAGTGTGATTGTGAGTTAATATTAATATTAATTAACCAATCGTCACAAATGTAAAAAAAAGAAAAAACATCATGGGCTGTCGCTGGGCAGTAACCTGAACACACGTTTCAGCGTCACATTGTTGACAAGTAACTCCATCTGTTAGCGCAACCATAAAGCATCTTATAGATGCTACAGAGTTACCAACAACGAAAAAAAAATGAAGATCCACCGTTCTATTGTATTGACACGAACTAAACTGCACTGCACTGAATGGAAGTCAGCTGTATATTACTTGGTTATTTAACGACGCTGTATCAACTACGAGGTTATTTAGCACCGATGGAATTGGTGATAGCGATATGATATTTGGCGAGATGAGGCTGAGGATTCGCCATATGTTACCTGACATTTGCCTTACGGATGGGGAAAACCTCGGAAAAACCCCAACCAGGTAATCAGCCCGAGCGCAACTTCGAATCGGCAGGCAAGCGCCTTAACCAACCGAGCTACGCCGGTGGCTTAGTCAGCTGTATATTAATGCTCTAACGAACTCTTCAGCTCGTATTATCTATCCAAGATATGCAACACAAAGTCTTTCCATGTTAATGGAAAGGGAGATGTTCATACTATTTCCTCGAAAGTAACGTTTGACCTATAGCAATAAAAGTCTGGCGACATTTACCTGAGGGAAATCTGTTTTCTGGCAAACACTGTTTATAGCAGGTGTTTGACTAGGTTCTGGGCACGTGTGTAGCAATAGCTTCATAGTTTACTGTGAAATGTGACATTTGGTACTTACGTTTTGTAAAAAGAAGAAAAATCAGGACCATGTGTGAGCGGAAACGTAATCAGACTGGATTATTCGCCGGCGACATGTTTTCACATGATTTCTTGTCTATTTTTCTTCTTTTCTTCCTGAAGAATAACTGTCTTGGCACCGTACACGACATGCAAATCCATCATCCTTCTCAGGGTGGCTGGACTGTGTGCTGCAAGCATAACAATGGTGATAGTCATAATTTTGATCATGAACATTTATTATGCACTAAACATATTCCGGAACTTTCTGTAACTTGAATAGGCATTGTAATTGAAAAGGAATTTCTGAGCCTAAATAATCTTAACTTAGATCAAAATAATAAAGAATTACATTTATAACATTAGATCCCAATGTAAAATCGTTAGACATAAGCCTAAGCTTATGATTTTTAAAGCAAGCTTTCTGATAGATGCCTGAATATATACACAGCGTCTGTTTTATTTCCTTACCGCTGAGTGACACTCTAGACTGGGCTAGGTTTCCGTTATACGGACCAATAGTAACACAACATTACTCCGTACTAGTAATATTGTTGTATTAAAATAGAAGTCAAATACATAGCTTCATTTAAAAACATTCTGAACGAAGTTTTCGGAGCTATAAGAAAGTGTTTTTCAATTCTTTTATTTGGAAAAATCCTCGAGGAACCTCTGGACCACTTAAAGACATAAGGAGCCAAATACATCTCAAAGGAGCGGCAGAAACGGGCGACAAGCTGAAGAAGAAATGGGCAAGACATGTGATGTGACTCAACGAGAACCGGTGGACACACATCTTTACGACATGGGACCCAAGGATTGGCAAACGGAACCTGGAAGACAGAAGGCAAGGTGGGCAGACGAACTTAGATCAAGATTCTGCCATCCATGGTCAAGAACAGCGAAAGACCGACAACAATGGAAGCTCATTACAAAGTGACTTGCAATCAAAGCAGTGACTAATGAACAGCGGAACCTTCAGTGTTAACCCAGACAGCATCTTAAAACAAAAGTGACCATCATTCCCGGAGTGGCTAACCGGGAACTGCTTGACAAACCACCCTGTATAGTCAGGAGGCCCTTGCCCTTCACAGGATTTTGTGGCTAATTCTTAATTTCTTAACTTATTTAAAAATAAATAGGCCTATTATATAAAATTGACATAATTATAATGCCTTTTAGCACCGAAATTAATTTGTAAAGATTAAATCACTGTGAAATGTAATACGACACAGTTTTTATTCACCGAAATTTAATTCTCAAGTATGAAGTGGTGCTTGAAATCAATGAATAATATTTTTATCCAATAGTAATATAATACAATAATTACCTAAGTTTTGATTCTCACATAGAAAATTAGTAACAAAAGCCAATAGATAAAAATAGTTTTACTTGTATAAAAAGTCATCAACACGTGCTCTTTTAAAGTAAATTATGACAAAAATTAGGAAAAAGAAACAGTTGATATATATTTTACATGTTATATTCTCTATCTGTTAGTTCTTTCTCTACATCTTCCCCCCTGGCAGTAGTATCTCTAGGCGACGATCAGATCGTGCAGGGGGCAAGTTCCGAGGAATCTGGTTGATTAAGCTGTTAGAATGTGTTGACAATGTTGCATATAACCGTGTGTAGGAAGAATGAATCACAGTCTCTATTTTGGCTAGATCTAGATCTGAATGAAGTGTTTCATTTCTTATGTACCATGGTGCTCCAGTGATTATCCTTAGTGCCCGATTTTGGAATGTTTGAATACGCTTGATTTGACTTATAGAAGCCGATCCCCATAATGAACATCCATAGAGCCAAATAGGTTTGAGAAGCATTACATTTATTAACTTTTTGTTGGAAAGAGAAAGACAAGAGCTGGAAAGTATTGCTTTCAATCGATGAAGTCTGTATCTTAATCTCTGGAGGGTGTAAGTGAGATGTTTATTCCAGGTCAAGCGACTGTCTAGGATGAGTCCAAGATATCGTACTTCTTCATGCTGTGGTACTGGTGAACAGATGAGATATAATGGAAGTGATTTTTCTTTTTTTGAGGTATGTGAATGTTACTGTTGATGACATATTTGTGTTCATGGCTGTTCTCCATTTTTTGTTCCATATTTCAATTTCTTGTACAAAGTTTTGTAGATTGGTTGTCACTTATTGACCAGTATCTCTTTTGCTAAGGACAGCAATGTCATCAGCGAACTGAGCTACAGTTAGAGAATCTGATTTAGGTGTTGGTATATAATGAGTGTAAATTAAATAGAGAAAAGGGGCTAGAATGCTCCCTTGAGGTACACCTGCAGAAATATATCTAAACTGAGACTGTACACCTTCGTAAATTACTGTATAAGTTCGTCTTCTAAGAAATGATTGAATTAAACGGTAGTATGTGTCACTAAGATGGTTATTTAGTTTGATTAAGAGGCCATTATGCCACTCTTTATCGAACGCCTTTTCTGTATCAAGGAAAAGGCCTAAACAGATTTGTTTTTTTTTTTTCATAGGTGTCAAGAATTATGTTAATAATCCTGTGTAATTATTGCGGACAGGAATGCATTTTTCTGAATCCAAATTGAGTATTTGGTAACAATGATTCCAGATGCGTTAATAGTCTAGGTAATAAAAGACGCTCAAATATTTTTGAAAAGAGAGGCAGAAGACTTATAGGCCTGTAGTTAAATGGATCAGTACGAATTTTATTCGGTTTAGGAATCATCACAATATTAGCGTGCTTCCATGTTGAGGGAAAATATGATAAGCGTATCATTGCATTGTATATCTGTGTTAACAGTACTATAGTTCTTCTAGGCAGTTGCAAGAGGAGAGGTTGTATTATAAAGTCATGCCCAGGGGCTTTTTTTGTGGGTAATCTATTAATCGTGTTTCTGACTTCAGCTGGAGTGAATAGTTTACAAATTGGAGACAGTTGTAGAGGCTGGTCTAAAGTATTATTCACTTCTAAAGTTGTAATATTATCTTCATTGTCATTAGGTTTAAATTGGTTTTCTAAAATTTTGCAAAATATCTCAGTTTTATCATTCGGGCTTGTGAGCCATTGTTTTTCATATTTTAGTGGTAGGATCTTTTCAGTTTCTTTAGTAATTTGTCTTGTTTTACGCCATAGACTGCCATCCTTTGAATCTAAGGATTTTAACTGATTGTCAGATACCTCTCTGTATAATTCTTTTAGGGCTAATTTTAGTTCTTGTGTAGCCTTATTACAATTTTGCTAATGAGGAGGATATTTTGTTCTTTGCCATAGTGCCCTGGCTGATCTTTTCACATATTGGAGCTGTAAGATATGTGGCGGAAATACTGTTTTTTTTTTCTAATTCGATTAAAGTTTAAACTATTGGAAGAAGCCGTATTTGCAGCTGTTTTAATATTATTGGTAAGTGTATTTATTTCCATATCTATATCTCTTTTATATTCTAAAAGAGGTTGTATGTACTGGTGCTTTATTGATTTAGAAAAGGCTTTTGATTCAATTAACAGAGAGAAATTGTGGTACAAAATGGAAAAAATTGGTATCAGTTCCCTATTTTTAGAAAATATAAAATCAGTGTATAGAGATGTGGGTTTTAGGATTAGGCTAGCAGATGGAAATCTGTCCAAATTGATCGAGCAAACGAGAGAAGTGAGACAAGGTTGTAACCTCAGCCCTTATTTATTTAACATATTTATTAATGATATTTTAGATAATATAGCAAATGTGAACTCTCATTGCCCAGTGTTAGATAACATACCTATTCCGGGACTACTTTTTGCAGATGACTGCGCTATTGGAGCATTTTCGGTCAACGGGCTTCAAAAGGCGATTAACGAAATTAATAGCTTCTGTAAAACTTGGGATCTGAAAATAAACGAAAAGAAATCAAAAGTCCTAATCTGCAAAAAGGGCAATGTGCATAGTAAGAAAGAGAAATGGTACGTGAATAAAGTTCCAATTGATTGTGTTTCCAGATTCAAGTACCTAGGAGTGATAATAGACAGTAGGGGAAATTGGAAGTTGCAAAATGAATTGGCACTGAATAAAGATAAAAATGCACTCCAAGCAGTAGACAGATGCCTAAATAAATGGCCGAATATTGGGGTGAAGAATTTGGTCAACATCTATAATGCACTAGTAGAATCAAAGATATTATATAATATTGAGATCTGGGGTAGTAGGTTATCCAGCAGAAACATCGATAAAGTAAGAGCCAAAATGTGTAAAAAATTTCTAGGAATACCGGAGAATGCTTCTAACCTGGCAGCGTTATTAGAGATGGGAATCGATTCGAGTGTGGGAATTATTCTAGAAAGAAAAATCAAATATTTAGGTAATATTCTGTGTAGGAATGATTCGGCAGTTATGAAAACATGTAATTGGAAATCAAATTGGCTGAAAGAACTGGAACGAGAAATAAGCAGATTAGGTCTAAATTGGCTATGGAGAGAACTAGAGTCTATAAACACGAAAACTATTGGAAGAATAGTAAAAGAGAGGGCAAACGAAATTTCGAGACAAGATATTTTTAGTAATATTAAAGACTTAGGATCACTAAAATACTATAGGGAGGTTAAGCAGTTTTGGGAACAGGAAGATTATATTAGACTAAATTCAAGGGAAGAGAGAACGGGAATGGCATGGTGGAGACTCAAGAATAAAAGAGGGAACGTAGAGAAGGATAAATGTCCTTTGTGTGGACTAGCTGAAGACTCAATGCATATTGCGCTAAAGTGTCAGGCAACGAATGATTTGAGAAACAGTTGGGTAGATAAAAAATTTCTACAAATAAACGCTATAGTAGCTTATAAAAAAATGAATGGTCACCTAAACGCCAACAATTTGCATAAATTAGGAACATTTCTTTTTAGAGTTAAAATTAGATGGGAAGAGGAACTCAAAGCTCTAACGGAGATGGAATTATAAATGTTGAGTAGTCACACGATAAGAAACTACGAAGAGTAGTCAATGAAGTTAACAGAATAATTCTTAAGAGATTGAGCATAAAATGAAAAAGCTAAGGTAGGAGTTTTAAATACAAGAGCTATACTTAGTATTAGGCCTAGTTGTGTATTATTATTATTATTATTATTATTATTATTATTATTATTATTATTATTATTAGTTTTATTATTGTAAACAGAGGAAACTTATAGGTTCATTATGTATTACTTTGTGTTATATTTGTATTGAGAGTGATGGCGGATTAAGAACTGGAATACATCTAATCCGCCATGACGTGAACAAAGATTGATGAAATAAATTAATAAAATAAAAAAAAATATCTCTTTTATTTTTAGGGGAATCTTTAAGTTAGTAGAGATATCAAGGCAAGATACATATTCATGCCAGTTAAATGGGTGTCTTATGAGCGTGTATTTATTACATGAATTCGGAATAGCTGCTGATAAAGTCAGAAGAACAGGTAAATGATCTGAACTCAATTCAGGTATAACTCTTGGAACACTACAAAAATGTTGCAATTGTTTACCAATAAAGAAATCAAGCAGGTTAGGCATATGACCTGAATCTGGGTAATGTGTAGGTTCAAAAGGGTATGCTATTTCCAAATTGAGTTTAAAAATTTGATCATATAGCATAATGCCTCGGGGATTGGTTACGTTGGATCCCCATCTAGGGTGTTTGCTATTAAAATCACCTCCTAATATGAATCTGAATTTCATTTCATGAACTATTTCCCAAATCAAAGTGGGCGTGACACGCTGGTCCGGAGCAGAATAGAAAGAGCCTATTTGATTGTCTGTATTATCAATTTTTATTTGTACTCTTGAAATTTGTACTGCATCCTCTAAAGTGGGGGAAGTTCGTTATAACACAAATCTGCTCTGATAATTACTGCAGA